>AZGZ01000041.1:47524-67089 GCA_001636715.1 Ascosphaera apis ARSEF 7405 | reverse complement strand
CAAAACCTATTGGCATATGCTTATGGCGTAGGTTTGCTGGGAGCGCTCATCAAGGTAGGCGCAATGCGCCTCTTCTTCGTCGTTCTCTCACCATCCTCGTTCTTCTCGCGATTAGAACTGATCTGTGTCGCCTCGCTCTCTTTATCCTCGCTATCTGTAGATTGCGTGTTCGCAGATGCTGACGTCGCAGACACTGCTGCATTCTCTCCCTCGTTTTTCAACGCGTCGAGCCCTCTCTTACTCAACGACTTCGATGCACTGTGTCCTTGTGTCGTTGTGGGGGTTGATCCGGATGTAAGAGGTGTCTCAGGTGGCGTGGCCATAGTCAAAGAATGATTAGAAGTAGTAAGCGCGGGGACAGGCATGTTGCTCATGGTGGGAATAGGCCCTGGTATCGACCCCAGGGGAGTCACAGAGGGCGCGATCGGGTTGTTTGCAGAGGATGTAACAGAGGGACTTGGAGTGGGAACGCTCGCTGGGGGCGACATCTGCGATGTCTTGACGTTGGAGTTCGAGGGCGTTGAGGCATGAGACTTCTCTTTCTTGATGTATGGAACGCCCAATTCACCCTTCTCAAAAGCGACGGTGGAACAGAAGCCGTCTGCGGAGCTCATCAGCAGAGTCAATCCGTCATTTGACCAGCTGAGGTCAGTGAATGTGGCATAGTGAAGATTTGAGACGACACATAGTGGGATTGATTGTTGGGTGTCGTATATCAAGACCGTATCCTGGGTCGCGACAGCGTAAACGATACGGTATGGCAACGAAAAAACAGGGGTTGGAAATGGTGGAGGCGTTGGAGGTCGTGAGTCTTGTGAATTCTCAGCAGGTGACACGATGGTGTCCTTCATAGAACACGCTGTGGGTGGTGGCGGCATCAGATTATCAGGGCTCTGTTGCATTGATTCTGACTTTTCTGGCTTTGGCTTTTCGGCACCTGTGTCGACTGTCAAGTAAGTGGTTTTGATTTCATTCCCGTTCTCTTCAAAATCTCTGCGTCTCAATTCATATTTTATAGGAGAGCAGCTGACGGCGATACTTGGTTTCTTATGCCCTGGGAGATGTGCTATAGGCGGCCGATTGAACCCAGCACGAGTATATATGTACACCGTGTTGACAGTCTCCTCCACAGGCCTCTGGTCATCCATATCTTGGTGGATAGGGGATAAGGGGTTTCCAAATTGTGGCTTTTCAACAGGAGCGGATGTTTTGTACTGGCCAGCCGGGGTGAACAACAATGAGCCATCAGGCGAGAATGTTAGCCGACGAAAGAAACTAGTCAAAGTTTCATTGGCATAGAGGTTGGCGTTCTTCACAAGATACCCTGTGCTGCCCATGGCAGCTGCTCCCAAACCAAAGGATGGTCCACCCATGAGCGACTCCTTGGGGAATATCTTTGGCGATTGCGCAGGCTCAAGGGGTTTAACGGCAGGCAGTGGCATCGTCGTTGGAGCTGGAGACGCCGATCTGCGTAAGGAATGCGAATAGGAGTGTTGAGAAGAGAACGACGACCGACGGCTGACTGGACGATTGAGTGGATGAGAGTCCCTGTGCGTTACGGGGGGAGGATCCATAGGATGTGGTGTCCCTGGAGTAGAAGGGACTGGTGATGCAGCACTCGACGATCGTGGGATATTGACATTCAAGTCCGACAAGGCTGGAAGGGGACTCTGTGACCTTGCAGGATTCGCAGGATGAGTTGACGCTGCTGGCCTTCGCGGTGGCATATCCATACGCAAAAATTTGGCGTGGTTGTTTAATGAAAACTGCCCGTCCTTAGTCTTCAGGGAGTACATATGGACGCTTCTATCAGATGACTGGGTTGCAACGAACTCATTCAATGGGTCCCATGCAACACCTTGAACATAATGAGAATGTTCTGCTATCTGACGAACCATCTGGCCTGTATCGAAGTTGTTAGTCGGACGAATCGCATGCGTGCCATCTTTGATTAGTACGTCATGTTGATACACCTACCGGTCTGTGCATTATATATTCTAGCAACGTTGTCCATGCTTCCTGTAATGAAGTACACTCCATCTGGAGACCAGGCAAGATCATAGATCTCAGCACCCGACGAACGGCACATGTGTTTCACACGCCATATTTCCTTGTCGTCAGAGTGGTCTTCGCCCATTGCAATACTGTGTGCAGCACCTAGTTCAGATGGAACCCAGAGAAGGACATTTCCATCATCGCCAGCGGACGCCAGCATTTCACCTGCATGTAAAGAATCAGCACTGTATTTTCCCAACTTCAAGAAATGAGAAAATTGAAGCTGAATTCGGAGACATACCCCTGGGACAGAATCGAACGACATTGACAGCCTGGGTGTGTTTGATCAAAGTGCTGAGGTATGTGACTTTCCGCTCCGAGCCAATGGCTTCAACTTTCCAAAGCTACACAAACACATGGCAAGTCAGTTTCTTGTCTTGGACGGTCAGAGGCCCCGAGCTTGTTTCTCAACTTGGACTTGTCTGGTTGCAAAGTGTAGAATTGGTTGAGGTATCTGAACATACGCGGACGTTATTGTCACTGTAAATGATAGCAGTAGTAGTATCAGCAGGTATATCCACGAGACAGAAGACAGTACCGCAGTGTTGAAGACGTACTTCCCAGCAGTTGCTAGCCGTCCATGACCATTATGATGGTCAAAGTTGATGCTGTATATGGGTGCATTGTCATCATGCCAGGAAATAAGCAACGGAGCGGCTTTCATGATGCTCTAGCAAAAAGTCCAGCCAATGACGAATGACGTTACTTAGTTGCGGCAGAGACCCAATCGGTGCTGAACAGCCTGAATAGGACTTGTTAAAAGGTCTATCAACCTGTCTGCTCTGCTGTGCTGTTCTTTGCTTATGTTGTGTGGTTTCTTCGTGGTGGTCTGTCGAGGGCAGGTTGTCAGTTCAGTTCTATCCTATTTGGAATGACGTCCGTCTGGCTGCACCTCAGCAATATAAAACGACAGAAGTCTGCACTGCACATACACAAAATATTACAGACGCAAAAAGTGAGCCAAGTGATTAGCAGGAAGGTCTTCACTCACTCAATGTATGTCTTGAAATGACTTTGGGAATAGATTAACAAGGAAATGTGAGAAGATGAGTGATGAGGCTAGAAGAAGTCGGGTCAGACTAGGCCAGGACAGGTCAGGATGTTGAAACGACCGCGAAAGCAGAAGAACAGAAGATCCCTGGTTCACCAAGGCATGTTCTTCTTAGTGTGCACTTGTGCACTCGGAATTCAGTCGGTACGCTGCCCCGTCGACCGTTTTGTCTGTGGAGATCGTCGTGCTGACCAGGTGGGTGGTTTCTCTCTATGTATCTGTGCAGAATACTTGTGTATGGCCGTAGTGGCGAAGGGCTGTGCAGGATGAAGCCATGGATTTTACGTATGCATCGAGTGGAGGGTCTTGGTGGTCTCATATTCATTCTGATGCTCATATCTGCGTCTCTCAAGAAGCCCTCGGACTGGCTATCAAAGTATCTTCCCTAACTTCTATGATCCTGACAAAGTTGCTACGTCAATTGAGCCTCATATCCACTCGGTGCTACGGACAGCACTGTCTCAATAGTGCGCACAAAGAAAGTGAAGTAAATAAGTGATGTTTAGAGGATGAGACCAATTCAAATATGTTCCTGAGAGATTATGTGAAGATGAAGATTGAAGTATCATAGGATCATAGGGTCATAACATGCAACAGTGACCCGTCAATCTCGGTAAAACGCAGCTTGCCCAAAGAGGAGTTCAAGAAGCGAGATGAGGTCATCAGTCATAGGCACATTCGCCCGGGCCATGCAGGTATCCCGACCGTATATTCATTTCCTTGTCAACCTGCCAGCTTTGCTTGCCTTCCCAACTGATCAAGCAATATCTGCCTCCTCACCTGGCTTAAGAACTCGGCGTGCACCGTCGACTGCCAACTGGTCAGCTGCCTCATTTCCCGGGTCATTGTTATGACCCTTCACCCATTCAAAGAGTGTTTTCGATCCCAGTGAATCGCGCTCTTCAATTTTGTCAATGATAGATGAGATGAGATCTTTATTTTCGACCGGTTTGTTCGATGCATTTTTCCAGCCATTGCTCCTCCATTTCTGGAACCACTCGGTCACACACATGATTGAATATCGACTATCCGTAAAAATTCGTACATCGCGCGAGCGAGGCGCAATTTCAAGGGCTCGTAGAACAGCCGTGAGCTCTGCCCGCTGATTTGTCTGTCGCTTTCCCTCGAGAGGTTCAGATACGTTTCTTCTGATGCTATTAGCTTTCAATGAACAAGGCGAATTTATCTCTATCTCGTGTGCATGAGAAGGCGGGCATTTCAGAAGAACAAACCTTTCGTCCCCAGGACCAAAATAAACACCAACACCTGCTTGAGCTCCTATCCTGCCATTGCTGAGTGAACTTCCATCTGTGTAGATATTGAGCATCTCATCGTTGTCTTTCGGCTGTAATTTCGTCTTCTTATGCTGCTCTGGGTCTTTGTATTTGATATCCCCTGAGACAGGATCCAAAACGACGTTAGGATCAAAGCCATCGACGGCACCTTCTGGCAATGGCCCTTCACCTGCAGGAATCTCTTTTCCCTCTTCATCTTTTGGAGGCTGAGGCCGCAGTCCCTCTGAGTCACGGAGACCGTAAGGGTTACCGTATTTGACGAAACTATCCGCAGCTTCACGAGTGTCGAATTTGCGATATTTGGGGTTTTTGAAACCTATGATCTGTGCTTTGGCATCAGACCAATTGACGTAGACACCAGGCTTCTTCCCAGCTCTAACGCCATAGAACTTTTCACCACTCTTGGAAGCTGGTGCTGACTGAGCCGGGTTTAATAGAAGTGGTGCATCTATTTGTGTTCCCCTGACAAAAGCATCTGCATCTGCTAGTGTAGTAAATGACTTGTCTGGCTATATTATTAGGGCCAATCTTCAACGAGAACTGAAGAGTCTGCTGACTTACATCTGGCGCCTTTGAATCCACCAACTTGTGCCCTGCAGTCATTCCACGAGTAGTAAATCCCGGGCTTTCTCCCAGTCCGCACAGCGTAATACTTTGTAACTGACGTCGCTGGCGTTGTCCGGGCATATGCGGGAGATGTCGCTGATAATGGAGAAAGTGACCTTTTCCGACCAGCAACTGAAGGCGTAGTAGGAGTATTCTGAGCTCTTGAGTTGTCTGCTGATGCCGCCTCGGCTGTCCTCCCGGGACTACCCTGCACTATCTCTGAGCCCATTCTGAATACTTGTAGGAACACACCTATCAGTAGTGGAGTTCTTGGAGGAAGTCTTGCTTTCAAAGGATTACCAGTTCTGAAGAACAGTACCTTGAAGAAATTGATGCTAAGACTGGAAGAAGCCACGATAGAAGCTGTGAACTGATACGACGAGAAGAGATCAAGCTCAAATGTCGTATTCCTAAAGTGATTTGAAGCGTTTTTTCCCCGCCTAAAGAGATGACAATTGATTCTTTCAGTAAGATGCAAAACGAGATATTTGTCGATGCGATATATCGCCGAGATTGCAGATACAACCCAAATTATACACCAACGAGAACTATGCCAACAACAAACGCAGATATGGCCTTTTCAGTAAATCACAATTGAACTTCCAATTATTTGAACAAGCAGCAAAAAGTAGGTGTCCTTGTCCCTTGTCTCCCTCTTCTTCGTCGTCGTTGTCGTCGTCGTGGTCGCCATGGATGCGCGCATTACACGCGTACAAAAGAAAAGGCAGGGAAACTCATTAAAGTGTTACGCGCCTGTATAACACACCCAATTTGAAAGGATGAGAAGTGCAAACACGAGTACTGCTTAAGAGATTTGCGTGGGCTTATGGATAAAGTGGGTGCAGTATAGTCAACCCCCAGATCCGACACGGCTCAGGCATTACATCTTAGGCAGTCTACAAGGCAATTTAGATGCTATTATGGAGAAGGAAGATGTTGAAAGTGATACAATCTATGAGATTGAGAAGATTGAGTCATAAGAAGAGGGGTTAATGTACATTATGTCTAAAATAACTTGGCCAAAATGACGCAAAATGGTACAACAAGAAAAAAAGATGTGGTTAGTTATGTTACATGGTGGACATAGAGATCTATATCCAATGGTGAGATGGTCAACAACGATCTCTCATATAGTACAATTGATTTAGCGGCTGGGTCGCATGGAGGGTTGGAGCCGAACGTTTCTCGTGGATGGTCTCTTCGATAACACGAATAGCTGGAGTGACAATCGCCAGGAAGCAGACACCGTAATGTCCTCGAACGAACAAAATAGCCGGACCGAGTCCACGTCTTGAAGCATTGGCGGACTGCTCAATGGATAGAATGGTAATTGGTGATGATTTCCTCACTGCATGGCAAAAGCTTTCCTGACTCCGTCATTGGCTAGCTTATCGGCTTGTTCGTTCCACTTATTCCTGTTGTGGCCCCTGACCCATTCAAGTCGAGTTGAAGCAGACAACCTTTCACGCTCCTCAATCTTCGTGAGGATAGATTGGATAATATCTTTATTCTCAACAGGTCTCCCGTCGGATGTCATCCAATTGTTGCGCTGCCACCCGACATACCATGCTGTGAGACAGTTCACGGCATATTTGCTATCCGAGAAGATGGCGATGTTGAAGTCACGACGCACAACTTCAAGGGCTCGCGCGATAGCAGCAAGCTCGGCTCTTGCACTGGTTTGACGGACACCGGGCAATGGCTCAGCAATGTTTCTGTTGGAAATCTGTTAGTTATATGCTTGAACAAATAAACCATGGCAGACGAGAAAAAAGATATGCTCACCTAAGATCACCAGGGCCGAAATATACTCCAATTCCTGCACGGCCACTTACTCGTCCATTACCAGAGCATGCACCATCTGTATAAACAGGTATCTCCTTCTTCTTCGAGGCAGCGACTACACGCGCTTCAGGAAGGGTATAAAGCAACTCAGGAATCTTTTCCGCAAGCTTATTTGCCGCAGCCTTAGTAGAAGGCCGATCAACAGTGCTGGATTGAGTCCGCTGAACATCTGCAGGGGCGGCATTACCATTGGGGAACACCCTCAAGGTGAACGAAGGGGTGACAATCTCAACGGTGTTATTCCGCTGAGAAGTCTGGAACTGATATTCAACGGGGGGACCATTCATGCCCGACGCAGCCAGCGCCATCTCTTCTGGCTCATCGCATTCTTCCGACTGAGGAACATACTCGTCATTGATCTTGACGAATTCCTCTGCTTCTTCAAATGAGTCGAACTTACGGTACCTTGGCTCAGGATGATCCATGACTTGGTCTCTAGCTTCAGACCAGGTACTGTACACGCCGGGTACCCTGCCCTGTTGCACACCGTAGAACTTCTGTTTAGAAGGAGGAGGACCCCAGCGTTTCGGTCCTGGTGCCCTCATGAACTCATCAGCTTCCACCAAGGAATCGAATGCTTTGTCTATTCAATTGTCAGTAATGAACCCACAAGCAATCACAATCGGACAAAAACTTACAGACAGGAGAGTCATAACCCTCAATCTGCGCTTGGCAGTCACTCCATTGGTAGTAGATACCGGGATTATTGCCATTCTTAACGGCGTAATACTTCGCCCGCTTCGACACGCTTTCGTCGTCGTAGTCTTCGTCATAATCCTGCTCGAGGAAATTCGCTTCATTTCGCCTCTCAGCTGCTTCTTTCTGAGACCTAGCCTTCTCAGCAGCAACCTTGTCTGCCTTTACCTTCTCAGCAGCTGCGGCTTTCTCGGCTAGTGCCTTCTCCTGAGCAGCTTTCTGTGCCTGTGCCTTAGCCTTATCAGCGGCCGCTTTTTCCGCTTTCGCTTTCTCTGCAGCAGCCCTATCGGCTTTGGCCTGCTCTGCCCTAGCCTTAGCTACCTGGGCCCTCTCTAACCTAGCTTTCTCCGCTTTAACTTGTTCTGCGGCAAACTTCTCCTTCAGTGCTTTTGCTTTGTCATTGGCGGTCTGGTTGTCGCTCTTATCCTTCTCTTGTTCGGGCTTGTTGGCTGGCTTGGCTTTATCTTCTTCCTTCGCTGGTGCCTCATTTTCTTGTGCTGCCTTGCTAGTGGCTGCATCGGAGGACGCAGACTGTTTCTGCTCCGTATTGGCTTTCAATTTATATGCTTGTACAGCCTTCTGCCTGGCTTGCTCAGCCAACTCGGCTTGCCGTGCTTTTGCGGCTGCTGCTCTTTCTTCAGCAATCTTAGCCCGCTCGCGCCTCAATGCTCTTCTTTTTGCCTTGGACGAGTTCGCCTGAGACTCTGGGGAGTTCGTTTCAGGTGCTTTGCCACTGGAAGACTCCTTCTCTGCAGGATTTTCAGCAGACTGAGCTTCTTTCTTCGCATCACCTGTTTCTTTCTTCTCACCGGCCTTTTCCTGAGTGGTGGGATTGCTTTCGTTTGGTTTGTTATTTGAGGTATTGTTGTCAGGATGTTTGCCAGTAGCTATCTCTGAGACTTTCCCGATGAACTTCTCGAATAAGGTCTTTTTTCCAGGAGCCTTGTCGGGAGATTGAGAGGCAGTCTCTTGAGAATCATCTGCTGGGACTTCTGAAGACTCCGAAGACCCTTGCGCACTCTTCCCCTCGCTCGTCACGGCTGCAGTATCGCTGGGTGACGATGGGGTTGCAATGATTGGTATCTGGGCTTCGTTGAAGTATTCCACGTCTCTAGGCAAAGATCCCCAGGCTTTGAGCTGTATCTCTGAAGAGATCTTTTTAGGCTCGGGGCGCTTCATCAGACTCTGGATGATTGGGAAGGTAATTTGAAGCTTATTCTCTTCTGGCATGTGTATTTTTTGCATTATGTCGAATGTAGGGAGCTTCACGGGTGATGCGATCGCATGCGCAGCTTCTGTAATCTTGGTTATGGCATTAGGTGATGCGTCCGCAGGCTTCTTTTGAGTGTCTTTCTCGGGTGTTTCCTGTGGTGTTTGGGATGTTGATGATGGAACTTCCACTGGTTGAACTTGTGATATCTTCTTCAGTTCTTCCTGCTGTTGTTCACGTGGGCTTTCAGGCAAATTTGTCTCCTCAATTGGTTCATCTTGTGTATTCTCTTTGGGTGCTTCGGCTGAAGTCTGGATTGGCGGTTCGGTGCTCTCGATTGCATTCAATGCTGATATCACGGAATCTGATTCAACTTGTGAAGATGGCGATGGGTTTGTCTGACTCTTTTCGAAGGGTTCTGGAGTTGGTGCCGTTGGCGGCGAAGTAGTTGTTGCAACAGGGCTCTTGGATGAAAGATCAGATGAGGCATCAATACCATCAGGATTGCTCTTGTCGTTGGTGGCCGATGACTCTGGCTTCTTCGTCAACTCTTCCTGAGCCGATATCTCCACCTCATTTAAATCAGGTTTCTCTGGTGTAGCAGGCTCCGTTGGCGGATCGGGACTGATCATGTCCAGTTTGTCAATTCCTGCTTCCTCTTGAACGGGCGCAGCGTCTTTCGACGAAACCATCAGTTCCTCGGTCTCTTTGGCGTCGGTTCCATCAGGAGACTCTTGTTTTGTCATTCCACTCGGTGATGGCTTCTCATCAGAGGCGGGCTCTGTCTCGGCAACCGGTAGTCCATCTGTCTGGTTTTCAGAAACAGCATCTTCCGTAGACTGCTGCTGCTGCTGCTGCTGATCAACCAGCTCATCTGGTATGAGCGGCTTCGGCCTTGCCGCAGCATTAGCATCATTATTATGTACGGCGTTCGTGGCGGTGATGTTGCGAATGAAGGAAAATATCGAGATCTGGCGCAACCGGGGATGAACTAGAGGTTGCATCGGTCGTATCCTCTTCGAAGCCAGAGTCCGGAGCCGGACCAGAGTCATTATTGAGGCCATTTGGCGCAAGTTGATGCGCTATTAGCGCGAAGGCGTGATTAGAGAGACGCTATAGATGGGTGGTATCTGGCAAGACAATGCCAATTGATCCGACGGTCCAAAGAAAATTGAAGAAAGTTCACTGTCGTCGCATTCGCAAGACGGACAGAAAGGGCCAGCTCAATTGCAATGCGCTAGGAGTGTGGCTGTTGCGCAAAGGAAACTGTCTTCTTCCAATTGAGAAGAATTGTGATGTCGATGCATAGTACTTCACGGGCCTATACATATATACGTCTCTTAATTAATTTTTTTTCTTCTCTCTTTACGATGCGGAGATGCGGACCGGAGAATTGTACGGGGACCTTTGGGTCTTGGCGGTATCATGAGAGGTTTTTGGGGAATGGTACTTATGAATTGCGGGTGAACGCTACACAAACAGAAGTACCATTCCCGAGGATGAAGGATGATGGGTGCATCTACTGAACGTCATCGAGTACTAATGCCGTCAAACACCATCTGTTGAATGTCTGGGAGCATCGATAAAGGGCGGATTGTTCTTATAATTCTCTGGCTATGACAGTGTGTATTGTGAATTCTGCTTCGATAAAAGAGGTCCTGACATGGGTGCATTACCTACAATTGAGTTTTGAAGAACTGTCTGTCAGGGGCATAAAGGCAAATGCTCACATCATACTGGAGCTGTTGAGGAGTATGGACTCAATTTGAAGGGCATATCGATGGGAACTTGACTATATTGTACAGGTTTCTTCATTGAATGATTGATTTGCATTGCTTGACTTGTGCTATCATACCGAGTCTGACTTACCAGGCAATATCCTCCAGCTTTCTTGCAACCCATGAGTGTCTTGTTAACCAGCAGCAGCTGCTGCTACCCCTGAGACCCCCTAGACTCAGCTCTTGATAGTATGTATATTGGATGCCATTGGCGGCAACAGCAACTAACAATTGAGATGATCTATGACTTCTCTGTCCTGCTCTTGCCATCTGTGGCCTACAAAATGATATAGTAGCACGGGCTATCATCAGTTCAAATTCGTATCGTATCATAACATATTTTAGCCACCTCAAATTATTCCCATACTAGTAAAATTTGACCGTCTGCATCCATACACGAAGCAGAAGACAAGATCAGACAGTCATAACTTTGGAAGAAGAAGAATCAAAAAAACCCGAGAGAGACACACCATGAGATTCGCCCTCCTCGTCCGCGCCAGTCGCGAAAGTGAATCATGCATCACCCCTCTCACAGCAGACACCGACAAACTACTCCGCTACGCCACCGAGCTCACAAACGCCGGCGCCCTCCTCGACGCCCAAGGCCTGCAGCCCACAAAGCAAGCCATCCGCGTAATCATGTCGCGCGAACAAGGAGACGGCGATCCGCAGCGTGGACCCCGTCAATCGACCAGCGGCGGCAAAGAAAGTCTCGAGGAATCAGTGACGACTCGAAAGAAGAAAGTCGAGGTCCTCGGTGGTCCGTTCCCCGCTGAGGAAACTATCAGCGCGTGGTGGATTATTGATGTGCCTAGTGCAGAGGACGCGGTGAAGTGGGCTGAGAGAAGTCCCTTTCCGTTGGTTGGGCAGGTGGCGACGGTGGAGATCAGGCAGCTTTTCGCTCCGACTGATATTCAGACGAAGAAGCATCCGACGCTTGAAGAGACCGCTGGGTCTGAGGCGATTCAGAAGTTATTCAGGGGTTGAGCGTGAGGATGGTAGGAAGGAGTGTGTGGATGATCGTTTTGCTCGGGAGGAATGACAATGGTCGTATTCACTTTTTCTTTTTTTTTCCCCCTCGCGGATTGATTGACATTTTAGCGACGTGAGCATTCATTTACAAAGAGATGTTTGAAACATCATCATACACATATAAGCATTATTATGCCTGCAAACGACTGTATATGAAGCGTGTCTTGGATCTCACAAACCCAAGTCTCATGAGCGAGGTAAGGGGAGGTCCAGATGATGAAGGTTCTTCTGCCAGACAGGCAGCTTCTTCATACGTTCGTATAACAGGCCGCAGTTATGGCAGAGTGTCTACATGAAATAAATGTCAGCAGGTGTACTTAATGAGAAGAGAAGAAACAAAAATGCCATGACATACCCTAGGCCCAGCAGGCCCATCTCTTACAGCCCAGACACCTGTGCCATAAATCCAGCAATTCGCGCATCGCCATGATTGTCGCTCCCTGTAAAATGATGTGTCAGCATAATGATTCTCATTGTAACCATAAGAGATTGAACACATACCAGTCAGTAAGCTGTCCACTTCCTCCCCCAAAGCCAGTAGCATCCGGAGTACCCCTGGCAGGTGTACCCGCTCTAGCCAAAGGACTCAAACTCCTGAACCGCCTCTTCTTCTTGCTTCTCTCCCCCCTACCCATAGGCTCATTTGGATCTGGATTATCGAATATACTAAACGAGCCTTGCCTCGTCTGTGTATCCAACAGTCCACTCGTCGACGAGAATCTGGCAGTTTCTCGTCGTACTCTTCTGATCTGACGTTCCTTATCACCCTCACGTTTCTCCATTTCTTCCTTGGACAAGATCTCCATTTTAGGTTCCCATTCGTAGCCCAATCCATCGGGATCATATCTCCACCCAGCTTCTTCACCGTGAACAGCCTGATTATCAATCTCATTCCCATACCCGTTCATTCCACTGACAAGTCCACCACCTTCACACACCTCCTTCTTCAATTTCAGAACAGATTCACAAATGCCATGCGATAACGCACTGACCCATTCCCCACCTAACCCCAGATCCGCACAAGTGACTCTCGCGAAACTGTCAGCGGCCGCTTGGGAATGTAGAAGCGACCACTCGAATTTATCCGTGTAGAGTTTGTTTTGCAGATTGATATTAAGCTGCACAATGCATCTATATGCGTCGTCATGGTTCAACTCGTCGTCTTCGGGGAGAGAGTCCGTGATGACCGATGCATTCGCTTGTGTTTGGCCCCTGTTTTCCGGAAGGGATACCGTGGTCGAGAAAGGAGTCGTAGGCGCGGGCGTAGCAGATGAAGTAGCGCCTGCAGCAGGAGTCGTAACACCAGAAACATCCTTATCCTTCTCCTCCTTCTCAGTCGGGATTTTAGGCGCATTCGAGAATCCCTTGCGCACGGCTGGAGAGCTCTGAAATAGCGGATGTAGAGCCACGCCCGCATATTCCTCCAACTGCGATCTTATCTGCGAACTGACCTGAGTCGCTAACGAAGCCACGCTAGGCAGATCAAGGTCGCGAATGAAAGTGACGGCGAATTCTTCGGGCGTGATGAGGGCCTCGTGGAGGTTCCAGAGGAAAGCATCTTTGATTCTGTATGGTGGTGTGAATTCGGGTTTGCGGTATGCCGGGTGGTTAGGATTGATGCCGAGTTCTGCGAAGTTGCCTGGGAGGTAGAATGGTTCTACTGGTAGGTGTGCGGGGACCTCAACGTCGATTCTGATGGGGACGAGGGTGAGTGGTAGATGCGCTTGTGTGAATTTTTGAATATGTTTTCTGCGTTCAATACGTTGTCAGTAAAAAACCGAAGGCACCTCAACAAACAACCAGAAAAAGAGATGGGTGAACATCAAAGAACAAACATACGCCGGCTTCAAAGGCTTCTTAACCACCCAGTCCCTGAAATTAGGCTGGACCTTAACAGGCTCATTAATCTCCGCCCCAAAATGACTACCAACCGCGACCCGAGCGGACTGCAGTTCCTGATTCCTCAACGCAGCAGCGTATCCCGTGGGTCTTCGCGACGAATCGCTCTCTTCGAAATCATCGTCGTCAAAGCCATCTTCGGCGTAATTGATGACGGTGGTGCCTCTTTTAGTGGTGCGAACGGTAGGTGTCTGTGTTTGCTGTGGAATGACGGGTTGCAGTAGCGCGTTCGCGTATTGGCGTATTCGAGGGGCGTAGGAGGTGACATAGCCCTGGATGGGTTGTCTGAAAGACGTGGAGTATTGTTGCGGCGTTGACATGATGCGCGATGATGATGATGGTGATGTGATGCGGTGCGGTGCGATGCGATGCGATTTGCAGTAGTAATAGCAGTGGCGAGAGACCAGTGAGTCTTTTTCCCGCAAAAGGGGGTATTAGCGACAGCAGTAGCACAGGCTGACAGCGACGAAGAAACTCTGCGCGTTCTGAATGTATAAGCAATGAGTGACGAAGGTGAAGTTGAAAAATGAAGCCAGGAATGACGAGATATCCACACCTTTTTCCCTCTGTCGTCGCGATGCAGGGAGGATAGACCGCGCTAAACCAGATCGGGACTAGTGCCCGCTGAGATCTGATATCTGATATCAAACGCCAAATACAGCGAACAAGAGACGGAGACAACAAGAGGAAGAACGAGCATTGAGAGATGAAGATGATTCGAAAGGAGTGTGATGATAAGGAGAGAGGGAGAGAGGGAGAATATCATGAGTATCAAAAAAAAGAAGTCTCAAAAAACATACAACAGCTGGGATTCGCTGGTGGTCACCCACCCAACTACTAACCAGCCGGCCAGTGGCTTGAGTATGGCTGAGCGGACGGGAAGCCCTATTTTCCACTGCCTATGGTCGTATGTATTTGGAGGGTATGGACCTTGGTTGATATAGGCAGGAATATTGAGCCATTGAGTGGGAAAAGTAAAGGATAAATGATGATGATATGCAAGAACGGACTGACTGAGAAAGAGCTGCAAAGTTCCATCAATTAGAAAGGCATTAATATGTATATAGACATGTTAAGAAGGAGAAGACGAGGGAAAGCAAGTACAAAGACGAAGATATCGTAGACCGAACACCAAAAAAAGGAAGAAAAGAGAAAAAGAGAAAGAAAAGCAATGAACAAGACCCAAAGGCATCACAGATCAATATAACAAATAGAAAACAAGCAAGAAGAAGAAGAAGAAGAAGAAAAAGAAGAAAAGACAGAACCAATCCCATCTATAATCATCCCCCTTTTTCACCGCAATCAGTATGCCTTCCTTCCACCAAGATTACTCTTCTCATTCGTACTGATATGCCAAACAACATAATTCGGCAACCCCACGACCTGATATCCAGCTCTGTTCGCCATCTTGCCGAAGCCCTCTGTCTCAGCTTGGTTCTCGAATGCGTAGCTAGGGAAGTTAATGCCGGCTCTATGCACGTCTGCCTTGACGACAATGTTGACGCCGCCGATACCGTCGAGATGGACTTCTTCGTCCTTGTTCTTGCGCCAGTCGCCCATGCCGACGAGGTATTTGCGCTTGGTGTTGAATTCCTTGTAGCCTTCGACGAGGATGGTGTCTTTCGGGAGGGAAGCTGCTAGCTTGAGGCCGGTTTCGGATTCTTGCCAGGAGTTGTAGTCAACTGGGTAGATGTAGATGTTAGTGAATGATGTTATGAAAAAAGGTAAAAAGAGCAATTTGACGTACACCTCCCCTCAATATCCCTCCCATCCTTATACTGATGATACCAAATATTCGGCACAAGAATATCCTTATCATGCGCCACGAAATCCTCAATGATCTTCTCCGGCGAATCAACAATATCCACATCCCGCCAATACACCCAGCTATGCTCGGGCTTCAACGCACTGTACAGCAAGAAATTCCTCGCTTTACCAATGGCTTTGCGCCGGGGAGCCTGCGCCTCAAATCCATGCCGCGACTCAACGGCCATATCCAACGTCTCGCCAAAGTCCTTCTTCACAATCACCGCATTGTGGAATGCGCGATCGGGCATGCTCTGCACGCGCTCGAGTTCCTTGGATAGGATACCGAGTGTGTCGTCTGTTGAATCCGAGACGAGGAAGCCTAGGTCGATGAGGTGGTGCGGGTATGTGAGTTGTGAGATGAGATCGAAGTATTTCTCGAGATAAGGGGCTGCGTCGCGCAGGGGAGTGAGGATGAGGACACGCTCTTCATTTTGAACGGCTTTGGGCGTGGATGTTATTGCGTTAAGGTCCTTGACTTCGATGGTGGAGGTGTTGATGTTTATGGGTGTGTGTGGATTGTTGAAGACAACTGGTGTTTGGAGTTTTGTCTGCCATTCTGATAGCTCGTTCGGGTTCATCTTTGATGGTGGTTTTGGGGGACCGTAGCAGAAGAATCTGTTGTAGAATGGATTATTAGCATCTATTAAGTCGCACGCACGACAGGCACATCAACTTTCATGAGGGAGAGAAAGAAAAAAAAAAAAAAAAAAACATACTTCTGCATCTCCTCCGCCTCTCTTCCCATACCCTTAACAACGAACAGCAGACACACCGTCAAAACGGCAGCAACTAGCACGCGCGGCCTAGTAGCCAGCGTAAAAGTAGCGCGCAAGCCAGGCCATATCTTCTTCGCGGCGGAAATGATGCCTGACTTTGAAGGAATGGGGGCCTTCATGGTGGATCGAAAGTTATATCGTATCTCTTTGTGTTCAGAGCTCTTATGATGATTCGCTGATCAAAAGGTCGAGAGCTAAACACATTCAGCTGAATGTGTTTAAAGATGGATGTAGATAGAGCAAGGAGCAGGAGCAGTAGCAGCAGCAGCAGCAGCAGTGGCAAAAAAAGATAGATGCAAGCCAGGCCAACTCTCTCTGAGCGCTCAAAAAAATCAAAGCTTTTTCTCTCGTTTAAATGATGATAGATCGACGAGATCAAGATCGAAATCGAGTTGAACGGTGACAGCACGGTTCTTATGCTAATCTTGCAACCCTTTCAACAGAGGTCGTCGTAGTTCGCTCTCCGTTTTTCCTTTCCCTTACTTCTTCCTCTGTGCGCAAGTGTATATGTAAAAAGGGCGTAGCAGCAGCAGCAGCAGAAGAAGAAAAAAAAACAAGAACGGAAAGGGATGATGATGATGACGATGCCGATGTTGTTGTTGCTTATACTTGTGACGGTGATGGTGATGATCGTATATATGTATGTACACGACGACGAGGAAGATTCAGATGACGACGTAGACAAGCTAACTTCTGCAACCCCTGTAACGGTGGTGGTGATGGGAACGAACGACTGCAAGAGCAACCTCTGAACCTTTCTCAACTCTCAAACCTGCAACCTGCAACAAGGAGAGTGAGACAGGGAATAGAGAGGAGTTTAAAGAAGAAGAAAAAAAATAAAGAAAAAGAGACTTGTTCTGGACTTGGTTCTGTCTGGGGAAGAAGAGGTCGTAAAAAAAATAAAATAAAATAAAATAAAAATAAAAAAACTAAAAATCACGCAGGGGACACAAAAGGCCGCTTGATGGTTTCTCTGGTCTCTTTTTTTTGTCTCTGCTTTCTTATTCCTCCTCTTGATGTGTATATATCAAGAATATCTCACTCGCACCCTTTTTTTCGTCTCTAAGAACGCAAGGAAGAGAAGAGGAAAGGTGAGATTTCCCAAAAGAACCCAAACTACCACCAAAAAAAAACGAGCAAGGAACAGCACAGAGAGAGAGTATAAAAAAAAAACATGCCCTGTCCCTGGTTCACCAGGTCTCATCCCATCCCACTGCCCCCCCTGTTCTGTTCCTATTCCTATTCCTATTCCTGGCCTGGCCCTCTTCCAATTCGTTCCCGGGTCGGTACAGTATACGGTACCTTCATATCACAGATAAGAAGTCGGTCAGCCAGCGCCGAAGAAGAAGCCACAAATTGGTAGGGAGGGGGGGACAGCGATAGCTAAGCTACAGCTACAGCTATAATCAGACGCTTAATTTAATGACAAGGCCAGGGGGGAAAGCATAGGTCGCATATGTAGGGTGAGAGAGACGTTATGTACAATGTACTATTCGGTATATACATTGCACGATTCGTTCCGAGAGCACACGCAAATGCTTACATACTGAAGTCGTTTGATTTCGTATATCATAGCGCTCTTCGTATGGGATGGATGGAGTATAGATAGTGAGATGGGATACGGGCATACATCGTATAGATGTTTGAACGGGCATATGTAATAGGGACGATGGCCTCAATTTACAGACATCTACACAGTGAAAGGGAGTCTTTTTGAACAATGGCAAAGCAAAGCAAAGAGATAAATTCATAGCTGCCATGAATCAACGAAATGAGAGAAATCAGGCACGCATTCTCTACTCACCCAATTCAAACCAACCCATTGACCTCAATCCGCATGTCCCCTTTCATCACAATCTAAATTCCTCAACAGTACCGAAACGGCACCGCCTTATCACCATATACACACTCTCCAAACCCCCTCACCCTAACCAATTCCACAACCTAAAAAAGACCTTCTTCTACTTCTTCCCCTACACAACGAAAAGCAAAGAGAAATGAGCATCCTCCAAAAAAGCACCCGCACCCCATTCAAATCTGGTATATTTTTTTACTTTCTACATCACCCCCTTTTACAATCCCAGAAAATGTAAATCAGGTCTTGTGGTCTAGTGGTATGATTCTCGCTTAGGGTTCACCCTGAGTTCTCAATACAAATATGCGAGAGGCCCCGCGTTCGATCCGCGGCAAGACCCTGAGAAATACAAAATATCTTTTTTATTACCTTTTTTTTTTCTTTCATTTTGTTCGAGTTTTCGAGATATAGGGGAAGTTTTTCCTTTAAAAGAATTGGGAGGAGAGGAGGGAGAGGGAGATGGAGGGGCGAAGTTTATCGGTTTATTCCCCCGATGTTGGCAAATTTCCTTTTCTTTTTATGCACCTCGTTCAAGATCTGCCAATTTGTTCAGAACGTCCCTTCTGCTTGAGTTTTGGGAATTTTATGTTTTCCGTGCGGTGTCAAAGTAAAGCAATGTAGAAGCTAAAAGTATTTACGGCCCAGTGCGAGATAATAAGGTACGGTACAGTATCCTACGGTATAAGCAAGCAAAAAAAGTGATAAGGCAGAAGGACAAACGCGAGTTCCAAGGCAGACACATCACCTTCGCTTCGCCTGATTCCCTGATTCCCTGATCATCAAAACGGGCAACGTTTTGGCTATCGCCGTGACGATTTAATTACAGTTTCAATTTGAATTGTAGAGTTGCAGAGTTGCAATTGGGTAGTTACTTGACTTCGGGAGGAGGGAGAAAAAGGAAAAAAAAGGATAGTAAGAGGAAGACGAAGTGGAAGAAGTAGAGGAAAAAGCACTCAGCATTTCCCCCCCCCCTCTTTCTTTCTTACTTCGAGAGCAGCTTGAAAGAGAAGCCACTCCCTTTGCCCCGGGGCGCAGGCCCAGGAACGAATAAGCGAATTCAAAGAGAGAGGGACAAAAAATAAAAAAAAAAAAATAAAAAAGGGATAAGAAGGAAGATAAAAGCATTCAAAACTCCCTTTTTTTCTTTCACTCGAAGCAGCCTAAGAGAAGACAGGGGCAACGCTTTTTTTTAAAGTAACATACCTAGCCCAGGGAAAGCAATCTACAGGACGACCACTCAAATCAAATCAATCAAAACAAGACATGAAAGAAAAAGAGCTATAGAGCTATCTACGTAGACAGGTCTCTACTCCTAATCCTAGTCCTATAAGCCAACCGGGCAGAGATATACAAGTACCTCTCTCTCTCTCTCTACATTCTAGATACAAACCATCACGCCATACGTACTTCACACTATACGTACCTCACACTTTTCGACAAAAGAACAAGAAAGACTCGTCTTAAAGGGACAGACACACACACGATCTTATATCAAGTGGAAAAAAGTCCTTCTTCTCTTTTCTGGATTTGAACATAATAACATATATTTATCAAACAGTACAAAAAACAAGTACCTAGTCAATTGTAAGGAAAGAGGAGGAGGGAAGAGTATTTCAATTATTATCAAACGAAAAAAAAAAAAAAAAAACAACATACAA
>AZGZ01000041.1:25212-47424 GCA_001636715.1 Ascosphaera apis ARSEF 7405 | reverse complement strand
CAGACAGAGAACAAAAAAACAAGATATACACGATTCAAGAAAACCAGACAAAAAGTCGTGAAAGAAAAGAACAAAATCAATCGGTTCGGTTCCAGGTAGGCCAGTTGAATTCAGAGCGGTGCTTCGGAGCGGGGTGTTTTTTGGACATTAATATAAGCTAGGGGGATGTTTTTGAAAAGCAAAGAACAAATCTGTAGATAAACAGAAGAGAAGAAAAGGAAAAAGGGAAAGGAAAGTTGATTTATCAAATTCAATCTCAAAGACAGAACAAAAACAAAGCAAACGAAGCAAACAACTCAAAGAGTCAGAGGGAAAACATTCCCCTACTCTCATCAGCACCTCAATCTCACAAAAGAATCTTCAGGAGAAAAAAAAAGCCCCAAGTCAATAAACCCAGAAGACTTCCCCAAAGAAATCAGCAAGAAAAAAGAAAAAAGGGCTGTCGCGTTTCAGAAAATTTACAAAACCATCGCACCAACAATAGCAGCAACAAGACCCAACGACGCAGCATTAGCAACAGCGACAGCACCGTTCGTCTCGGTAGGCGAAGAGCCGGAAGAAGTCTTGGAGGCAGAACCGGAATCAGAACCCTTGCTGGTCTTGGGATCGGCGATCTTCTCCTTGCAAGTGAACTGTCCCTCGACGTTCTCCTTGATGTCCTTGGAGAGCTTGTCGCAGCCGACGTCGTTGGTGGCTTGGAGGTTGAAGTCGCCGGAGACTTCCTTGAGTTTGGGGAGGTCGACCCTGAGAAGAAAAAAAAAAAGGGGGGGGAATGGTTAGATTGGTTGTTTTAAGAAAAAAAGAAAAAGGTCAAGGGGATATGGGAGTTTGCATACTTGGAGAAGTTACCGGCAAAGTCAATAGCATTGACAGACTCCAAAGCAGAAACACCAGTAACAGAACGAAGGTGAGTGTTGTTAGCAACCTGATAAACACCATCGACCTTAGTGAGCTTAGGCAGGGACATGTTCATCAAGTTAGGGTTGGAAGTGAAGACGAGATCACCGGTGGAAGTCAAGTTGGGAGCAGACAAGGAAGTGAAGGAATTAGAATAGAATCCCAAAAGACCATCGGTCTTCTTCAAGGAAGGCAACTCGACCTTGGACAAGTTGCGGAAAGTCATGTTCTGGGCGGACTTGAGGTTAGGGAAGATGATCTCAAGACGCTTGTTGTTGGCGGAGAAAGAAGCAAGGCCAGTAATGTTCTTGATCTCGTTGACGTTAATCTCAGCGAGCTTGTTGTTGTTGTTGACATCGATGGAACCGACGGTCTCGAGGGAGATACCTTCGAGAGAAGTCAAACCGGTGTTCGTAATCAACAGCTTGCCAGCAGACTTGACACCCTTGTGGAAGCCCAACATCTGAAGAGCGGGCAGGGCCTCGAAGTCAATAGAGCCGACCTTCTCGAGGTTTCCGAGCTCGAGGTTGGTCATTTGGGTGAGGGAGGTGAGGGTGAAGGAGTCGCCGATCTCCTTGAGGTCGTTTGCGGTGAAGGAAGTGATGTTTGTGGCGCCCTCTGCCTTGAGGGAGCCCTCGATCTTCTTGACGCCTTCGAGGTTGAGCTCGCCGGCGACGGACTTGTCGATGGTGAGGTCACCCTTGATGGTGGAGCAGGAGGAGAGGTCGCTGACATCGCCTTGAGATTTGATAGTGACGTCCTTGCATTCTGGGGATGGGTGTTAGGGGGGGTGGAATGGAAAAGAGAAAGGAGGGAGGGAGTATACTAACTGGAGTCGTCCTTGGCGAGGGCGAGGGAAGAGGCCGCGAGGGCGGAGATGAAGAGCTGCTTGAAGGCCATTTTTCTGTGGGAAGTGGAAGAGGAGTGTATATGACTGGGGATGAGGTGGTTAGATAGGAGAAAGAGGGAGAGAGAGTCAAGTCAAGACAAGTCAAGACCAAGACAAGAGATATAGACTCACCAGACAAAACGAACGAAAAGGAGTTGGAGGGAGAGGAAGGAGGAGAAAGGGAAGCAGCAGCAGTAGCAAAGAAGGGAAGGGAAAGAGCGAAGGGATGAAGGAGGAAGAGGAAGAAGAGAAAGAGGAATAAGAGAGAGAGAGAAGACAGAGAGAGAGAAAAAGAAATTAATTAAAGAGAGAAATGAGAGAAATGAGGAGGTTTCAAGAGGTTTCAATTTCAATTACACTTAATTACACTCAATTACAGATAAAATACAATTAATACCACTATAATTCAGTCTAGTCCAGTCCAATTCCGCCCAATTACATAAATTACATAAATTACACAGAACACACAAATTACACAGATTACGCGTACTCTCCAGAACACCTCACACCTCACAACTACAGGTACTCTTAGTCACTTCCCCCCTAACAACTCTCCCTTTCTCTCCCTCTCGCACGTAGACATCAACATCCCTTCCCTTTAACCCCCCCCCCCCTCCCTCAACCAAATGAACAGATCAATCACTTCCATATCCCAATTCCAGCTCTCAAATCCCTCCCCCCTTCTGGAAAAAGCTTGTCTGCGCCTTATACCAATTAACCCTTCTCTCTCTCCCTCTCTTGATTTCCTAATTTAATTCTCTTCCCTGCCGCGCGTTTGCTACCTGTAAAACCTCATCTTCCTGTCTGTACCTGTGTAACCTGTCCAGCCATCACACCCACGCACGCACCTTTCTCTCTCTCTAAGTCTCCCCCTTTCTTTTTTCTCTTCCCTTCCCTTCCCTGTTCTACGCCCTGTTTCGTTTCGAACCGCCCGTGCGTGCGTGCGTGCGTGATTCGACATTCATCAGGTAGATATGAGGTATGTAGCGTGGCGATTTCAGGACTTAAGATTGAGCTTGTCCTTGTCTTTTTCTTTTTCTTCTTCTTTTATCTTTTTGCAAAGAGGTTATGTATGTATCACAAGTTCTGGTCCTGGTCCTGGTCTGAGTTTGGGACTGCGCGACTGTCTTTGTCTTTGCTGGCAATGACATGACGGGAAATGAGGAAAAGTGAACATAGGTATAAATTGAGCTGTTCGTGCTGGTTTCGTGGCTGATACTGGATTCTCACCGCTTGCCACTACTACTACTACTACATGCGATAAGCTCTGTACTCAAGGGAGGGTTGAACAGGGACCGAGATGAGAGAATGTACATATTGACATTTTGTATATATCTTTGATGATAACAGAACAGAATTAAAATAAAAAAAAGACTTATAACAAAACCAGAAGAAAAAGAAACAGAAACCCCATTGCATTCAAACATTTCAACCACTTCTCCCTTTTGCTCTCTCCTTTCTTTTCAGAATCTACCGCTTCACAACCAAATTGTCCAATTCAACACGCTCCTTCTTCTCCTTCTCGATCTCGCGGATGATGGGGCCGAGGTATTCCTTGTCCTGGAGCAATTTGCATTTTGGGGGAAAAGAAAAAAGAAAGCCCCGACGTCTTGGTTAGTTATGGGTTCATGGAAGTTTCTTCTTTTTTATAAAAGGTGTCGGTTTGCGTGTTAAGGGTTGTTTGTTGTTGGAACTCACCTCTTCAGGCTTGATCTGCTGCTCTGAAGGCAACAGCTGGTGTTCGATCGAGCACTGTTCAGAAACAAAAAATATCAGTAACAAGTTGGTTGGTTTTTTTTTGCATTGCGTTGCAGATGGAAATGTTTTCGTTTGTTTCTTCTTCTTCTTCTTCTGGCAATCGGATTATCTTCTTTCGACGAGTCTTGTCTGTCATGGCGTCGATGTTGCTGCCGTTCCTCGTTTGCTTTCACCCCCTGATAGTTGAACAGGGATTGCCCTGTTTCTTTTCCTTTTCCTTTTCCTTCTCCTTTCCTTTCCCCTAACGTATGACGATCGTCGGGCATGTGAGATGTATAACCCATCACATCAGACAACCAACTCTCAATTGCCCACACACAAAACGTCCTTTTTTCGCTCTGCTATCACACCCGCAACTTCATTTCCCCTAGATATCCGCGCCAACATTTCAAGAACAAAAGAAGAAAAAATAAAAAAAAAAATGAAAAAAAGAAGAAAGAAAAGGGATGATCTCACCTGAACAGCCCTGCGAATGCGATAGATACGATCATAAGCCTCCTTAGGAGGTAAACGGTGCAACGCCGTCTGAACGGTCTCGCTTTCTTCGGGGAGGAGGTCGTCGGATCTGGTGGTTTTGGGAAGGGAAGAGAGAGTGCTTGGTTAGTTTGTGTGTTTTCTTTTGCAGATTCTGTGTTTTTATAAAAGAAGAAGAGGTAGGGCGATTCCAGAGCGTTTGGTGAATTGGGATCTCGGTTTTCGGTTTGTGGGAGTGTCTAGATGTGATTGTATTTGAAGATTGAAGGAAGTTGTCGTCTCGCATCGCATCGCATCGGCATCGGCATCGGCATTGAATTGGATGCACCCGCTTGTCGCAAGATTTCATAACCGCCAGTCTGTTTGTTCTTTATATTCCTTCCCCTCTTGATCTTGATTCCCAAATTGCGTAGATGGTTTGCAAAGATAATGGCTTGTTAAGGACGTTATGGAAGTTCGACGCAACAAACGAGAACGGGCCAATCACAGCCAGCGCATTATCCTTATCCGCTGTATACCATCAAAACAAAACAACGATATCTTTGCGATGCGATGCGACGACGAGAGTTTCGATTTGAATTGCTTCCCTCTCTTCTTTTTGGCTTCAAGTTGAATAGAACTGGGGAGGGGGTACTGGGTGCTGGGTGCAGGGAACGGGTGCAATTGCATACTTCAATCCCATCTTCCTATAGCCGGCGGCATCGGTGTACCAGGAGGCAACGGGCTTGAGGATGCGCTTGAGCCACGGCCGGGCGACGACTTGTTTGTAGAGGGAGGGGGCGGACATTGTTGGAATTAAGCTCAATTGAATTGAATTGTGATCGAGTGAGTGATTGAGTTGAATTGAATTGGTGATTCTGACCGTTCGGGTTCGGCTGAAGATGTAGAAGAGAGAGAAGGGAGTGAGACAGAGAAAGGGAAAAGTTTCGGGCGCAGGCGGGAGGAGAATGGGAAGAGGGAGAGAATAAATTCCTGAGGCAGAAAGATGGAGATTGAAGAATCCAATTTCAATGAGATGATCGCTTTCTTTTTGACAGACAGATAGTTTCTGATTGAATTAATTGCAACTGGATTGGAGTCTCTTTGCCATGAGAGCCGAAGAGAGAGAATAGAGATATCTTTCTTCCCATCTATTTGAGCTTGTTCTGGTTGTTCTACCTTACAGTATCTACCCTGATCGCATCGCATCGCATCGCATCAAATACCGATATATCTCTCTCTGGTGATATCTTAGGTACGGGAAATGATAATGATGATACACATCTACAACCACAACCACGCTCATCACAATCACCGCTACTGAACTTGCGACTTTTCGATACATATATACATGGGCATCATCAGCTTACTCGACAATAATCACTAAAGACACCCGCCCATCTCCTCCATTCCATTCTCCCTCCCTCTTTTCTTCCTTTCCCTCCCCCATGCCGGGCACGGCCACGGGCACGGTTCGGGATGAACCATCGCAATCATCATCATCATCATCATCACAATCACACAACGACACAGATTCCCCCTCCTCTTCTTCTCCCCCCTCCTCCCCCTTCACACCCCCTTCCCAATCCCTCCACACCTCCCTCTCAACAACCACCGCCCGCCGAAAAATATCTACAGCCGCCGGCTCCCCAGATTCCGGCTCTGAACATGGCGCCTCTAACTCTGGTGCCGGCCCTGGCACTGGCGTCGGCGCTGGGAATCCCAACTCAATACCAACCGCACTACTCTACCAGATCCAAATCGCCAGCATAGATATCCCACAAGCGTACATCACGCCCTTCTGCGGCGCGGCTGCTGGTGCTGCGTCTGGGATAGTTACTTGTCCCTTGGATGTTATCAAGACGAAGTTACAGGCTCAGGGGGGGTTTGAGAATAATAACAAGCATGGTGGTGGGGGGGGGGAGAAGAGCTCAAGACACCATCATCGGTATAGGTATGATGGGAGATATGCGACTGAGAGAGGGATGGGAGGAGGAGGGAGAGAAAGTGGTGGTGGAGGCAGACTCGTCGAGTGGTTCAGGAAGTGTCGTGCTGATAGGGGAGGCATGATAGGTACAGGCCAAATGATCCTCAAAGACGAAGGTGTGCGAGGTTTCTATCGTGGTCTTGCGCCGATGTTGTTGGGGTATTTGCCTACGTGGGCTGTATATATGACCGTCTACGATCTATCTCGGCATTTCTTGGAGAATGATGGTGGTATGTCAAACAATTGCTCCTGTTCTCTTCTGTTCTTCCGCTAACATCGTTTCTTTGATTACCCCCTCCACAGGCAGCATCAGCTGGTGGCTCTCCCGCATGGGCGCCTCAGTAACAGCGGGAGCATGCTCAACCATCGTCACAAACCCCATCTGGGTAATAAAAACACGCCTCATGTCCCAATCCCTACGCACATCCACATCAACAAGCACATCGGACGGCACCTTCTCCACACGCTCCTACTCCGGCCCATCATGGGGCTACAAGGGCACAGTCGACGCTTTTATCAAAATCTACAGATCAGAAGGGATACGCACTTTTTACTCCGGTCTAACGCCCGCCTTACTCGGCCTGTCGCACGTCGCTATCCAGTTCCCGCTCTACGAGTTCTTCAAGATGCAGTTCACGGGGTATGAGATCGGTGAGGCGCCGCCGGATCAGAACGGAGTCGTGTCGAATACTCATTGGGTAGGCATTTCGGCTGCTACGTTTTTGAGTAAAGTCTGCGCTAGCACGATCACGTATCCGCATGAGGTGTTGAGGACGAGGATGCAGACTCAGCAGAGGTATATGCCGCCTGGGAGGTTCGGGGAGCATGGTATTTCGCTGTCTGATCCGAGATATGATACACATCGGGAGTCCTCTCCTGGGCAGCGGCAGCGCCATCATCAGCAGCAGCAGAAAAAATCGCGAGGGCAAACAACAACAACAACAACAACAGCTGCGTCATCGTCAGATGGAATGCCGAATCGGCCGAGGTATCATGGCGTTTTACAATCTTGCAAGACTATACTGCGCGAAGAAGGCTGGAGGGCTTTTTACTCTGGCATCGGGACGAATTTGTTCAGGGCTATACCCAGCGCTATGACGACGATGTTGACGTATGAGTATTTGAAAGGGGTGATTGGGTGGATGCAGAGAGAAGGGGAAGGGAGGTTGTTGGAGATGGAGAAGATGGATGCATAGGTGATAGGGGGAGGGATGTTCATTTGTCTGTTTCTTTTTGATTTTTGTTTCTGGTTTCTTGGATGATACCACCTGGGCATATGTATATGTATTGCTTCTTGCTTTTTCTTTTCTTTTGCGTTTCAATTTGTTCTTTTCACTGTCTTCCCTTCATCAGGTCAAGATTTCGTTTATTTTTTATTTTCTCCTGTTTCGTCTTGAATATCGCTGGGGAAAAGAAGCTTTGATTGATATTGTACATACATACAGACAGACAGACATACAGACATACTTGTATATACACAACCCACAACCACAGAGCTGGTTTCGGTTCCAGTTCTCGTTTTGAACTGAGATTGATGTCTATAACGATCATTATCACGCAGTTCCCATTGCTCATTGCTCGTTGCAGGGCTGCCCCCCTGAAAACTGTCACCAAGACAGTCGACTGCGTATTGACAGCCTTGGATCCGCCATCATCATCATACCATCAATGTCAATTGCCAATTCGTAGCAACGCCACAAAAACAAAGAAAACCAGGAGAATAGCTATTGCTGCTCCTGCTGCTGCCTCTTAGCCTGCTGCAACTTCTCCAATCGCTCCATCTGAGCTTCTTGCTTTGCGGAACGCATGCTTGTCAGACAGTACGTAGTGAGCAGAACAGCCATTGTAAAAGCCGCGAGAGGGGCATTTCCCTGGCGATGTCATTATATGCCAGGTCAGCGATGGAAGACGATACAATAGTCAGAAGTCAGAAGGGGATGGGATGGGCTTCGGACTCACTCTGCCTGTGCTGAGGAACTTGCCTCCCCACCAGGCATTGTTTTTGGGATCTGGCATTGATGTAGCAGCAGATGGGTGTGTATATATATATATGGGGATCAGTGCAATTGGACTATAGCTGTCTCATCTCATTGCGCTGAATACATATGTAGTTGGATATGTGCTACTGTATCTAAGTGATTACAGTGATGATAGCGTCAGTTCCATGTGGAGATTCAATCCATGATCCGGTGTACGTATATTGGTATATTGAACCTCCGCTGATTCCTCCCCACGGTGAACTCATACAACAACAACTACAACAACTCAACGACTATCACCAGATATACACCCTCACCAGCAACATTCCAAGTCAAACGAGAGCTAACAACCTCTTCCTTCTTTCCTCCCGCTGCCATGTCCTTCGAAACTCCCGCCTCGCCCCTCACCGGCGTCGCTACAGATCCATACACCCGCCTGCTCAGCACCGCATCGCTTGAGTTCCTGCTCATGGAGCTCGTGCCTATGGCTGAACGGATAGTCGACGAGCAAGGGGCCAAGAATACAGGTGGCGGCGCAATAGACGATGAAGAGAGGAGGGAGTCGATGTTCTATAGATTGGAAGGGCTGGGGTTTAGAGTCGGGCAGGGTTTAGCTGAGAGGTGAGATGGCGAAAGGGAGGGAAGGGGATCGAGAAGTATGATATAGTTGCCTGATTGCGGACTGCTGACTCTTGTTTGATTGAATGAGAAAGATTCTCGCGCGATCGACCTCGCTTCACGGATCATCTTGATGTCATTAAGTTCCTGTGTAAAGATCTCTGGACGATTTTGTTTCAGAAGCAGATTGATAATTTGAAGACGAATCATAGAGTGAGGCTACGCCCCCGTTGATACCTTTCGTACTCATATTTCATACACTGACAAGATTCATTTTCTCAGGGAGTCTATGTCCTCACCGACCACACCTTCAAACCATTCAGTCGCATGAGCACCCCAAACCAAGCGGAAACCGTTGCACAAGCACAGCCAGTACGTCCAGCACCACTTTCCAAATTGTTTCGGACAAAGACAACTAATACAAACCAACCTACTACAGCATCTATGGTTCCCATGTGGATTGATCAGGGGCGCTCTGGCTAGCATGGGCATCGACTCGACCGTTCATGCGGAAACGACCAATCTGCCTGGCGCGACGTTCCAGATTAAGACTACGCCTACTAAGCTCTGATTTTTTCTTGAAACTCAGGGCTGATCATGAAAAAGAAAACAGAAATGATTCATTGAAGATAGTGGTTTTCCACAGCTTGTGGGAATATGTGGCCGTGAATATCGAACCCTCGATTCCGTCGCTAACTCACTTTGCTAAGGATGCACAGGCACATAATGTGCGTCAATGGCAGGATGGTCACTAGCATGCGCGAACATGTGGGAAGTTGGGACTATCAGAGTTGTTCAGCATGATACCTTGATGGGATGGCCCGCACAACCACGTCTCAATTCGACAATCTATATCCAGCTAGCGGTCAACGGGAGAACAACAGAGTCCTGCGAACTCAAGTGCATGCACGCCGTTGTGACGATACAGAAAGCTTCAGGAGCAAGCATGAATGTCGAGGGGCAGCTCAATTCCGCTGCTGCTTTCCCCTTCGGCACGCGCTTGTGAATTGCATGAGTCGGAAGAAAGATTTTATATACATCCATGGAGGCAAAGACGAGCAAAATTATATATGGAACAGATACAGGGAGATAAGGGGGTATTCTGTACACATCTCCCCCCCTCCTCAACCACCGACACCAGTCTCGCTCAACGAATATTCACGAAGGAGATTGATCTCTACAATGCCTTCGTCAAGCCAAGTCTACCTCTTAATGAGAGATATCTCTCATAAAGCTCCAACTTAATCTCGATTCTGAGATAACTCCACCATGCCTGCATGAACCGGATGAGGTTTCTGGGTTGCAAGAGACTTCCTGCTTCGTGGATCTTCTGCATTTGCTCGTCGAATACGGTGATCGTGGCATAGCGGGCGAGAATGAGGAATGTGCGGAGGGGTCCGTGACGGGTGTGAAGACCCTCATCCAAACAACGGGCTGCGAGATAGGTCAGAAGCAATAACAAGATGATATGAGTATGGGGAGATTGAACTTACTCAAGTCATTCGTCTTGAGGATAAGCAGGATAATGCGCGGCACTTTGCCTAGCAAAATAACCAAATCTTGCAATAATCCATCACTGAACTTTGCCGATATCCTCTCCTTTTCATCACTTGTTCGAGTAGAGACCACGCCCCTTGTGGCGGTAAGATAATCCCTCCCTGTAATCGCACTAGCGAATAACCTGAAATCATCATCCTTGACACCCGCTGTCTCGTACGCGTATTTTCGCATCCTAGGCTCGTCGCTGTCCAGAACTGCAAGCCATAGCTTTGCATAGCTCCGTTGCAAATCCAGGGGCATCTCGCGGTACAATCCGTGGTCGTAGAGTATGATATCGAAATTCGCACCTTTCCTGTTCTCGTTCTTTCTGATGGCTATATTCCCACCGTGAGGGTCACAATGTAGATATGCACCATGGCCGAAAATCATCTCATTGAAGATACGCGCCAGAGCAGCTGAGACCTCATCCCTGTCGATGCCGTTGCTGTCTAGATACTCGAGATCATCAATGCGCCAGCCGGAGACGTAGTCCATTATCAGAATACGTCTTTGCGAGGAGATGACTTTGGGAACGACTAATGGTGCATTGGTGTGTTCGCGGAAGTAAGCAGCTGTTCGTTCTGCGTTTCGTCCTTCTCTTGCGAAATCGAGTTCTTGTGGTAGAGAGATGTCCATCTCCCTGGATAGCCATTCGAGATCGTATTCAGGGAAGACCTTTTTGAGTATAGCGAATGTGGTCCGTGTTAGGGCGCAGTCTAGGGGAACCCATTCGTCTAATGCTGGATGTTGTAGTTTCACGGCGACTTTCTGTCCTGTATCCTTCAAGACGGCAACGTGTACCTGGGCAAGAGAAGCAGCGCCGATTGGTTTTCTTTCGAAACTTGAGAATATATCTTCGATTTTTCGACCGGTATCCTGTTCGAACATTGCCTCGATAGCCTCGTAAGAAGAGACTGGACATCGATCCTGCAGCGGAATGAAAGCCGTGGTCCATTCTATGGGTAGGAGGTAATTCATGCTACTCAAGTGCTGTCCGAGTTTGATGAATATCGATCCGTTCTGCTCCATTACTCGACGAGTTCGTTCTGCGCAACGTTTGTGACATGCTTTGATGAGTTTGATCTTTGCTTCGGGTGATTCAAGTGTGTCGTATTCTTTCAGTGTCTTGCGATAGCTATATACATATACCGAATGACAGGTAGGGTCAGTGAACCGATGCGATATAACGATCGATTGAGGCAGGGTGAAAGGGCACATACTCGTTTATACATATGACCAAAGCGACAGCAACTCTTCCACTCCTCTCAGCAGCGGCGTAAGCATGCTTCAACTCATCTGAATAGACAAATGCGCCGAGCAGCGCACCGCCGGCAATGACATATCTCAGGGTCCGCCGCGGCTTCGAAGCGCCTGGGCCAGCAGCATCTATATTCACATTGGCATTCGCAGATGGAGCAGCAGCCCGTTGAGTGGAAAGATTCGCACTCTGTCGCTTCGACACTCGCCTCAGATTATGTAGTTGTCTGCTTTGCTGTAGACATCGGCGACAAGTCCATTGGGTGCTGAGAGTCGCAGTCGCAGTCGCAGTCAACGGGAATGCCGAGATAGCTGCTGTAGTACGAGCAGAGTAATTGCGCGCAGCGATAAAGGATGAAGCAGCGCTGGAAAGAAGCGCAGACGAACGTGCTCCAGCAGTCATTGTGTGACGCAGTAGACAGTTGATCACTTCAGGCGAAGCAGGGCCATGTTTCAGCAGATATAGGTTATAAGAATAAAAAGTTGATGGAGCCGCCGTCCATGTTAGCCGCTAATAAATACATACTGCAGTACATACAATTCTTATTACGTCGTAGATTTAGCGGTTTCGATGCTCGGCCAAAGTTCAAATAATTTGACCCGCTTGACAACCCGTCACACTCAATTTCTCTGACATTAATCAAATTATTATTGAGCGAGAAGAAAAGAGAACCTAGCAAGCAAGAAAAGCAAGTCGGCTAGCTATATTCCAGATCTCCCACACATCATCATGCTTCGTCGCAATCCAACGGCCATCGCCGTCACTGCGGAAGACGTCATAGCTTTCGAGGAAGCAACTGAACGTCGACAAGCTGAGCTCGCTGCAAGACTCCAGCAAGAACAGCAGCAGCAGCAAGAAAAAGAGGAAGAGGAGAACAGGGCCAGTGTCAAGGAAGCGCATAAGTCTGCGAAGAGGACGGAGAAACAGTCTAAGCTGCGCAGTTCCAACAATAATCAGGATGCGCGAACGAGAGAAGAACGCATAGGATATACCCGACAGAATTGATGAAAGGAAGGGAGGAAAGATTTGAGAAGACATACATCCTATTGAATCGCATTGAGTGTGTGTGTCTATGACTGGTCGAGTCTGGGAACTGGCGATGATGATCGCTATTCCTCATGCTTGACCCTATATGATCCAGTTCGCTCATATGAATTGGCCCGATACGAACAAACCTTTCGTTCAACTAAGCATCATCGCTTCCAGCATAATTACTACGATGCAGGCACTTACATGCCTACGCAAATCACTCTGCTTCATTTGCCCAATCTATACACTTCTCATATCCACTGGCACAAGGAGAATAACAGAAAGAAAAAGAAATAATCATATGTTAATAATACGCCATATGCTATACCCGGGAGAGGAAGGAAAAAAAAATAAGGAAAGAGGAAAGAGAGACAACACATTTTTACATAATTCATAAGAACATCCATTCGTTTCCTGTATCATGATGCCGCTCTAGAAGTCTTCATCGATCAATATTCCGGTGCCACGTTCTGTTGCGCGTGCCTCCTACGCCTGGCAAATAATCCTGAGAACGGCCTTGTCCCCGGAACCTTCTCCCTCGTCACTGGCGTGGATGAACGTTCAAATGTTGTTGGTGGTGGTGGTATTTGATTTCCTGCAGCTGACCTTGGCCGCCCTTTCGACGAAGGTGGCCTGCTCGCCGACGACCCTGGTCGACCTGAGGATGTGCTCTGTCTTCTGAATGGCTGGGCCATACTATACTCTGATGCTTGAAAATATTCTCCCACGTTAGACTGCGCATTGCGGTGCCCTATCAGTGGCCGGAAGCGTGTTTTGGCTGATTGTTGAGGGAGTGGTCCTGATGCAGAGAGAGCAGGCGAACCCCTATCATGTCCGCTGCCTGGCCTGCGTGAATTGATAGAGCCAAATCGTCGGGATGATTCCATGTTGTCGAACAGGAACTTCGACGCCGGCGTTCGTGCCACTTGGGTTGTTGAGGGTCCCTGATGTGCGCTGGGGAGACCATTGGGGATACTGCCCGAAAGACTTGGCCGTCTGAAACCCCCTGTTGCTCGACGTCGAGCGGATCCGTTAAGACTTTCGCTTTCTTCACATGAAATAATGAGTTTAGTTGCAAGCTCCCTGACAAGCACACGAGAGTCGTTCTGTAAATCCCGAATCGATTCCAGGATATTGTACTTGCTGAGCAATGTGCCACCTTCTTCTGTAGACTCGCAAATCGTGGAGATGATGCGAAGTAGATTAACGCGGACCCCGGGCTTGCTATGGTGCAGCTTCTGGCCAATGCGAGCAAACATATCAGGACGTGCTAGAGTTTCCGCGATCGCAGGACTTAGTCGTAGCAGTTTCTGCAATGGCTCGAGGAGATTTTCGAAGGAATTGGCCTTTGCAACAGTCACACAGCGAACAATGCATTCCGTGAATGACGGGACGATGCTGACGCCGTCCAATAAGTACTCCTCAACCCTCGCAGTCTCCTCCTGGAGCCAAGTGAAAATAGCATCTAGAGCAGTGACTTGCCAGTAAGGATCCGAAAGCAGGGAAATATAAAAATTCAACCCCTTGTTCTTCCAAAGTTCTCTTCGTCCAACTTTGCCCGAATGCGCCATATCACACAATATCGGCAGGGCGAATTCCTTCAACGGACGCTCCGTCTTCACAATCTTCTGCAGCAGAGGAACAATGCCGTTCAATGCAGCATCTTCTTGTCGGGACTTGCTCAGTCGACACATGTTGTATATCGTGTTCAAAACTTGATTAGAAACCTCTTTGAAATGAGGACCTTTCATAGTCGAGCGAAGTAATTCAGTCAAAACGTCAATAGCGTTGGAGTTCTGCAGAGACTCAAGCGTTGTTGAGAGCATGGACAGATTCTTCACAAACTTAAGCATGGTGATCTGATGTGGAGGAGACATGCGCTTCAGCTCTTTTAGCACTCGATGCAAAACGGTCCTTTCGGCGACCATCTCCTTAACATAGCTTTCCGCCTGTGAGAATATCAGAAAGATATGTGCGATACGGCCCTCACAAATTTCAGCAATTTCCCCTTCCTCATCCAAAACTTTGCTCAATACCAATGATAGAGGATCAAGGACGGAGTTCCTTGATAAGATTCTGCAAAAGTCGTTCTTAGGAGTTGATCCCTGCAAATCAAAAACGCTCCAAATTCCATTGACTCCAATCAGAACCAAGTCTCTCTCTTCTTCATAATCATCCTCCAGAAATTCAACGAGGACATTGAGTCCTCCGGCGCTCACGAACATCTGTAGTGTCAGAACGGATGATTGGTACATCTGTTGGACAAAAGCAGCAGCCTCGAGTCTGATCTCCCGAGGATACTTCTTTGAAGCGAATCTGTTGATGATCGGGATACCGCCAACGAAACACAAATTCTCCTGAACCTCATAATCGTCGAAAATCACCGCATTGACGATCTTCAGCAAATTCGACACAACGTCACGGTTTCGACAACTATCCAGAATCTCGAGGATGGGCAGGATACCATGCGCGCTGACGATGATATTCTTTGTCTCAGGAAGTTCAGAGAAAAGGATCACGAGTTGTTCAGATATATCCACCAGCACTTCTTCATCCTGCGAAATCTTCAAAGATCCTACCAATTCTTCAACCTGGTTTCTTAACCTCGCGCATTTATCCCTAGCGATATTTGCTTCAAGGTCCATCTGGTCAAGGCCTTCCTCGAGCTGAGCGAATGGATCATCTTCATCATCCTGGTCCCCTAGCCAAGAGTTGTTCGATAGCTTGGTGCTGAGCTGCAATGTACTTCCTGGAGATGCTTGGTCGTCATCGCCACCCTTGGCGAAGGTATACTCGTTGTCGACTATGATATCGTTGAAGTCCTCGTCTGTTTCATCCTCAGCAAATCGAGAAATATCCCTTGTTGATTTGCGACGAGCTATAGCAAACTTCTTTGGCAGAGGTGGAGTGACCTCTGTAGTTGGAGATGGTGGATCGTCACTGATATGACCATCGAGAAGTTCTGGCTCCTCTACATATTCTGCAAAATCAACCTTTGATTGAGGAGCGACAAACTTTTTTGAGGAACCTGTTAGTAGACATTTTCCTTGAAATTTGTTAAGCGGACGACTCACGGATGCAGTAGCAAGTTTTCTCTCAAATATTGATTCGTTATCAGCAAGCAAGTCAGAATAGTCTTCATTTCCGTCCTCCTGAAAGATCGCAGGTGGCCTTGGCTGTTGTTGAGTTTTCCTTGCTGCAGTACTGCCACTGTGAGCCAGGATCGGCGGTGGACTAGGAACCAGAGAGGGAATTGCAAAATTCCTTGATCTAAGCGACTTCTTGGTTGGATCGATCAAGGAGTTCTCATCGCCTCCGTCGTTACTTGCATATGGTCGTATTGTCTGCATCGCGGCATCGGATGATTCTGCGGAAGGATTCCTTTGAGTAGGTTTGATCGTAGCCGAAGACTCTTCATGCCTGATACCATTTGTATGGACGCTAGGTGTGCCTGAAGGTCCAGAATTATTAACGTTAACATTGCTCAAAGATGCAAACGCCTTGAGCTTTTCTGAAGATAACAGACCGCCAAAGTTGTCATGTGGCTTGAGATGTGGCAGGTGCAGGGAACTTGGAGATATAGCTGTGACGAAATCGTCGTCCCAGTTATCGTCGTCATCCTCCTCACCCCCCGCTTTCAGCCTTTCTGGTGGGTCGCGAAACGCTACCGAGAAAGAGGATTGCCGTGGTGATAACACCGCTTTTCGTGCAACCTCCTTTTGCGGTATTGGACTTGGACATTGACCTGCCCTTAGTGATCTCTTGACTGTTAACGGGTTCGGCAATTTCAAAGCCTCATTCCACTCTTGTACACTTCGCACAGCTTCTTCATAGTCGGTTGATTTGTTGCGGATGTTAACAGTATCCGAACGTTTCGCATTCACGATCCAAGGATGTTTGAGTAATTTCTTTGCTGACACTCGTAGATTAGGGTCCTTCTGAAAACACTGCATCAAGAAGTCTATCACCGCCGGTGATGCCCCTTGCGGCAGGGGCGGATGATCATCATTCACAATCCTAAATATTGCTTGCATTGGATTGAGGGTATTTGCATACGGTGGCCGCCCGTCAAGCAATTCAATCACTGTGCAACCCAGGCTCCATATATCCGAAGCAGTACTTGCGCCTGACATTGAAGCGATCTCTGGAGCCATCCAATATGGTGTACCTACTACCTGATCGTCAAGTAGCGCCGAAGTCCTCATCGCGACGCCAAAGTCGGCTAGCTTGACTAGTCCTTCTTTAGTAGTGAGGATGTTTGCGCCTTTGATGTCCCTGTGAATGACCCCTTGTTCGTGAAGGTAAAGCAGACCATTTAGCACTTGTGACATATAGAGGCTAACAAGATTTTCGGGAAAGCGTCCAAAATTTTTTGAGATGGAATGAAGGGAGCCATTTTCACAGTATCTGTATGGTGGTTAGAATCTTGAATCCTGATATCTGGTTGCAATTGTTTTATCATCCTCAATCGCTGATGATATAAAGATCAGGACTTACTCTAGTATAATGTTAAACGTCTCCGCAGATTTCACGAAACCGTGGTACTTAACAATGTTTGGATGCTGTGGCGCAGGTGCTTCAGGTTAGCCGGCTCTGTTTCTGTTTTGACATCCCATGGAACGGTTCAGGGATACAATCAACAAAGAACAAAAAAATAAAAATAAAGAAAATGGAAGGGTCAGTTCTGTGTCGAGGCAGCTCACATCTAGGTTTTTCAGTAGATCAATCTCTTGCTGTTGTTCCCGGGATAAAAGTTAGTTACTTATATTGTAAGCTGGGGAAATCAGACAAGAGAGGCCAGATATACCATGATATTAACCAATCCACCTTTTTCCAAAGATTCCAGACGAATCTGCTTCACGGCAACAGTCTGGCCGGAACCCCAATTCAATGCACGATAGACGGCACCAAAAGCCCCCTTTCCAAGACAGTCGCCTAATTGCTAGTAGTCAAAGTTGATATGATGTTAGCAATTGGATTGTTCAGTCCACAATCATAGTAATCCCCCTTGATGATTTACCCCATCTCCTTTCCAGAATCTCCCTTAAAATAACACCCACACACGTGGACATAGAGATGGGCACATGCAGAGGCTTGAGGTTCAGGCATATGATCACGAAAAAAAAGCAAAGGAAAGAAAAAAACAAGAAGAGAGTCACTCGTACAAAATCTGTCAGTTCAGCAACGTCCTTAGCCGTAGTTTTCGGTACACCGTGTTTGGATGACCCCGAAGATGATTTTGGTTTCTTTGCACTCATGGTACTGAGTCCGCTCTCTCTTGAGCTCCGGCCGTCTTTGTTGGAGTCGGAGGCATGGTATCGTTTCCGCTCCCCGCTGCCTCTCTTCTTTTCTTTTGGAGTTGCCGTTGATGGGTAGCGATCTACGGTGCCGGACTCGCTGCGGCCGCTGTGTCGGCTCCCAGCATCACTGCTATCTCGCTTGCTGTCTGTCCTGGTGGTGGAAGATGATGTCGAGCTGCCTGTGTCACTTCTGTTCTTGGTGCCTCCGAAGAATCTAGTGCGAATTGGCACGGCTGTTGATGAGGTATTGGTCTTGTCTGTTGAACCGTTTGCAGTGTTCGTAGAGACGATAGAGCGTCGGCGGCGGGTCATTGTCGACATAAAGGAAGACATGGTGCCGGTAGACTCAGGTGGGGAGTACTGTGGCTGATAGGGTGTGACAGAGGAGACTGAAGGATAGTATCCCTGAGAGATGGCGAGCCCAATCTCGCTGCTGATGGATGGTGGACTGCCATCTGGATGACTTGTTGGTTGGTGATTGTGAGGGTAATGGCGATGCCGTGACGACGCCATTTTGGACATGTTGCCTTTGTCGTTTCCTCCCTGATTCTCAAGAAGAGAAAGAAAAAAATTATCGAACAGATGAAGCGGTTACAAGAGGCCTCGTGTAGCAGTTCTTGTTTGCACCAATGGTAACAGCACCAACAGCAGTAACAACAACCACGACAACGAGAATCGCGCTTTTTGGGCGTATCAGTACATCTGCCGTGTATCAACCTGGAACTGCAATCCGCGCGCAACTTCGCTCTGCAACTTATTCGCGAATAATACAAGTAACAGGCCGTGCGGTATGTATGCGACTAGCAGCAAAGCAGCTCCAACGTTCAGCAGGTGGGACCTTGCAATGAAGGGAAGCAAATGTTCTGTCTTGCAAAAGTGCAGCCAATTGGGCGGCAGAGGTGCAATGCAACCTTCTCAGTTTCTCAGAGATGTGATTCAGGGTCCCATCAGCATGGATGCAAGAGTCGCAGAGCAGAGATTATATCTTGTTATACGATAAGAGATGGAAAGCTGGCGCTGGGTGAGGGAAGAAAAGACGACAAACGATCGACGACACACGACCGTGGACATGAGTATGAGCACGACCGCCACCCAACACGGTGATGATGGTTGGCAAAGGGCGTGAATATGTACAGAGCAAACGGGAAGATAAAATAAAATAAATTAAAAGAAGAAAGATGATAGAAAGGAGGATAAGATTGAGAAGGAGAAAAAGCAGAAGTTGATATGGCCTGACTTCGACTTGGGTTGAGTTCCACCGGATCTGCTCGTTTTGTATAAGGTAAAAATGTATGGATGGATTGAGAATATGCGGTGGCAGGTGAAGAGGAGATAAATTAATCAAAGATAAAAACTCTCATGAAGTCAAGTCAGACCGTCGATTCTCATGATGATGCTATTCATCTCTCTATCCTGTTCTACTCTGCTATATCAACATGCCATGGGGGTTCATACAATAGATGGTTCATGGTGACTGACAAACCGATATCTTCTCTGGAGGGGATATCGTCCTCATCGTGTTCATTTTCTCGATTCCATGAATCGCATTGCATCGCTGCTTTTCTCCTCTTCTCTTTCGCCCTTTTGCTAAATATATCCTGCTTCTTGCTTGATTGCTCGCTTGCTTGCTGTCTGTTGTTGGGCGCATCTCTTAGCCGCATGTCTCCTACAGGTAGCCCCATATATCGCTGGAGAGTAGCGTTGTACACATCAACAACTTCTTCCCCACAAGGGGGGGAACTTTCGCATTGGATTGAATCCCGCTGATTGGATTGTGTCTGGGATTCTCTTTCTTTTTTTACCTCAATGACTTCATCGGTAGGTTGATGCCGAATGTGCATGGCGCTTTTTTACCTTTTTTTCTTGCCCTTCCTTGCTCACTTCGGGTGCCATGCCATGCCATGCTTAATTTAATATCGTATCGTTCGAGACGTTGCATGGAACCTAACCATCCGATATAAAATTGGAAACTCCTTCCCATGCATATGTGTAGAGGAGGTACGTGCAGTGCAGAGAGCGGCGTGACTCCAAGGGGGGAAATAGAAGTAGAAGTAAACGGGCCAAGTGATATAGAAGTATGGTTTCGAAGAGCCAGAACAGTTGATATCAACGATGATGCAGATGAGTGGGGGAGAGGGGGTAAAGAAGAAAATTTCTTGAACATGAATAGGCGGCACAGCCAAGCTTGCTGAAGACGGTGATGATGATGATGATGATGTGTATGCGTCGCTCTCTTTCAATTGCCATTCTGCATGCCGGCTTCCCTCAACTCCCTCAGTACAGAGCCAACAAGATACAAGCTCCCCGCAATCACAATCGAGCCCTCGTTGTCATTAGTTCCTAATGCGACAGCTTTTCCTTCTGCCCATCGCAAGGCGCCTTTTAGATCTGCTCCGAAGCTCTTTATTTCCCCCAGTCCTTGAACCTTGCTTACTTCGCCAGCTAAGGCTGTCGATTCACAGGGCCTCACCCATGGCATGCCGTCCACTGCTCCAAATTCAACTGTTGCGATGTAGTCTCCAGAATTAGGTCTGATAATCGTATCCAGAATCTCGTCCATCGACTTGCCTTCCGACATGGCTAAAATCCAGACTAACGGTTTTTCATCGCGGCGTATGCGAGATTCGACGTATTGTCCTAGCACAACAGCCGACTGAGGGTTGTGAGCGCCATCGAGTAAAACCGGCGCGGCACGAGATACCAATGGGCGTAGATCTATGAGCTGCTGTCGGCCTGGTCGAGGGCAGGCAGTGATTGCTTTGCTGAGGATTCCCTCGAATGTATTTTTGGTGCTCTGCGGTCGGTGCAATGAGATGGCCAATTGGGCAGCGGTCACGGCAACGGAGGCGTTGGTCTGCTGATGAGGCTCTAGACGGACTGAGTCGAAGATGGCAGATAGAGAGTTGAACTGCTTGGTTGCACTGTCGGTGGTGACTGGTATCAAGCGTGTTCCCGCGTTGTCGGCGCATTTTCGCAGCACGTTCATCACTCCAGTCTCATTAGTCGCATCAACGACACATGCCACGTTCTTCTTCATGATACCAGCTTTCTCTCGAGCGATTTGCTCTAAGGAATCGCCGAGTATTTTTTGATGGTCGAGGCCGATCTTTGAAACGACAGACACGAGAACATCCTTCTCAGTCAAAACGTTCGTAGCATCCAGTCTCCCACCTAGCCCAACCTCAATGACACCTATATCAATCTTCTCCTGCTCGAATATCTGAAAAGCCGTCGCAGTGAGCAACTCAAACTCGCTGGCTCCTACACCGAGCGTGCGATCAACCTGCTTGATCTTCTCCTCAGCAGCTAGAAAAACGGACTGCTTGACGGCATTGTTGTCGATGGTGATGCAATCCCAGCGATCGACCAGATGGGGAGAAGTGAATGCGCCGCAACGAATGCCCGAGTGTGCGAAAAGAGACGAAATGTACGAGACTATTGAGCCCTTGCCATTCGTGCCGGCTATATGAACCGCTTTCCAGGAGATCGGGGGGCAATGCTGGACCAGGCGGGAGATGCGCTGGAGGCCGAGTTCGATCATGATTGGGGAGATGGGGGGGTAGTGATATGATCACTTTATCATGACGATGCCAACTGTCTTCTCCCTTAGTCTGGTCTGGTCTCCCTTGATTGATTCACCTCGACACTTATTGTTTTGTCGCTGGAGATGCCCGTTGCGATGCGATGCGATGCGCCCACTTCAACGCAATGTTGGATGCGATAGATAGAGAGATATCAAGGCCTCACCCACCACCCTTGATAAACGAGGATCTATCGCAAGCGAATTACGGTAAATTACATTGACTTTAACGCATTCATGGTTCGAATCACACGTAATATCAAAAACATACTTCGAAATCGTTGCCATTCATCGCCACCAGCGGCGCAAGCAGAACGTATGTAAAAAGGGTCGAATTTCCCCAGTAATGAAGCGTCGCAAAAATGATCTGATTTTGAAAAAAAAAAGAATGACAATATTTTAGATGATTGATTGTGACTCTTTTTTTAATGACTATCTGACCCCGCTTGTTTAAAAAGTATTTCAAGCGGTAAATTTTATCACTTTGTTCATCATGGGCATCCCGTATGTATTGCTTGTTTATCTTGTTCTTCGCCCCCTTTTGTCTCCCCATATCGTCATATCTCCCGTGTACATTGGAAGGCGCATCATCGCACGGCACCGGAAATGCATCACATCACATCTCACACGCTTGTCACCCCTTGTTTAGTCGCTTCATCTATTTCGATATTGAAGCAGTTCTGCCTCTCACATCCCTGAAATAAATTGCTGACGAGCTTCTTAATGCAGTCTCTACCTTGATTCAGAAAACGCCCGCGCTGAAGCAGAGGCCTTTTTCGCACAGGAGCATGCTCGAAATTCACCACCATCGCGCAAACGTCGCCCCACAGATGCCGAACTGATTCTCAGACAGCTGCATCGTGATCCAAATTACCGTGTGAGGCCCGGTACTGCAGGATATCATGACCAGTCTACGTCTCATGGA
>AZGZ01000041.1:0-16971 GCA_001636715.1 Ascosphaera apis ARSEF 7405 | reverse complement strand
GGCCAACCCCTGAGACTATCGAAAAGGAGTACAAAGGAAGGTGGATGATATCAGACGACGCGGACTATATGCAGTACCTGAAGCTGTTAGAGGACGAAAGGCAGCAGAGTGCCACGGATCATGATACAGGAACAGCAGAGTTGAGGGACATGGGGCAAGGGCAGGCCGCGATTTTCCCCGGCGGCGCAGCATTTTGCAGAGTTCTTGGATGGTTCAAGGGCCGCTTCTGACCCCCTTTTTCGTACCATTATTTGCATGGTTCCTGATTTAGTCTGCAACGAAATCAACCATTTTCGTAGAACTTCAAACAATCCCTTCAAGCTATTCATACTCTCCTTAATGCAATTCGTCTACTGTAGACTTCCATGTCTTTGATATCTGATGTTGATCAAACCCCCAATTTGTAGGTGTCTGAGATACCCCTGCAAAACAATCACGTGTGACCAGCCAAACCAGGTCGACTCCGCGGAGGTGAGGACAACAACAGATAAGAGTAAGAGTACATCACAGGGCACACACTCCATTCACAACCACGACGTACTGCGTTCACAACACGCTAAGCCTAAACGGGTAACTTTGTCTGAATTACTCCAGCTCAGAATAAAAACACCCGCCATGTCAGAGACTGAACTAGATATGTATTGGGCGAGTCTTGCATGTGAATAAAACGTATGATCGCTAATTATGAGCATCTATTACTCAATTCGGCGTGCTGAGAGTAGTCATCGTGAATTTGAGCGCATAATTGAGCTCTAAATAGCGTTATGGAGGGGTGTCCCGACAGAGTGGTTATGCTGATGGGAATCACCCTATCAAGAGTATGCGCTCGACATGAGTAAGTACGACATGCCAATGGATTGATAATCTGGAGATGAGAAGAAACGGAAATGCATCGCTTGATATGCAATTCATATACAATTTGCATGTCAAGCTCATATATCTGAATGCTGAGAAGATGACTTGTCTTCGTGAGATTCACAGCTGGGAATGTTAACACATGCCAACTTACCCGTTTGGCTCAAAATGTTGTGAACGCAATACGTCGTGGTTGTGAATGGAGTGTGTGCCACATCACAGCCATCGTCAACATAGTATGGGACATCATCATTACTCTCAGCATCATCACCGCCAATATCGCTGTCATCAACTGTCTCCATACTGACTACCACCACCATTCCCATCTATCATTCTAACCTACTGCCTGCACACACCTTCCATTCCACTCGTGTCTCGCACAAAAATGCATCGGCAACCGTTCGCCGGCACCCCTCCTGTTCCAGCGCAATCCCCTCCGCTGCACCATCCTATTCCCCAACATGTCTCGACAGTCCCTATGATGCGATCTCCGCCTCCTCCTATGCCTGCAAACCAGCAGCAAGCAGGTGGTGCTGCTGGCTTTGGGAACCCTTACCAGCCTGCTCCCGCTCAGGGCGGTAGTGGAACATATGCTCCCGCTTTTGCGGGATTCATGAGTGATCCGACTGCGCATATGGGATTCCAGGTTGGAAAGAGCGCTATTACAGCTGGTCATGAATATATGGAGCAGAATGTAGGTCATCAGTCTGTCTCATAGGCTTAGCGCTGGAATTCGTTCTTGCTGACCGTGAATATTGGTGTGATTCTAGCTTAACCGCTACGTCTCGATTCCAGCTCTAAAACACTACTTCAACGTCTCGAATCGCTATGTCCTAGACAAACTAGCGCTAGTACTCTTTCCATGGCGTCACAAGCCCTGGTCTAGACAGCAAACTCGTTTATCTTCCGTTGCTACAGCTGCCAACGGCCAGATTTCTCAGCAACAGTATACATCCATCTACCTCCCACCACGAGACGACCTCAACTCGCCAGATATGTACATCCCTGTCATGTCGATAGTGACATATATTCTTCTCTCTGCCGTTTTAGCAGGAGTCAGGGGTAATTTCCACCCCGAACTGCTCGGCTCAATCACAACATCAGCCTTGGCGGTTGTCATATTCGAAATCGTCGTCTTGAAGATTGTGATGTACCTGCTGAGTATCAGTAACGACTCACAACTTCTCGACTTGCTAGCTTATTCAGGCTATAAATTCGTGGGTGCAATTGTTGTTCTTGCTCTCAGTGAGATATTTAGCCCAGGAAGGGGTACAGGCGGTTGGGTTGGCTGGAGTGCGTTCACCTACACTTGGCTAGCCAATGCTTTCTTCTTGGTAAGTATGACTTCGCAGCACATCATGATTATGGGATATGATGCTTATCAGAACAATTCTTAACCCCTCTATAGCTACGATCCTTACGCTACGTGATTCTCCCCGACGCATCTGCAGACCGCACAGGAACAATGAACTCTGTCGCACGATCACACCGCAACAGACGCACCCAGTTCCTTTTTGTTTACGCATATATCTTCCAATTCTTCTTCATGTGGCTGCTTAGTCGCGAGGATCCCGTTGCGACAACAGTCGTCAACAAAGTGGCTGGATCGGCATGATTTCGCTACCGTTTCGCTTTTGGCCAGGGCCATATAGGCAGGACTGAATCATGAGACGATCTTACCCATTTTACACCGCACCAGGACTTGTCTCAGAGACGATGGTACTAGAGGTTGGGGTAGGCAGTCGACCTTTGACTAAGTCCAAATGGAATATGATGTCATCTTCGCAACCAAATCATGTCCAAGGTTACCTTCGAGAAAATCAATCGACTCAATGCGAGCCAGCCACTCAATAATCCACTTATCTCCTACGCAATCGACTGTCATGGCAGATCGGGCTAGTCCATTGAAGATACACGATCCTGAAATTTATGAAATTCATCCATGCAACTAGAAGCAAGAAAAAATAATTGCTAGCATAGAAAGGGGGCAAGGATTAGGGGTAAAAGATAGGGGAAACAAGGGAAAAAGGAAAAATGATGATTTGGAGAAAGCCATAAAGTAGAGGGAAAGCATGTCGAGTATCATATGTCCGAAGGGAAACCAGCATTACGAATGTTTCTCAAAAAACAGACCTTCAATTCTGCATCATCAGCTTTTTTTCGGTCAATTTCAGTCCTTTTTTGGTCAATTTCAGTCCCTGAAGCATCGACATGACCACTTCTCTCGTCGCGTAAGTATCTTCAAGTGCATCGTGTGGTTTGTACGCACACTGGATCGCGATTCCGAGTTGATTCATGCACATGTTTTTCAGAGACCATTGGCGGTGTATATTGAACCCGAATACAGCATCTCTAGCCAAGATCTCCGAATCTACAAGACGAGTATGAACCATGCGTAGGCATTTAAGATCGTGATGCAACGCATGGCCGACGAGAATAGTCGACGAGTCAATGTAGTCCCACAGCAAGCTCCGTGCCGCTTGCCAGGATGGTAAAACTCGACCAGCGGCATCAGCGTCAGCTAGCTTTTGGGGGTCCATGCCCGTGAACCGTTTTCTCCAGTGAATCTGGCCTCCTCTAGGCGGCTGAACGAGAGTGTCGATTAGAACTTTGCCGGAGAGCATGTCCACTGCCGAGAGTGAAATGACTTCACTTTTCTCCCTCTCAAATCCACCTTGTTTATTGCGTGCTACATGACCGACCATCTCACAATCAAACGCGACAGCACGGTATTTGGGTTTGTCGGGCAATGCTTCAGGCGTCGCTAGAGAGCCCTCGATGTTGCGAATGTCCACGTTTGGCGATAGTACGAAGTTGTGCTGGGCGTTCAGCACACAGCCCTTGCCAGTTCGTCGACAGCAAGCATATACGGTCTCCCTCTCGCCATTGACTATCTAATACAGCGATTAAGTGTTAGTAGGCTGGTGTGGCAATTTTAATATGCAGGGCCATAGGGTTCAAGTTTACCTGAAGAATACGTGGCCCGTTGTGACAAAAACACGGCTTCCTCTCAACCTTCTTTTGATTCCCTGTGATTTTTCAGCAAATGTCAGTACTGGCCTCCCACCCAGTTGATATTATATGTATTATAGGTTTCACTCACCTCGACACATCGTGCAGTTAGAATATGCCTTGTAGAGGTCCCGATTATCAGTGACTTCGTAATGATGTGCTGCGAGCTCGTGTACAGGGTGTACCCTCATCTCCAACAGTTTGTAAAGGCGTTCCCTCTCAGCTGGTGTGGTAGTGCTCCAAGGAGCCGGAACGTCATTGTGCTCGTCCATTATTAAAGTCGATTTAGGGTCAGGTCTATTCGCTTCCGTCTGCAATCTTTCAGCAGCATGAGCTAACGATTGACGTTTGTGGTCGGCGAGAGCATGATGGCTGCCAAAAGACCGGTCACAGAGGTCACATCTGAAAGGCAAATTGGCCGCTTGTAAAAAGGCAGGCGCCTGACGGCTTCGATATCGTCGACGAGGTTGAACTCTGGGTTCAGATGATAAAGTCATACCACCAAGCTCGGCCGTGATTGCCTCGGCGGCTGCGTTCAGAGGCTCAATCGCAGCTTCCATTTTTGAATACTGAGGAGTTTCAATGGATATCCGCTGACTCAGTAAGACTCGAACCACAGGAGATCTTCCTTATTAAAGGTCAATCAAGTTGCCAGTCGCGAGTATTGGTTTGTATTTTGGATATCTCTTTGCTTGTAGAGGTTCCCAGCGTGAGGGGTAATGCAGAATGATCTGAGCAACGGCTATCGCAGGTGGATCGTACGTTGTTGAAGTGCCACCTCGGGTTCCTCCTGTATCTCCTTCTGAACAGAATGTTGGACAATCAGGAGAGCCAAACTGGAGATGTCCCAACAGCTCTCGCTAGCAATTATATAGCAGAATACCTCCTCTTCGCTGTCCAAATCTCCGTCATCCAACTCGCTGTCAACTCAATCGCAACGAACTCGTGAAAAGTGAGGCGGAGGTGAGACGCAAAATCGTCCCGCAACTTATAAGATCTTTCGCATGTCGAGCAGTAAGAAATGAAGATGTCAGAAAATTGGTATAAACACTGGCCTAAACATGAATTGACCCGGCATCATGAATGAAGATCGTGTCGTTGTAAACAATGAAATGTGCTGTATATGCAAGATCCCATGCTTTCACCTTAATGCTCATTTGTGGGTCCAATTGTGAACTTGTCCAGCAAGTGGCATAAGTGAAGGGTTACCCATATGTGAATTGAATATATCTTCAGATAATCAGACCACTCGCCGATAAGACTGAGCAGTGACCAGGGAAGTTTGAATAATGAAGCGTTAAGGAGCAGCCCACAGGCCTCTCAACTGACCTGTAATCCGCGTCTCCAGCATGTTACACGACATGAACGCGTATGTAAAGCCGTCTGAGAAAATCAATTAAAGAATTGACCAATCAGAGTCGAGACTAGTAGATGACGTCATGCAGATCCCCCTCCTACACCTCCTAGGCGTCTGAGGCCGATCAACGACGTCAGGTATCCATCGGCTGTCAAACTCAAGTGCAGAAGCCGCTACCACCGACATGGAAGACGCCATCGTTGAAAGCTGTGCTTAGCGTGTATGCACTGACTTGTTCTATGACATTCCTGGGTCTGGATGATTGCTTTCTAATCTGTTGATCCGACTGGGACCAGAATTGTCTGTTTGGGCAATTGACTTTGTAAACCTCGCCACTGCAGGTTGGTCCGTTTGTTTGTCAAGGTGAATGAGGTCTTTGCTCCTCTTCCTTTTCAATCTGGTGAAGCAATCAATTGCTATTCTTATGCTCTATTTGAGCATCTGGCATTTTTATAGACGACTTTAGACACTAGAAAAAGAAAGCAAAACACGAGTGCCAAAGCTCGTAAAAATATGTATATTGTCGTGTTATCGCGCTAGAATATCTGGAACCGAGCATTTTCACTGCCGACGAATAATGCCTAGGCCATTGCTCATCGATTGAAGTTAACTTCGCCAGTATGTACCAAGCTCTCGCAACATATATTCGAGTCTGGGTCTCGTCCAGTCTTCGCCCCCTCGAAGTTTCTTGACTACTCTTTGCAGTGTCTATCACCTAGGATAGCTCTTCCGGGCAGCCCGACGCTGGAAGAGTAGGGTAAACGCGTATGATCTTCAAACTTAGAAGTCTGCCTGCAAGTTATATAAACTTGCCATAGCTGGCCAGACTCCTTCATGCTTGTACTGTAATACACATTTTCTTGACACCACCGCCAAAAAGTTTCGTTTTCCAAGCCTCAGAAGTGAAAATTATCCCAGCAAATCGGACAAAATGGCACCCACACACGCTGCCAAGTCGAAAATTAAGGACCCTGTATTGCACTCAGACAGGAAGGCGAGGGATCTTGAGCCATGCACCGTCGACAACAGTCATTATCATATGACTAATGATCAGGGGGTCAACATTGAAAACACCGACAACTGGCTCAAATGTGGCAGTAATGAGAGAGTAGGCCCACATCTACTTGAGGATGTTTCCGCTCTCCAGAAGGTAGGGTTACCAGGCTCTCTTTTGCCCCTAATATACCGCCAGATGGTAGCTAATAGTATGGCATATAGATTCAACGTTTCGATCATGAGAGGATCCCTGAACGTGTTGTCCATGCAAGAGGAACCGGTGCCTTTGGTACCTTCAGATTGTATGAAAGTGCAGCAGATGTCACCAAGGCTCCTGTTCTCACAGACACATCCCGTGAAACTCCGGTCTTTGTCAGGTTCTCAGAGGTGCAAGGAAGCAAGGGATGTGCTGATACAGTCCGTGATGTGCGTGGGTTTGCTGTGAAGTTCTATACCGACGAAGGAAACTGGGATATTGTCGGTAACAACATCCCCGTCTTCTTTATCCAAGAAGCTATCAAGTTCCCAGACATGGTGCATGCACTCAAGCCTGAGCCTCACAATGAGATTCCTCAGGGTCAGACTGCCCATAATAACTTCTGGGATTTTGTGATTCGCCATACTGAGGCAACTCATATGTTCATGTGGGCGATGTCTGATCGTGCAATCCCCAAGTCATACCGCACGATGCAAGGCTTTAGTGTCAACACATTCTGCCTTGTGAACGCCGAGGGGAAAAGACACTTCGTCAAGTTCCACTTCACTCCAACGGCTGGCGTGCATTCTCTTGTCTGGGATGAGTGTATGAAGCTCAACGGTCAAGACCCAGACTTCCACCGTAGGGATTTGATGGATAACATCGCGGCAGGCAACTTTCCCAAATGGAAGTTTGGCCTGCAGCTTCTTCCCGAGGAGAAGGAGCACGACTTCGACTTTGACATCCTCGACGATACCAAGTGGTGGCCTGAAGAGCTCATTCCCATCCGCTACATTGGCGAACTGGAATTGAACCGGAACGTCGACGAGTTCTTCACTGAGACAGAGCAAGTTGCTTTCTGCACCGCCCACATTGTACCTGGCATCGAGTTCTCCGATGACCCTCTTCTTCAGGGACGAAACTTCTCGTACTTTGACACGCAAATCACCCGTCTTGGTCCAAACTGGGAAGAGCTGCCCATTAACAGGCCCATCTGTCCTGTGATGAACAATAATCGCGATGGCGCGATGAGACACAAGATCACCCGGGGAACAATCAACTACTGGCCGAATCGACACAACACTGTGCCGCCTGTTCCTGAGTCAAAGGGTGGATTTGTGACTTTCCCAGAGAGACTCCAGGGTATCAAGACTCGATCTCTCAGTGCGAAATTCAAAGAACATAACAAGCAGGCACAGATCTTCTACAACTCGTTGAGCAAGATTGAGCAATGCCACTTGGCTCATGCTCTCAGTTTTGAGCTGAACCTATGTGATGACCCGCTTGTGTACAAACCTGCTGTTGAGCGGTTGGCTGAAATCGATCTCGGCCTAGCGCAAGCAGTGGCTTTGGAAGTTGGAGCTGAAACCCCTCAGGCAATGACTCGTCCGAAGGAGAGCCACAAGTTCCTCAACGTCAGTCAAGTTGAGGTCAACACCAATGTCGTCAAGGACAACTTGACCACACTTCGCGGGCGTAAGATTGCAATTCTCATTGGGGATGGATTCGACGGTGATGCCTTCCGCCAACTGAAGACCGCAGCTGAAGCTGTTGGCGCCATTCCCGTTGTTGTCGGAACGAAGCGTCAACCCATCAAAGCACAAAATGCTAGTGGACAGCAGTACGAAGCTGTCCAGCCTGATTTCCAGTATGAAGCCAGGAGATCAACATTGTTTGATGCCACGTTTATTCCAGGTGGCTCGCACATCAAGCAATTGTCTACGATTGGTATACTCCGACATTGGATCTCAGAGACCTTCGGACACTGCAAAGCTCTGGCTGCTACTGGCGAAGCTGTTCCTTGGGTGCAGCATGTGCTCCGCGATGTGCCCCAGTTGCAGTTTGCATCGCAGGGAAAGAGTCCAGTTGACTGCTATGGAGTCACTACTGCTACTCATCTTGATGACCCAGCAAACATCACCGATGCATCGATTGTTGCAGAGGCACCGAACTTTTTGGCGAAGTTCTTGTACAACATTTCGCAGCACAGGAACTGGGATCGTGAGCTTGACGGATTGACAGCAAGCGTTCCGTTCTGAGTGCGTCAAATATCAGTAAAATCTGTATTTATTTAAACCTATTGAATGTGACTTAGATGGAAATACAATGTACGTTTCTCGACATACAATACTCCATGGCTAACGCCTTCCCTTACTCCATGTCATCATCTCCTTTTCTCTGATGGATCTCTTCAGGGGGCTTATCGTTCAGGGGTAGCAAATGCCGTAAATTGTGTATTGTGATGTCGTTGTAGTGTAGTGTAGTGTACTACTCAGCCACTGCCAAGCCACCAACTAGCCTCACTCTAGACTAGCGCCACAACAGCCAATTCGGGTCTCGGCAATGGCTGCTCGCTCAGACGGCTTTACGTCTCCACTCAATCTACGACCGTCGACATCATCGTCATCATCATCACGAGCATCGCCAGGCCATCCATGTTCTGACGTTAAAACCGCCTGCCTAGTTGTCGATGCTTATGCCTGTGTTGTTCAATATCTGGCTATAGACCTGTCTATATAGGTTGGAATATTCTCAGAGCTGGAGTAATTCAAATATCTCCATCACTGACTCAATTGCTGCGGATTTTTGTCGAATCTGACAGCGGGAAAACGCTTGCACGGACAGGCGCAACAGACAGATCCTTGATCGATTGTCATCAGCTCTGCTTCACTTTACTGCTCTTGAAATATATATCTATCATGGGTACAACTTCACCGACAGACTCATCGTTCTACGATGTAAGTGACGGCGAGGAGAACGGATATAGCACGATTGCCCGTTCAAGTAGTGGCAGGGGTGTGAACTTGCTGTATTCTAAGAGCAAGGTATGTCTTTAACGCTGTGCAATGGACTTGGTTTACGTATTCTTGAGAGACTGACCTCAAGCAACTCTTAGGTTTATGTCCATCCTTCATCATCGGTTGGTGATAATATTCCTGGCTACATCTCCCTCTTGCAGCAGAGAAGTGCCACTGAAAACGGCCAAAATTCAAATTCCTCAAATACAGCTCGACAATCCTCGATACTACTTGCATGGGTTCCTGAATCATCACTGGGTGATGCTCTTGACGCCTACGTGAAGGTCGATATGGCTCAAGGCCAATCCACGCCTCATCAATCCTATGTCGTCCCCCAGCTTCCTACAGGCTATACACACTCCAGTCCCGTAGGCTTATACGCCTTTGCGGTTCCCTTATCGGACATATTTTCACTGCTTGTTCGCCCTCCGAGTATCGGCTGGTGGTTTGGCAGTCTGGTCATCAATACAAGAGCGGGAGACAGTTACCCTGCTTTGTTCTTCCATGACAGCGAATGCGAGTCCACAATCATGCAAAAGCGGAGACGTACTAAAGATCAATTCAATCCTTTCACCGATGATGGCTCATTATTCTGGGGTGGTGACGAAGTTCTAGGGTGGATACGGCAGTATGCTGATGTACATCGATCAAGTGTTGATCCAGCAGTCTATCTTATCAATCCAACTGAGGAAGATATCATCTCCTTCTGCGATCGGTCCGCGACAGGCACTTTGGAGCGAGGACAGAGGCCTAAAACGCAACAAGTAACGAGAGATGCGGGTATGGATCCGCTGACAAAGATGTTCAAAGAGACTCGCTGGAAAATCCTCGAACGACTAAGCAAAATTACGACGTTCACCAAACGGACTGCATACGATCTGGCCGATAACCCGAGCGTCCCGCCACAAGTCAGAAGATTGCTGAAGAATCCGGAAATTCAGACACTCCAAGATGAGTTCGACAGTGCTAGACTCTATCTGGCACGTTGGGCCATGGGTATCGCCGAACAGAGTGAAAGAGAGCGGAATCAGCGCATATGGACCGCCAAGGACTTACTCAAACATGAAGAAAGTGCAGTCGGTGACTTTGAGATCCTAGACATGGAGAGACTGTCTCTCAACGAAAAACGCAAAGTGGTCACCCTTGAAGAATGGCGCAGCTGGTTCGATTCGGCCGGTCGTTTGCATATCACTGTCGGCGAAGCTAAGGAACGTATATTCCATGGCGGATTGAATCCCGAGGATGGTGTGAGAAAAGAAGCTTGGTTGTTCCTATTGGGTGTTTTCCCTTGGGAAAGTACTACTGACGAGCGGAAGGCCATTGACTCCTCCTTGAGAGACGAATATGTTCGGCTCAAGGGCGCATGGTGGGATAAAATGCTTGAAGAGGGCGCGACTAAAGATGAGCTTGATTGGTTCAAGGATGAAAGACATCGTATAGGTATGTAAACGATCACCACCATCCTGATTACTTCAATATGGATATCTAACTCTCCTTCTTTAACATCACAGAAAAGGATGTTCACCGCACTGATCGAACAATACCGCTCTTCGCTGGCGAGGATATCCCGCATCCAGACCCCGACTCTGCATTTGCAGAACAGGGCACAAATGTACATTTAGAGCAGATGAAGGACATGCTTCTTACTTACGACGAGTATAACAAGGATTTGGGTTACGTCCAGGGGATGAGTGATCTTTTGGCACCGATATATGCTGTCACACAAGATGGCTCAATTGCATTCTGGGCCTTCGTCGGGTTTATGAAGCGCATGGTAAGATGATCCGTGTTCTGAATCAATGTGATATCCAGGCCGCTGATTGTGATAATTAGCAAGGGAATTTTCTCCGTGACCAATCCGGCATGCGGAATCAGCTTTTGACACTCAATCAACTTGTTCAACTTCTCGATCCAGAGCTATATCTTCACCTCGAATCTGCGGATAGTTCAAACTTCTTCTTCTTCTTCCGCCCATTGCTTGTCTGGTTCAAGCGAGAATTCGATTGGCCCGATGTTTTACGCCTCTGGGAGGCCCTTTGGACAGATTTTCTGTCAGGTAGCTTCCATATTTTCATCGCCATGGCTATATTGGAAAAGCACCGTGATATCATCCTGAACCATCTCAAAGCTTTTGATGAGGTTCTTAAATACTGTAAGCTGGCCCCTACTCCCCACCCATGTACTTCCAGTTTCTGTGACTTGACGCTAACAGCCCGAATAGTCAATGACCTTTCGGGATCTATTGATCTCGTCTCGACACTTACGAGAGCTGAAGCTCTTTTCTATCGCTTCCAGAAGAGTGTCGATGCTATTGATAGGAAAAACAAATCAGACTTTGTTTTCCCCGAGCCTCCCTCGCCTGTGAGACACAGAAAGCCCGACCCTGGTCCATCTACTTCCAGACCTCGACAGACACAAAGTGCATCAACATCCTCGTCCGCTGCTGCAGGATCTTCAAATGGAGCAGGTGGTATTCAAAGAACTGAGGTGATCACACCTGAACTTCGCTGGTTGTTGAAAAAAGAGCCGAAAAAGTATGGACAGGAGGCACAGGAAGCGGAACCGTCATCGCCTGGAGCATCATAAATCAGTGTGGCTATGAGACATCAATTGTCTTGATTGAGATCATATTCTGCTGTTTTGATGATTCTGTCTCGCTTCTTTATTCTCATTCACAAGTTCTTGAATTTGTTTGTACGTGCTTTTCAGATTGCATACATCCGATGAAAGGTTGCCGGTTAACCTTTTGCTCACCCCCTTGCTTTTGTTCCTTTCATTCGTCTGATTTATCTTCACGACTTCATGAGATTCAGCGGCATTGAAAATTTCAGTATCTCAACCCATTGCACGTGCATAGTACCCCGATTCATACGACTCTATCCTTCAGTTTCATTGTATGTATATCTTAATGCTTCTTGTCATATCGCAACTGCCAATCAAGTGCTTGCTTCACGACGATCACAAGGAAAATCTGGATTCGAATCAGATGTGAGAGCTTTTGTTATTCAATGCATGTAAAATTTTTCTTGCTATGTATTTATACAAAAACCCAGAAAACAAGTCAGGCTTGACATTCCGCTTGTTTCGTCGTCAAGTGTAGCTGAAGATAAGCATGTGCACTCATCAGATGTCAGACGCAAAAAGATGTGCCAAAAAAACATGAAGAAAAATGCCCAGATTGTAGCCGAAACTCCAGAACAAAAAGCGTATATCGATGATGTATGTGAACAGGATGAGACAGAAAAAACTGGGTATATTGAGAGATCCAAAATGATGACAAAAGAAACAAAAAGCCAAAGAAAATGAAATGAAGATAAGAAACATCAAGGCTCATGGAGAAAAGGAGATACAGTGATGATGATGTACAAACGAGACTCCAAATAAATGCTTTTTGAAAGACACATTTGGATTGAGCCTCTTAATGGTTGAAGCGTCGTAGGAATATGCGCTTATTGAAGCGATCAATATCATTGAAGCTTCTCATCGTGTGAAGAGCCGATTGTTGTTGTTTCTCGGGCTCGTCATGTGGGAACGGGATAGAGCTTAATATGTTGGACTTGGTGCCAGATGTTTTGCGAGCCTTACCCATCATGTCTTCAACCCACGCCTCGCTCTCGGGCGTGATGGACATCCGACGCGGACGTGGTCCAGCAAGGCCTAGAGGTGCGAGGGGCACGATAGGCGCCGCAGAGAACGGAGAGCCTGGCCTGAAACCCAAACTTGTGCCAGGACGTGAAACTGGATGGGCGTTGAATATCGAAGAGTGGGGGTTGTGAAAGCTTTCTGCAAATGCGGAGAAGACGCTCATTGAGCCTGATGCCATAGATGAAATTGACATTCGCCTGCCAAGGGATGGGAATATAGGTACAGTCGGAGCAGGCGATCCCGAAGCTTTGGCAATGTTTGCAGCTGTAAGTGATGGCCGTTCCTTTTGTGTAACTTCCTTTAGGAATGCCGGGATTGGGGGTAAAGGAGGTATCTCAGGCTCCATATCTGGGAACGGCTCAGCCCGAGACGCCGGACGGGAGATGGGGGTCGTCCGTCCACTCTTGGTAGGGTTTGAAGTATGACGCTTCTGTGGTGATTGACGCAGTGGGCTGTTGGTGTTGCTAGGGACGCTTTGAACTTCCCACTTCTCTGAAACTGCCCGCTGTCCGTGGTGCGCGACATACTCACGTAGATACTCGCCAAAGTCAGCCCAACCTCCACCGACACGGACCATAACGCGTTCATTCTTTTCTCCAATCGTGCGCACATATAATTTCAATGGTGCTAATCGTTCACCCCGATAGAGGTGGAAGAGTCTGACGGAAGATTCATCCTTTGGCCTCTTCTGCTGGGCAGGAATTAATCTGAAATATGTGTTGGTTGCGCCATACTTAGGTGATCCGCTTGATGGCGACGCAGAGCTTGTTACCCCTTTAGCAGGAGCTAGGTGGCCTTGAGGCCTGTTTGGTGCATCGAGGTCAAGTTTCACGGGGATACCGTCAAGGATGGTACTGATCTTATCCTCTAGTGTAGGGCGCCGTCTGTGCTTTTTGATCGATGGCAGAGGAGGTGATTGATCGCCCTGTTTTCTTAAGGGGATCCTGGAAGGGGAATTTGTTGTAGACTGTGATGCCCTCGAAGAAGTACTGCTCCTACTATTTGTGCCAATTGCTCTAGGTGACGAAGAGGGAGTAGGGATCCTTGATCTCGTCTTCGAAATGTCAAATGAGCGAGGCGGGAAAGATGGAGAGGATGACCGGTCACGATGCAAAGACATTGGTCTTTCCATGAAGGGTTCTTGCAATTCTGCAGAACGGCCATTCGAATTGCGTGCTGATTGAGAAGACGAAGGACTCCTGATAACCTGATTTAGTGCATCTGCTGCATCAAAAGCATCTTGAAGAGAGATGTTCACAGGCTTTGGAACAAATGATTTCGAGTCGTTGTTCCTTCTGTGTATTGCGCCCAGATGTCCTGGGCCCTGGAGATGGTGGTCAGGAGACGGCGGATCTGCTGATAGACTTAGAGGAGCACTGTAGTGGACAGATTCTTCAATATATCGTGAAAGCGGGAGTGTCATCCTCCTCTTTGGAGGAAGACGTGTAGGTGACATATGCTCTTCTGTTTCCGGAAGCACTTCAATATCATCTGCAGAGAACTTCTGGTCCGTAAAAGGGTCTTTGAAATGTAGAGACGAAAATGAAGTATGCTTAGTCTTTTTGGATGAAGTGCGACTGCACTTCTCGGCAGAGGGTTGAGAATCAAATTTGTTTTTCTCTCTACCTTTAATCAGCATACCGTCTTCGTCCTGCGCGTTTCGCACGGTGACGCTGGGCATTGCCCTTGTGCTCAGAGGTGACGTTCCGAGACTCGAATTGTTATCAAGGAGAGTCTCATCTTCCGAGCTGGTCCAATATGTTCTCTGCTCTGGAGGGTCTGCACGTGCCTGAGGAATAGTCTCACTCTCGACCTTCGATGCTTCATCAGCCTCCTCGGGGATTGGACTGGGGAACCTATCCAGGGGGTGATCACGGTGCCATTCATTTTCCACGGCCTTCTTCTGGGCAGCAACTGACCACGAGGCAAAGTCGGCTTCGAGCGAATCCATATCGTCAATCCAATAGCTCGGTAAACAATCTTCGCTTCCTTCCAGCGCATCAAGCACGACATCGAAGTGATGTCCAACAACCAACAAGATATCTTCCAACCTCGCCCGTGCAATCTCAAAAGATCGTCGTGTGAACCGTGGATCATCGAATTCAGGAAGAAGTCCTTCCTCCAGACGGGCCAACGCTCTATCTATTTCAAATGTGGCATTCTTCAAACTTCCAAGCAAGGGTGGCAATTGTCGTAGGACTTCGAAGCGGATATCCCATGTATTCAAGAGGTTGTTCAATTTTGACAGAATTGGAAGACCATTGAGTATCGTTGCTGTAATCACGGCAGTAAAATCGTTCAAGTGACCGTAGGGAGGCGATTGACCGAATTCCTTGTCGCTCTGAGAATTGATTGCGGCAATATGGACGCTGAGGACATGCTGCTTCAGTTCCTCAACTCCCAGATCCTCCACATCATCTTTGATCTCTCCAGACCGCCGCTCAAGCTCATCAACGACTGTTTCAAGCAAGCAGCCAAGATACAGAGCAGCCTTCTCGTGTTCAAGTTCATCTTCCGACCAGGCGTATGGGTTCTCGAATCCTTTACCAAGAGCCGCCTCGCGAGCACTCGGCCACTTCCATGATAGCACCTCGTCGTACCACTGTCTCAATTTTTGCGCAGCAACTGCGGCGCGAATACCGAGTGTACGTTCGCGTGTTGATAATTGAGCAATGCTCCGTGAAAGGGAATGCTGAGGAAGTACCTGCTGATCATCATCATCATCATCATCATCATTAAGGTTCCCAGCCTCAGTCAATGCCCTTAACGTGACTTCTGGCGATAGGTTGGTCAAGAGGGGATCGGTGGTAACAATAGCATTTGTTTTGGTGTGGTCTGAAGATCGCGAGAAGGTTATATTATTGCGCGCACAGCTTCGGGTGGTCGCAGCTGGAGGTGGACGGGGTACAGACACGACCGGGGGGTGCATTGGGTATGTAGCTAGTAAGTCGGACATTTCAATTGGCCTCGGATACCATGTTTTCTCTCGTCAAAAAGTTAAATTTCCTTTTGGTGTACATATACCAATTCGACCTTTAGCAATCTTGGGCAGATGGTGTATAGAGCAGGATGAAGGCAGAACTTTTATGAAATTCGCTCGTGGCAGTCCGTAGATTTTGATCGGGGTAATAGCGTCTGGAGCAAAGGCTTTTCCTTCAACGGTGGAGGAAGGACGAAGTCTCGATGTGGAGTGAGCATTCCCTCTTGAAACTTGTCTCACGTTTCATATGCAATGGGCACGATGTAGTTATAAGGCAAATTAGTTGGGGTGTCTCTGGAGATAAACTGATTATTATGTCGCAATTGATGATACGATGCCTGCCGAAAACCGAAGCAAAAGTTATAATTAAATGGGCTCAAATGCAAAATGCGACACTGCAGACAGGCAGTGTGAAAATGGTAAGGTTTGATGAATGATTGCGAATGGGTGAGTGAGTGAGTGAGTAAGTGGCTGGAAAGGTGTGCGTTGAAATGCAAAACTAGACCAGGCAAAAAGGAAAGGTGCCTGGATCGAAGAGCAATGACAAAAAGTTTTGTTTCTTTTCCCGCGAGAGTTCAGATTGGCAAACGATTTGTAGTTTGAACCCCGATGAGGGACAAAAAGGACTGTCGTGGGGGACCTGTCTCACGATGTTCCGTGGTCGCCCGATGAAAGTATGAGTGATATCTGTACTTTGTACAGTGTAGACAATATCGCTCGGCGCGAGGAGACGGAGCTCGGATGAAGCATATGCTCTTGCGGCATCTGGCAACAAGAAAGAAGAAAACGACATGGGTGAACATGGACCTGACCATGTACAGAATCTATAGAAGTCGGGAGATGCCACAGCACGCGCAACTGCACGCACAGGGCTGTTGCATGTGGGCCGGACAGTGTGGCACCACCGCGGCCAGAACAAGCTATCTCCCAATAGACGCCAGCCAAAATCGCTAGGCGCAAGAGATTCGCAGATTGATATCTCAAACCAGCTTCCTCAGACCCTGAGACCATAAGGGTGATGCCAGATTGAGGGTGCTGGTTTCTGTTCTCGACGCCAAAAGGGGTGGTGGCATGGACACAGATGTGGGATGATAGATATTCATGGCTTGATTTTCGGGCAGACCCTGGATCC
>AZGZ01000040.1:102916-126159 GCA_001636715.1 Ascosphaera apis ARSEF 7405 | reverse complement strand
GTTTTAGTTTACGGTGAGAGTTTTGTTGAGTGTGAATGAGTGAGTGCGAGAGTGTGTGTGTGTGATATGCAGTCAGGAGTCGGTGAAAGATGCTAAGCAGTGGTGGCCTTTGATTCTGGTAAAATTTTACCAATTTTCAGTGCAAAAATCACGTGTGCCTGCAAAATCCTCCTATTTCAAGAAATCAAGGAGCTCTTTTGATGGCACACCACACACTCAAATCTGTATCAATTTGGACTGTTGTTTTTTTATACTACTCTCAAGTGTCTATACTTTGCCTCACTTTGAGGTTTTGATGCAGGCCTTGCTGGTTGTTCTGTGATATGCTGTTGAAGTGAAAGGGTGATTTTTCCCATAGTAAATTGGTGGAAGGGGGGTATCCAACACTTCTCCGACCCCACTGTATGTCTCCCGCCTACTACTTGACTGTTGAATTTGAGCATCGTCCCATCGTATCTCGCTGATTATGATTGAGACTTTACACCGACGGCATTGAACACTTAGGGCGGCTAATTCATGTATCATGCTTCTGATTACTTTGCGTTATCCATTTTGGTCTGTCATACCGTGCTCCTCTGTGAATTATCACCTTGGATACAGGTTGCCGTCTCTGACTCTACATACCATCGGCGAGTACCAATGTCTAGTTACTGGATTTAGTCGTGGTATATCATCATGTTTTGTCTCCTGGATATCTCCCCTATGGCCATTGATATTTCCCACCTGTACGTTGCTCGTCAACAAGCGATATTTCGAATGAATGATTGCTTGCACAACATATCTCGCTGCATACAAGAGAATTGCACTCTCCAATCTCATGATTCATTGGTTGAACATCTCGGGTAATTCGACGTACTGCCTTTGATGGACGTACTCCTGTACTGCCACCATCAGCCACGGCTCCTCCGATCCTAGTCCTCTGCAGAAACAATGTCTCTCCATGCAGTATGATCTGCAATGCAGGTTCATCCTCCGCCTGGCTCGATTGCGGTGAATCAATTCTCGTCGCCAAGTTAGGATCAGGGGCTGGAAGCAACCTTGCGTTGTGTATCGTGCCTCCTGAACACATGTTACACCCTTGTCACCTGAGAGGCGAGGGAAACGAGCAATGTTGCCCTCTTGAAAAGCTATAGCGACCCTATTTAGCCATGAGGGTTGCGGTGCAATCACAATCTCTGGCACATCATCTGCCGGCTTGATGGATTGGAATCATCTTCTTCTTCTGCTTGGACAGACAATTTTAGACAATGTGATGCCCATAATTGGCTGAGGGGGAAGTCTTTAAAATCACACTTGGGGTGGTGATGTGGTGTACACCATGGTTCATGATTACCTTGCTGGTGTTCAAACAGTCCATCATACAGCATGTTTCATCATATTTCTGAAGCGATAGAAGATGTGACAGAGTGCAGCTCTGTATTAGTTGATCTCAAAATCTACACATGCACAGAATTCATAAACATGCGATGCCATGGGCGGAATACAATATACCATGTAGTCGTATTCCTGTAATAGATCACATATTCACAATGACCATGAGAGAAGCTGAGTTGCACTCTAAACAAGACCGTCTTTCTCCAACTGTTTGAACTTCTTCTGAAGGACAGCTCCGTCATACTTCCCTCCCCCTTGCTTTTCAATTTCTGCAGCAACTTTAAACCAGCGTTCCCGTTCAAACTGTGCATCAACCGCTTTTTTCCCTTCAATGAGATACGGAACCTGGGAGTTTGAGCAAATTTTTTAGTAAAGCAAGTGATTGGGATCAGGGCATGGAAAACTTACATCGGCCTCGTTTATGACAGCAAAGTTCCTTTTCATACGGGTGTATTTCATTGTGAGAGCACTCATCTTGATCAATTGACCGAAAGTCTTCTCAATGGTAGTCTGTATCTCCGACCACGACTTCTTCTCTTCCTTCAATTGCCAAATCAAGCGCTCCACATCACTAGCTTCTTCAAGGCAAGTTGGGGCAGTTTTAGAAGGACTGGCTGTGTCCCTTTTAGACGGAGATGAGCAATAATCCTCATCTTCGGCAATTTTGGCTCGAGAACGTTTACGAGGGCTAGGGGTCTGTTGCGTCTGATATTAGTCCTAATCTCAATGGCGTTGATGTGGCTCATACCAACTTTGGGATCTCTTTCTCATGGAACTGTACATCATCGTTCGAATAATCCTTGCTTTCACCCATCTTGAGAATTAATTGCTGATACTGGGTACAAATTTTATCAACCCAGGGCGAGAAGCGGTCATTGTGTTTAGTTAGCTCTGGTGCTTGCTCTGGTTTTCTCAACAAACAATTTATTCAACACTTATATACTGAGTGTTTGCTTCTCAACACGGAAATTATATGCTTGCAAGAGTATGGTATAGTAATCATCGCCTGCGCATCAGGTTACCGTGATAGTCTTGGACTACCTGTCAGGACCCTTGGTTGCTCTGATTTGAAAAGTGATATGCTATTATTTCTAAAGGCTTTTGGCAATATCCTAAACAATTCTCACTTGGTACTCCATAGTCGTATATTGACGCATGGAAATTATGTGATCAAGTGGTTTCCTTTAATTCCAATGACCATCATCCGATTGATTTGCATGTCAAAACGGGCCTTTTCTTCCAAGACAGCTCTCCATCATAGGATAGGGGTGCTTGTCGCGATCAATTTCCGCAATATCGCCGTTCTTTTCACTGTCCAGTCTCTCCACCTCCAATTGTATCAGTTCTTTGGGGTACCTGGAGTCTGTATTATACGACATGGCATCAAATATTCGTTTCATACGGAGTCTTCTGGTTGCCTCAGGGTCTCCTCCAAAGCCATTGGCGAGACTGACATCAACTTTTTTACGAATATCCCGCAATAACATTATCTGGGTTAAGTCAATATGTTGAAAAACATCTGGATAAATTGCTCGGACTTACGTCTTCTTCGCGGAACTCAATCGTTTGATGTCTTTGAGAACGTCTTCTATGAGAATGTCCTCTCACAAAACCATCATTGATGGCATTGGTGTCATATGTCTCATTTTCGGTAGCTGCCGGTGCAGCCTGGTGATTTTCAATCTCTCCTGGTGTAATAACTGGCACTTTTGACGTGATAGGGGGTATCCTATTTGCAGGTTTGTTTTCTGAACATAAGTCGTCCTCAAGACGAGCAAAGTCGGTGCGCGTGAGTTTTCTTGTTTTGGGTGAAACCTATAGAAGATCCAATTTAGCTTATGACTGGACCCGAGGCGCAGTTGGCAGACTTACCCCAAGGTCAACAATCGGAGCTAGGACTCGAAGTGGTGTCTCACCACTGCTCCCGGTATTTCTCTGAGAAGTAACATCCGAGTCTTTGGTATGGGAGCTTGTGGCTCCAGAACGGTTACCTGAGCTAGAGGATGGGGATGCCGCCATTTTAGAACTGCCCGTTCAAGACTTTGCCAACGATAAGAGAGTTATTTGTTTCCATCTCACATACAGTATTACACGTCCATATGTCTTTTCGTTTTCACTCTAAACATAACTAATAAACCAACGGCTATAGGGTTTTTATGTTTTCTGATACAAGGGCAGGAGCTACCGAGATTGGAGATGAAGATGAGAAAAGGAAGGAACATATTCTATGGCATGAGTTCTGCTTCATGATGGTTTTCAATGGAACAAACTTGAGGGTCAATTGAGTTAGGAACAGAAAAGTATACAAAAGAGATGGGAGGCAGATAACATATGTCTGGGGTTATCGTGGGCCAAAATTCCAGAAAACAATGCTAAACGGAGGGAAGGTGAAATTAAAGTGCATTATGCCCCCTTTTAGTCGACGATGCAATATCAGGGGTATATGCGAAAGCCTGACGTACCGGACTTCACAGGTTGAATAGCCATGCAGCAAGCAATCTACCGCTATTCTCATAGAGGCGGGTAACTCGATTTCGTATCTTCTTGCGCCGCTTCAAATAGTCGGAGGTCGATGGGAATTTTCCAGAGAATTGGTTCGGGTGCTTGCTGTATTGCTACAGGGGCCGGGGGTTCCTCTTCAACTTCTCACAAGTCCACCGCTATCTGCTGGAGTAGTTTTGGGTCATATCTGGACATTTTTCGGCTCCCCATCGCAAGCCTACAGGAGATCACCTCCCATATAGGGCTTCATTGCATTCGAGCCTTTCAAATTTCCGGAAGCGTTGCGCCTGCTGGCGAACGCTTCTCTCAATTCCGAGGACTACCTTCTACATATCATAGCATGCCAGCAATTTATCCGGTGGTTGGAATATGTGACTTTTCTCATGATATACTCACCAAAGTCTTCACTATTTTTGGTTGGCACTGAACTCGATAAAGGTGCCTCAAGGCTTTGAGGCATTTACACACCTCACTGAGAGTCATGTGGTAGCCGCGCACCTCCAAGATTCTTCGAATGGCTAATGATGGCCATTGTGCAATCTCCCCCTCAATCATGATCTTATTTGTACCATCAAAATTACGGGCCACCGGCCATGAATATTTTCCTTTATTCGGGGAAATTTTAGAGCCAATTGGGCCAAACCATATAGTGGCAGTTCTATGAAAAGATGCATCCTCGAGAAGCTTTGAAATTTTCTCATAAGTAGTTGCATACTCGTTCTGCAGTTTAGTAAAGGGAGGTGCCGGTTTCTGTGGGCTGTCTATCATTTTCTTTGAAAAAAAGATGTTTTGTCGAGTCTCAAAACGGGTGTCAGGATAGTTGCTGATGGTATAGGCAGTCAAAGCTTAATGATTTATGATTTCAAATATAAGTCTTGTATGATACGAATTGGACAGCAAGCCGGTTTATGAAACTCTTTATAATCTTTGACGAGAAGATACGACTTAAAGGATAGACTGCTGAGCCCATTGCCTCAATATTGGAGAGCTTCAAATTGGGACTACCTTTGAGCGATTAGGATTTTAGCACCTCGTCCTCAGTGCGAATGTGCCCTTGGATGGGGACAAATGATGCCGATGACTTACTCTGTGGCATGCATTCCAATTTTCTTGTTCATGCTGAGACCATTTTCAAAAAATTATAGGGGCTTCTTCATTGTACAACAATTCTCCTGTTCATAAAAGATCGCTCTTTATGAATTTTACACATGTTGCGAGAAAGTTTTTCATACGGACAACGCCTAATCTGATTGAGTGCACGATGATATCTAAGTTATGGTATAAATAATTCTTTACAGATAGCTACCGGACAATCTTTTTGCTTGGTTGTAATAATGCTATCTGAGAGTCCGGGCAATTGTCGTGCAACGGACTTCTTGACGGCAGCTTGAGCGATATTAAGGCCACACCCCTTTCAGGATTTACCGCCCCGTAGGCTTCATGGTTATAGATGTTATAGGCCCGTGAATTACTACATCAACATAATCTTGGGTCATCAAATATTAGAAAGTTATCAGTGAATCTGTCAATGTAAGACTGACGACAGTGCTCCCTTTACCCCTGTCTAAACTGCGTGGTAACATATATGGGCGGTAACACCCACTACACGATTATGGTACTCAGGGGTAGGGATTGTTTGTAGCAGGAGAGAGCGATATGATGATGTAGACACAGTCCTCATTCGAGTATGTTGTGGAATATGGCAATGAATTGAGTATGTAAAGCAAAATATATCATCGTCGTGGTGATATAAAAATGAACGATCCTGTTCATGGTGCTGCGACTCAGATTTATAAAGTACAGCGTACTCTGAAAACGGGTTTACATCGTTATACTGCTTCGCTTTTTCTCCTTTTCAACTCCGTCAACTTTTTCTGGAGAGCTGCAGCACTGTATCTTGGACTTCCTTCTGCGATCATGGCCTCGGCTAATCTGTTCCATTTCTCGCTCTTCAATTGCTCCTCCACTTCCACCTCAAGACGGAGTAGCCGGGCTTCCTATGCGTATGTCAATATTATGCTCCATCAAAAATAAGACTGAAATTCTTACATCCTCATCGCTCCATTCTTGCAAATTATGCTTTATCTTGTGGTACCTTGCCCGTATCGATGTGATCAAGACCCTTTCGCCGGTCATCTCTTCCCATTTCTTCTGAATCTCAGCCCATGGCTTCTCCGCGCCTCTCATTGCAAACATCATTCTTTCTTCCTCGGTAGCTTGAGCCAGTGAAGTTGGAAGAGCTTTGGGGGCTCGTTTGACGGGTGATCCAGGTGGTTTCACCTTCTTAGTAGGCGAAGGGACGAGGCCATCATCAACACCTGTCTCCTTTGGCATACGCTTGACCGTCTTTGGAGTTCCTGCTTCATTCTTTTGGTAATGTTATTAGCGAGGGTAATCCGGGCTTTGGGGGTTTGAACATCCTTACATAGAGCTTCCGGTTGGAAGGAGTTGAGGGTTCAGGGGCCATAACGCAATATTGTCATATACTCAAAATCGACGACCATGAGACATGGTGATGAAATGGGATGAAAAATTAGACAGATGCCTGATATTGAGATGGTAGTATTGAGATATCTGGTGTTCCTGATGAATTAATTGATGCTGTGTTCCTTGAAGTGCATATAGGGACACTCAATGACTATACGCGAGCTTTTTGGAAATCTCTAAATCCTTGGGCAGCGAGACATGTCTTAAAGGTCGAGCAAAACAACGACAGGAAGCTCGGGACATGATTATCTCAATGCAAAATAGAGTGCAGAATTGATGCCATACCTTCAAAGCACTTTGAGATAACTCTTTACATATTTGCTTTTCCGTGTCGGGTTGGATGTCCATGTCCACTTGTCTGAGCAGCAGCCTCTCTACGGGCTCATGTGTAAGTTCAAGCTGGGTCTGCCCTGGTTTGATACCAGTGCTACAGAGTACTCTGATCGAAAGCTGCCGGGTATCAATTATGTTGCAGCAAGCTGGAGATGTGTGAGAGTTTTGAAAGAAGGGCTGATCTTACAGTTATATTGCAAGTAATCTGAAACATCATATCAATTCAAGAACACCAAAATGCCGTGCGCAGAGAACAAGATTTAAAATGCAAAAGATGAAGAAGCCTCCCAAATGACAAAGATGTTTAAACCAGCAAAATATCTCCATCCAATGCATGATGCGCTCGAAACATAATCCAAAATAGAAAAAAAAACTATCATTTGCGCCAAAGATCAACCAGAAAATGCTCCATCATGAACATGCGATGGCTTATATTCATGCACTAACACTCGCAATCCCCCTTCGTGCACCTGAAATCATAGACTCTGACCTGGCAATCTTCCCCACCAGTAGCAAACCGCTCATCACTCAACCCAACACAGGTAACCGGACCCAGGTGTCCCGTGAACGTTCTCTCACATAAGCCCGTCCTAGGATCCCACACCTTCGCTGTCTGATCCTCACTCCCAGACACAAGACGCAGTGTATCCGCTCCCATGGACCAAACACCTTCAACGTGTCCGAAGAAAGTCCGCAGGCATCGGCCGGTAGGAACATGCCAGAGACGCATAATCGAATCAAGACCAGCTGTGAGAATGTACTGTGGTGGCTCGGGGCGTGGGTATTGTGGTTCACCTGTGCCATCATCGTGGGTGCGGTTTCGAAGAAACGTAGCTGCGTAGGCCGGGGTTACGGCAGCAGGGCCCTGACTACCTCCCGAAGCATGAGAATGATTTGACGCCACACTGTGTGAATCGTCGAAGTTATTGCTGGTCCCGTTATTATTATTAATATTATTGTTAGTATCGTTGATGTAATTGCACTCGGCGTCGTGTTCCTCGAATTCGAATTCTCGGGGCAGTGGAAGGACCTGCTGGACTTGGCCGACGTGTCCCTCGAAAGTGTGTATGACGCAGCCGGTATCGAGATCCCACAGCTTGGCAGTCAGATCGTCTGAAGCCGTGAACACTGTGCGGGAAGGTGTGTCCACACGAACGGAGTTCACCCAATCGTTATGACCCTTGAAAGTACGCACGCTGCGATCTTCGAAATTCCATATCTTGACTGTGCTATCCATACTGCCAGACAACAAGATCTTCGAGTCGAAATGCAGACTGACAACGCCACCCTGATGGCCCGAGTAGGTGCTCACGCACTCACCAGTCCTCCAGTTCCACACTTTGATAGTCCGATCTAAACTGCCGCTGATCAATTTTGTCTCGTCGAATTGCAAGCAGCGAATACCAGCATTGTGCCCCCTCAAGGTCCTCAACTCCTGACTAGTCTCCAAGTCCCAAATCTTGATTGTAGCGTCATAGCTTCCTGTAGCCAAGATATTGAAGACGTCGCAGAATTGCAGGCACATGACGGAGTTGGTGTGACCGCTGAAGATCTTAGTCGAGTAACGCCCGTGCTTCCAGTTGATTCCAACCTTGAAACGGTCGCGGTAAACGTCTTTCCACGGCCTATAGCGACATTTGAAGAACTCTTCGTCGGTCAAACATTGGGTATCCTTGGTCTTGCGAAGTGGTGGCGTGGCTAGAGACAATTCAGAACTTGATGTGGATGTGGATGCCGACGCCGATGATGTCTCTACCATAGTGCGTTGTTGCTCGTTTAACCTCCTCTGTCTATCATTCTGCTGCATTCTTGCTCCCTGACCTCCTAAAGCTCTCATTTCCAACGCCTTCTTACTATCCTTCAATCTTTTTCTCTCAAGCAGTGGCAACCCCCACCCGCACTTCTTGCATTTTCTATCAATATGCTGCTCGCACATTCTATGCCAAACGAAATCATCATCAGCTAGTTCCTTCCACGCGCGACTGACTTGTGCAGCTTTGCATAGGCTCGCTGTATCGAGGTAACTCAGGATCTGGAAGCTGATTTCGTTGGGTAATGTGACGAGAAAATCAATGCGGATCAAATCATTGATGACCCCGGCAAGGTAGGATAATTGAGGGAAACAGCATTGTGATAGGATGCCCTGAAGCATGAGATTGCGATGTTTGACTGGTGCGGCGGAGAAAAGAGACCAGAAATGGGCCATGGATTGTTGATCGGCTGGTGGAAGCGTGTGTAATTCCTATTAAGCAAGAAAGGGAATATTAGCATGATGTGGTCATGGGGCATAGTTTAGCTTTCAAAACAAAAACAATATGTGTGAAACCGTACTCTTTGTAATTCATCCATTGTCTTTTCGTCGGCCTGCCGTCGACATTTGAGATCTGGGTTATGGCGATAGCAGTATCTTGAACCTGACGCCGGTGGGGGTTTTAATGTGCTGGTCTGAGGATTTTGAACAGGCTTTATTGACGTGTCGTCTGATGTCTCGTCCTTTTTGCTATCAATTTTTGAAGAGTCATCTTCTGGATTGCCGAGAGATTGCTTCATTTCCGTTGTGCTCGTGCTCTCGGAGTCATATGAGTTAGTGTGGGCATGTTGATCCCGAATATATTTTGCAAGAAAAGGCGCAACGCTCTTCTCAGCAGAGGACGATTCGGGCGAAGCATTTTGCAGGAGGCCTTGAGCATGTTCATGTTTTTGAAGTTCTTGAGGCTCTAATTCCCGCATTTCCTCCGAATCAGACTTTGAGATGGGAGTTGAAGTTGACATGCATCTTCGTTTGCGAGGCCCTTCCTCGAAGTTATCGAGATTTTCGTCGTTTTGGTACTTCATCTTGACTCTACTGCTTTCACTGCTCAAGACCGGGTATGGCGTGAAAGGCATGATCGTGAAAGATTGCTGGCTGAATGTGACCGTTTATATGTCGTAGAACAAAAGCTCCCCTGCTCAAGGAGGGGGGTTAAAAGCAAGTTGCTGCACGAAGACAACGAGTCACGGTCCCTGTCCGTCCTAGGTTGATATCCTTCCGTCCCGCTAGATGTGGCGTTTCCTTCTCTCCTTTCTTGCGAAATGCGGCTTGCAGTTGCTCTATGCAGCCCTTTGATAGAGAAGTCCACCTCGCGTAGAGCAGGCTCTTAAACAGCAACGATAAAAACAGTCTCTTTTCAGTCGTGTGCTTGCGTATCTAACGACGCAGCCAAGGGAAAGTGATATGTATGTAACCTCGCAGTGCAGGCGATATTTCGGTTCGGTAAGGCGGCAGAAGTTGCGAAGCTGGCTGAACTGGTGCTCGACCTTGATGGCGATAAGGACTGGCAAAGAGGCAGGTGACACTGAAACTTGACCTTAATCCTTGCAAAAGTAGGTAGTAGTGAGAGGAGTATCCCGAGGAAAAAATTGTCTCTGCCTTCTGGACCTGAAAAACGGGCGGATATAAAGATATGTATGTATGTAGTTTAAGTGTACGAAGAGATCGTTCCTATAGAGAAGGGGGGGCTCCGGTTTCAATTATAGCGACAATAAGGCTATCATCGAGATGGGATCTGGTCTCGAGCACGCCATAGATGGGTCCTATGTGCTTTTACCCCGTCTTTCACTTGCTTTTGACACCGATCAATACTTTATTTCCTTCAAATACTTCTGATATGTGAACATCTACATACATACGACTCACGGACAGAGTACACGGGCAGAGTACACGGAGTTGCGCCGTCCGCCGTAGAGGTGATGTGATTGTAGTCTACTCCCGATTAGGAAAGCGTGTGATACGATGACGTCATCTGCCAAGACTCCCGTTTTTAATCGTTTTTTAACTTTTTTTTTGTTTTTTCGGACCGTCTCAGATGTATAGATAACGACGAAGAGAATTTGTATTGATTAAGGCACGACGGGATACGACAGGGACGACCAGCAAGAGACAGAGGGGAGGGACAAGGGAGGAAATTGACTGGTGTGACAGGCAGATAGAAAGGATGTGATGAGCTGGGAGATGGGAGAGGGAGAAGGAGAAGGGCTGGGGAGGGTCATTTTTACTGGTAGTGTTGCCGATCCACCGCTGTTTTGCATATCAGACTGCCCTCGATTGAGCTGGATTGGACTGAATTGAATTACAGATATACATATACACAAGACAAGACACACACGCACACGACTGTCTTGTTTGCCAGTTGGCTGCGGTGAGGGAGAGAGAGAGAAGACGACGAGAAGCTCCCTGTATCACCAGACTTGTTGGCGTGCATTGTCAAGACTCTGCCGGTCCGGCTATAGAGGAAGCTTACAAAACACAAAAGCAAGCAAAAGGCACATAATCCTCCACACGATCTCTGCCTGTAGTCAGTCAAGTTTGCTCACAATCACAAAGAAGGATTGCGAGCTCGGCTGTGACTCGGACACTCCAGCTTCTAGAGATCAATCGGACCCATTGGCCAGTTGGTGGAGTCTTCTTGCCATCGCAAGCCTATCACATCGTGCTCGCCACTCGTTGCGGAGCCTTGCATCGTATGCCATCGTGCTGTGGCCTGCAGCACTGCTACATATTGCTCATCTTATCTGACATTTCTCCAGAGCCACAGCTTGTGGTTGGTATCGGTCAGGGCATCAGTAACTGTGACTCAGTTCATGGTTTTCTAGCTACTCAATTTTATCTTGTTTGCTGAAGTGTCTGTCAGCTCAAGGAGTCAATCTATCGATTGCACCTTTTTCCCAGTATTTGTCGCCACCAGCCGACACCCAGAACCAACGACCATTTAGCCAATACCTTATCAGACCAGACTCATCGGCTATGGACATCACAAACCAATATGCTATCAATATCAAACACCTTTCACGACGATCAGACGAGAAAGACATGCACGCTGGATTACCATCCCAATGGCACGACACAGACGAACCAAAACGAGGCCAATCAATGATCCCACCAACAATGCAGCAAAACCAACAACTTCCACAACCGAAATCACAATCACAACCGTCACAAGAACCGCTTCAGCAGCAGCAACGACTCGACGAGTCAAATCCCTCAAAACCTATATCTCTTGATACCCTCGTCACACATACGGTACATGCCAGACGTCACCTGTCAACTGTCGCCCAGTTCTGCCGAGCACCTCATATCATCCAACTCGCACATCAGTCCTTGCAGGTTAGCGTCATCATATCCGCAAGGACCACGTTCTTACGACGGGGGTTAAACGAGCAATTGAGCCTCTTATATGCTGTCCGTGAGCAGGTTGAGGAAGTGTTATCACGGCGCAAGAAGGAGTTGAGAGAGACTGTTGCGAAGCTAGATGACGCAGATAAGCTTGTACAAGAAGCTGTCCAAGAATTGGGGAAAACACAGGTTGAGAAAGGATTTCTCGTCGAGGGAGATGGTGTTGGGGAAGATGGTGTACAGTACCCGGAACAGGCACTGACGTTACGAGACTTTATCGAGGAGTCTGGCGTCCAGGGCCTGCACGCCGATCTGAAAGATGCAATCGACACTGTGAATGCTGCACAGGCGACATTCGCATCATCCAATGAGACCTTTGATGCAGAAGTCAAAGCTATACGCAAGCAACTCGCACGACATCGTCAAGTCGTCATCAAAGCCTGCAGCTCTGTCTCGTCCTCTTCCACGGCCTCGTCAGCCTCTTCTGTAGCATCCCGAAACACTAAATCAAATCCAAATCACACGACAGCTGCCACTGAGGAGAATCCCGGCCCTTCACTAGCCGTTTTACCGGACCTTCTTCATTCTATTGAATTAAGGGCAGAACAGATTGCAGACCTCCTCAAATCCTTGGTTAGACACTACGACCTCTGCGTTTCGGCACTACGACATACCGAAGGAGGCTGTGCTGCTGCGCGATCTGTAATCGGCGATCTCTCCGCTAATATAGACACCAACGGTCAGGGCCACCCGAATCCAAGCGGGTTACACCAGCATGATGAGAATCGCCTACCTACGGACCAGCATCAACAACAACAACAACAACAACAACAACAACAACAACAACAACAACAACAACAACAACAACAAGAAGACCACGGGGACGACCCACCAACCGATCTTGAACCCCTATCTGTCGAAGAGTACCACCAGATGCTACAGGTTATTGACCACGATGCACCACTCGCTGCTGATGTCATGTGTGAGATCTGGGAACACATCACAGACACTGAAAACACGCTTACCAGCATTCTCGAAGGTCGGGATGCATTTATAAGTGTCTACGCCTCTACACTAGAGGTATGCCGCGGTATCGATCGATTGGTCAATTCCCCCGATGCAGGCGTGCAGTCATATATCCAACAAGCACGGACTTTCGAGGATATCTGGAGGCATGAGAAGGAGAAGCTGAATGAAGGAATCATCTCGTTGGTTAATCTGCGAGAGATGTATGTTTCGTTCTTGGGGGCGTATGATAGGTGTATATTAGAAGCGGCAAGACGAGAGAGCGTCTGGAGGAACGTCGAGTGTGTTTTAAGAAGCGCCAGGACTGAGCTGGATAAGATCTACACTGCGGATGAAAGAGAGCGGCGCAAGGTCAAGGAGGATGTTGCGATGTATTTACCTGTCGGGGTATGGAATGGACTGGGGCGGGGGATGGGCAGGATTGAATTTCTGAGAACCGAGGGAGAGGATCTCGATGACAATGTTGATGATGATCATGTTTACGATGCAGATGTTCCAGGTGAAGAAGAGCAAGGTGATAACATGACTACGCCGAGGGCAGAAGCTGTACCCACTATGAAAGTGGGGACAGCCGCACGGCAAAAGTCCCAGGGGTTACTTGCCCCTGAAAGCGTTGAAGACAGGAGCATGCCCATCCTTTCGAGAGAAACTATTGCAGATGCAATGAGGAGAGTGCAAATGAGAAATGCACAGAGGAAGCATGCTATGTGATAATGATAATGATAATGACGGCGCTACTCTTTTGCATGGGTAGCTTTTTGGCATTGCCTGATGCTTTTTTGTTCTTTTTGATTTTTTTCTTATTTTTCATATGTCGCGATATACCCTGGCATTTATTCGCATCGATGGGCATTTGGTCCCACGTCGGAATTTCGTTTATTTGAGATTTTCAAGTGATGATCCCAGTCTCTATAGTCACTGTTCCAATCCATTACATACGAATATCAAAGTTTTCTCCTGAATATCAAATGAAGATGTCATTTCAGAAATGTATCTATATGTGGACAATAAGAGATATCATGAAGACTTTTGTAAACAATGCATATGCAAGAAGGAAAAAAAAAAAAAAAAAAAAAAAAAAAAAAAAAAAACCCTATTTCCATGGAAAAATCAACTCTACTTCCTCTTACTTTGATTGATGAGCTTCTTCTTCAAATGCTTCTTCATTTTATGCGCTCTCTTGTCCTTCTTTTCCTCCTTCACAGCTTGCTTATGTGCCTTCTTCTCCTCCTTGTCCACAAACCGTTTCCCACGCATTGGCTTGCCCTGATCCTTGGGATGAACTCTAGACTCGTCACCGGATGCATCTGAGTCTTCCTCGTCATCGGACAAACCGACACCACCATCCGAGTCAGAATCCTCATCTTCACTCTGTTGTTGTATCTTGTTTCCAGGGGTGGCAAGGAGATCCTTGTATACTAGATTCTCACCCTGCCCCTGCTGAATGAGATCCACGTCACGCTCGATGTCGTAGACCTGATCGAGGGTTGTGGGAAGATATTGTTGTCTGAAAACTGCGGTGTCGACTTCCTCGGCTTCCTCGTCCTCAACTTCTTCTCTGGCGTCAAATAGATATTCGACTTCATCTCTGGAGCTACCCTTGTCTAACTTTGCTTTCGTAATGAACTTGAAGACCACAGGCTCAGGTAGTGTGTGAACGTTCTTCCTCTTGAAGAAATCTGTAACATTCTTGATATCCATTCTCAAGAACTCAGACGCACGTGGGTGATCTAATTCAACACTCTGACTGACATCGATAATGTAGAGCTTGCGCTTGTGGTAGAGCATATTGTACTCCGACAAATCAGCATGCACCAACGAACAGTCATGATACATCGACCTCATAAGTCCAAGAAGATCGATGTACAACTGCCTCCATTGCTCATCGACGTCTGGACCGGGTAGAACAACGTCTTTGAGTCGTGGAGATGCGAAACCCTTAGAATTGCCTAGGAACTCCATGACAAGAACGTGAAGACGAAGACTGATGGGCTCAGGGACGGGGATACCAGCGGAGTGAAGACGCTTGAGATTACGCATCTCCTTCTCAGCCCAAAGCTTAACCATCGCGCGATTGTTCGACTTTTGGTATCCTGATCTGAAACGGTGTTCACCGGTGACATACTTGTCTCTGTCCTTGAAAACGAGGATACTCGTCTTGTAGACTTTGATAGCTCGCTGGAGAGGTGGGGCATCGAAATCGTCTTCGGGGTATGTGACGGCGTGGTAGACATTTGCTTCCTTTCCGGTCGACAAGCATCCATTGATCTCAGAGACGATGTTACGGTTGATCATCTGCAGCAGCAGCATTCTTGTCCTAGGATCAAGGACTTGCTCTGATGTTGCGCGGTCACTCCTATCTGTCCCCTTATCCCCCTTATTCCCACCAAGACCAGACTGTGCATCATCGAGTCTGAGCTTCGAAGCGTGCCGTGAGAGCGATGCTATTTGGTCGTCAACTCGTGCTTTTGTATTGACGGTTGGTTTTTGAGTATTTGTCTTTGGGTACTGAGATTTCGATGCGTTAGGATCTGTGTCAAGATCGTTGACTTTCTTTTGGCGATTGTACCCCTTCGTCAGGTCGGAGGGGTTAGACGATGATGGGAGGTCTTCAAGATCAAGATCATCCTCGTCATCAAAGATATCGGCGTAGTCATCCTCATCGAATTCCTCATCATTATCCACTTGCTCTGTGGTCGTCTCGACGGTGGTTTGGGCGATCTCCTGACCGTTGGCGCCCACCACCTCGACTTGCTTCACTTCTTTCTCGACAGACATATTGAAAAGCAGCTCCCAGTTTCGAATTACCTCTCAACGAGTTGAATCCCTTCCAGTATATCCCAAAAAACCTGCAACTTCTTTCAATCTCTTCTTACCACATACAAGGACCCTCAGATTGCGCTGATAAAAAAAATTAAAAAATAAAAATAAAAATATGCGCCGGGTGAATAATTCCCCGAATTCCCGTACAGTTATCCTGACATGCCTAGTTACTGTTTCTGTAACGCGTCATTAACGCGTCTGAGGGACATTCTTTCTCTCCTCTCTTTCCTCCTCTCGAACCAATTGTTAGACGTCAATCGTTAATCGTCGTGGTCGTTATCGTGCGCAGGACAACCAATGCTCTTGCTGGGTGCGAAAAGGGGTCATTGAAACTGGGAGGAAGTTTATACTGCCAGGAATCGCTTCGAGGATAGTGCACGCGAACTGCAGTTCTGCTGATCAGGATGTATGTCAAGCAAATCATCATCCAAGGCTTCAAGAGGTGAGATGCTCCATCAGCAAGTGAAGAGCGACGAACTGGCGCCCCTCTATATACTGTACTGACGGCGCAATTTTTTCCACTAGCTACAAGGACCAAACGGTCATTGAACCTTTCTCACCTCACCATAATGTCATAGTCGGTCGCAATGGCTCGGGCAAGAGTAACTTCTTCGCCGCAATCCGTTTCGTGCTTGGTGATGCCTACACCCATATGGGCAGGGAGGAGCGCCAGGCTTTGCTCCACGAGGGATCTGGGTCTGCTGTGATGTCGGCCTATGTTGAGATTATATTCGATAATTCTGACGAGAGATTCCCTACCGGCAAGAAGGAAGTCATTTTACGGCGAACAATTGGTACAAAGAAGGACGAATATACCCTTGATCGAAAGAATGCCACGAAGGCGGACGTCATGAACCTGCTCGAGTCAGCTGGATTCTCAAGATCGAATCCCTATTATATTGTGCCTCAGGGACGTGTCACAACCATCACAAACATGAAAGATTCAGAACGATTGAATCTATTGAAGGAAGTTGCCGGCACACAGGTTTACGAAACGCGCCGCTCTGAGTCTCTTAAGATCATGAACGATACCACAAACAAGCGTGCCAAAATCGATGAGTCGATGGAGTACATCAATGAGCGTCTAGCAGAATTAGAAGAGGAAAAGGACGAATTGAAGAACTACCAGGAGAAAGACCGGGAGAGGAGATGTCTTGAGTACACTATTTACGCTCGCGAACAATTTGAGATTCAACAAGCCCTCGACAGCATCGATACCAAACGCAATGCGGGTGTTGAAGATACTGACGCCAATCGCGATCGGTTCATTCAGGGTGAGAACGACATCGCAGAAATTGACTCCGCCGTCTCAGAAAAGAAGCAACAGATTGAACTGTTGAAGGTGGAAAAGGCACAATTAGAAGACGACAGACGAGAGACACACCGTGCAGCCGCACAAGCTGAACTACAGGCTAAATCGTTCTCTGAGTCACTCCTACACAGCGAAACTGCCAGGTCACGACGTGAAGCAGACAAGCAGGCCGTTCAAAGTGCGATTCAGGAGAAAGAGGCGGCACTCAACGAAGTCATGCCATTGTTCAGGAATAGCAAACAAGAGGAGGATCGTGTCAAGACTGAATTAACGGAAACTGAAACCGCACGGCAACGGTTGTATGCTAAGCAAGGCCGTAATTCGAAATTCAAGAACAAGGGTGAACGGGATACATGGCTACGACAAGAGATCAATGATACGAACACGTCTCTTCAGTCAGTACACGCAGTGCGTTCGCAGACAGAGAAGGATATTCAACAGCTTGAAACCGAGATTTCGGGTCTTGAACCCGAGATTGAGAAGTTAAAGGCACAGCTTGACGGACGTGGAGATGCGAACCAGTCAATCGAGGACGAGATCATGAATGCAAAGGAAGAGCGTGACAGGTTGATGGACCAGCGCAAGGAGCTATGGCGTGAAGAGGCAAAATTAGACTCGATCATTTCAAATGCCACACAGGAAGTCGAGCGTGCTGAGCGAAATCTGTCACATACAATGGATCATAACACGAGTCGCGGAATTGCTTCTGTTCGCCGAATCAAGAGGCAGTATAACATCGAGGGCGTCTATGGAACATTGGCTGAATTAATGGAAGTCAACGACCGATTCCGGACGGCAGTCGAGGTTACTGCAGGTCAATCACTTTTCCACTATGTGGTGGACACAGATGAGACAGCGACCCAAGTCCTCGAGATTCTGCAACGAGAGAAGGGCGGACGAGTGACGTTCATGCCCTTGAACAGACTCAAGCCTAAGGCCGCTAATATCCCTCGAGCAAGCGATACGATTCCCATGCTCGACCGGATAAAATACGATCCCAAATATCGCCTTGCGTTCGACCACGTCTTTGGACGAACGATTATCTGTCCGAATTTGCAGGTCGCGTCACAGTATGCACGAAGTCATGGCGTCAATGCGATTACCCCTGAAGGTGACCGATCAGACAAGCGCGGTGCATTGACAGGTGGTTTCCACGACTCACGACATTCGCGATTGGAAAGCATGAAAATGGTAACGAAATGGCGTGATGAGCTTGAAGCAAAGAGGACACGCGGTGCAGAGATCAGGTATGAGCTCGACAAATTGGACCAGGTTATCACCCGCGCTGTTGGCGAGCTTCAGAAACTCGAGCAGCGGAAACATCAATTCGCTTCAGGTAGCGGACCATTGAGGATGGAGATCAAGATCAGAAGGGACACCTTACAGAAGAAGCTCGACACCCTCGAAAGCAAGAGGCGGTCGTTGGCGAACAACGATCTAAGCATCAAGATGTTGACAGATCAGATCGCAGCGTATAATGCTGAAATGTCAAGCAAATTCGAAAAGGCACTGACAAACGCCGAAGAACGCGACCTCGAACGCCTCAACGCCTCCGCGCAGCAACTCCGTCGCAGTCTTTCTGAAATCTCTGCCCAACGAAGCGAGTTTGAGACCAAGAAGTCCGTTCTTGAAGTCGAGCTGCGCGAGAACCTCTACCCGCGCCTTGACCAATTAATACACGTTGAACTCGAGGCCGGTGAAGAAACAAGCCAATCCGATCTCAAGACCAGTCAGCGGGAGATGAAGCGTTTGACCAAGTCCCTGGACAAGATCAATAAGCAACTCCAACATATTGAAAGTACGATAGAACAGGAGGAGGCAGCCGTGGTCCAACTTGAGTCCCAAAAGACAGATATCCGTCGCGCCCTGGACGACCTCGCGAAGTCAATCGAGAAGAACCAGCGGCGTATGGAGAAAAGCATGCAGAAGAAAGCAGCGCTCACTAAGCAGGCTGCCGAGTGTACTGCGAATATCCGCGACTTGGGAGTTCTACCCGAAGAAGCGTTCACCAAGTATAAGAACAACGACTCTAATACTGTGGTGAAGAAGCTACATAAAGTCAACGAGGCGTTGAAGAAGTATTCCCACGTGAACAAGCAGGCCTTTGAGCAATATAACGGCTTCACTAAACAGCGCGCCACGCTTACCAAACGTCGGGAAGAGTTGGAGACGTCACAGCGTTCGATTGAGGAATTGATCAATGTCCTTGATCACCGGAAAGATGCAGCCATCGAGCTTACTTTCAAGCAAGTCTCTCGAGAGTTCGCGCGGATATTTGAGAAGTTGGTGCCTGCCGGTAGAGGACGCTTGATCATTCAGCGCCGAACAGATCGCAATGCTAGACCCGAGGATGCACTTGACTCAGAGGACGAGGAGGCAACAAGGAACAGCGTTGAGAATTATATCGGTGTGGGTATCAGTGTCAGCTTCAATAGCAAGCACGATGATCAGCAGAGAATCCAGCAATTGAGTGGTGGACAGAAGAGTGAGTTTTCACCATTTCCTTTCCCCCTTCTTTTTTTTATCAAATCTTTCCCCTGAACAGTTTACCGAAGAGTTTCCGCGGGGGAATATCCAAACTAATTTAGATTCTTCTGTTCACTTCCAGGTTTATGCGCTCTGGCTCTTGTCTTTGCTATTCAAGCATGCGATCCCGCTCCATTCTACCTCTTCGACGAGATTGACGCCAACTTAGACGCACAGTACCGTACCGCTGTTGCGCAAATGCTGAAATCGATCTCTGAGGAGACCAATGGACAGTTCATCTGTACGACGTTCAGACCTGAGATGCTGCACGTGGCCGAGAAATGCTACGGTGTGAGTTTCCGGAACAAGACGAGTACGATTGATGTTGTGTCGAAGGATGAAGCGTTGAAGTTCGTTGAGGGCCAAAAGGCGTGAGCAGGGAGGTTTTAGTTCTGCTTGCATGTTTGCGTTGATTAAGCTGAGCTTTTGTGGAAATTTCCGGGTGACAATCGTTATGGAGTCCAGCGTATTCGTCGAGCTTGTTTCTTGTTTCTTTCTTGCGGTGATTGAAATCTATTGAAGATGTTTATTATACTTATTTCCAGCTATTCGCTTCTCATTAATGCTTTGACTATTGTATGTGCTTGTCGCGCATAGTGATGCTATCCAAATCATTCCAACTATCCTACATGATTATGCCGATGTGTCGTCCGCCTCTTCCAAATGAAGAAGAGCAATTATCTCTTCAAATGCTCTTCCCCAGTCCATTCCGTGATGATCTCTTGTGGCACATCCCTCACCATGACATGAATATGCTGTAACGCCCTAACGCTCTGTAGCGCAGCCCAGTTCTTGAACCACAGCACTCTCTCAGGCGCATCATCGAACAATTCTTCTAATCTCTTTGTGAATTTATTTCTCACAAAGTCATCACATAACTTCCTCGCTTCGTCCGTCAAGTCCCCATTCTCCTTTAAATCTAGATTGCTATTTTTCAACCAGACAACCATATGCGAGATTCCGGGGACGAAACCGTAGGGCCAGTCGTTGCGAAGGATCTTGTAGTCCCTCTCGTCGGCGAAGGGGACAGGATTCACGACTTCTGAATTCATATCGTCGACAACAGGCCAATGAAGTCGCTCGCGCACTATATAGTTGGCGACAGAGCCATATTTTGATTTGATGTTGGCCGACCAATATCGGTATTTCTTGAGTTCGGAAGGGGTGCGTCGCAGTGCCGCGAGGTTGTTTTGAGCTGGGGAGTAGCGTTAAGAGGAGAAGACAACAATTTTGTTTTTTGTTTCTTTTATAGATGCAACCGACATACCTATTATATCCTTGATATCATCCCATGTCTGATAGACAAAGTCCTCGTCGCGCTCCTGGAATCTCTTGCGGTCTTCTTCGCTGAGCTCGAGCTGAACCGGCTCTGCCGAAGCGATGGTAGGAGACACGACTTCAGTCATTTCTATCTCTATCCCTTCTTTTTCAAAAGTACTTTAAAATATGAATGCTATCAGAATCATCTAAAGAGAAGAAAGAGAAGAAGAGAAAGAAAAAAGAGAAAAGATGCCATACAACAACCCCCTTCTACTGGATAACGTGTACTGAAAGTGATGCTCCCAGATAGCCGGCATCAAACCAGCTTGGGTCTACGCCAACCAGAGATTCCAATCAAGCCAGATGGATCCCTCCATAGCACTTTTAGTGGACTGTACCAGGGTCTACGAGGCCAGGCAGCGCTCGACGGAAAGACCATAGACCATTTTATTCCACAGGCACCGACATGAGGCTCTTGAAAGCTACGGGTTGACCGCGAACCGTCTTCACGGCGTAGAGCATAGTCTGTAGGTAGTATATACAAATAAGAATATGATGATAATCAGTCTCTGTGTCTGTCTTTTAGGAGTATTGAGAAGGTCTATTATTTCTTTCTTTTCTTCTCTATGTGACACTCACAATCATTTGCAGTATCAAGTAATATCATAGTGTAGGAACAATGTATATAGCATTTATAGGGATATTCAAGGCAATTCCTTCCCCTCAATCAACATAGACAGACAGTTCAAGGCATTCCGGGAATCAACATGAATGAAGGAAAAGAAGCAAGCTATGTTAGATGATGATGGCTACTTTCATATATCGATACTCTGTATACCTTTCATACTTCAAGATTAATATTTTATTTTAATTTAATTTAATTTAATATACGGTGAAAAGTATCTCCCATTAATATCTTTCTATCTACGATATGCTCTCTCTCCACATGTCCCACCGTATTATGGCCGTTGTTTCGCCGTTATTCATTTCTGCACGGCAAAGACTGGAAATATTCGTTTTCATCGCAAGTTCACACAGCGCATTACTGTCCTTTTTCTTCCCTTGAGTGCAGTCCGTATCGTCTAGAATGTCCGTCTAGTATGTTACTGTCGTTTGGCCCATCACCCTCTTGATCGATATGATATGATCAAAAGAACTGCTGCTAACTCCCTCCCTCACCAGCACCCTCACCTCGCGCCAGACCCGCGATGGGATCATTATCCCAACTGGCTTGCTGCTCTTCGGCACCTGGATCGTCAAGAAGGAATGGATGATCTATGCCCTCATCTTCGCCGTCTCCTTATCCGTCATCAAAGTCTACAATTCCAGTGCGTTGTGAAATCAGCCCATATCATGATTTTTCTTTCCATCTCTAATAATTCCCTTCTCCCCTTCATCAGAGCCCCGCAAAGTCCTCAAACCAATGGAGTTCCAGAACTTCGTTCTCAAGGAAAAGACAATCGTCACCCACAATGCCGCAATCTACCGTTTCGCCCTGCCCAAGCCCACCGATATCCTCGGCCTCCCCATCGGCCAGCATATCTCTCTCGCCGCTACTCCCGAGGGTGCCTCCAAGGAGATCATGCGCTCCTATACCCCAATCTCCTCCGACGATGACAAGGGCTACTTCGACCTCCTCGTCAAATCCTACCCGCAGGGTAACATCTCAAAGCACCTCGCTACTCTACGTATCGGCGACACCATGAAGGTCAAGGGCCCCAAGGGTGCTATGATGTATACCCCGAACATGTGCCGTCATATCGGCATGATCGCTGGTGGTACCGGTATTGCGCCCATGTTGCAGATCATCAAGGCTGTCATCAAGGGTCGTCCTCGCAATGGTGGTGAGGATACTACTCAGATTGACTTGATTTTCGCAAATGTTGAGCAAAACGATATCTTGTTGAAGGACGACTTGGATGCTCTTGCCGAGGAGGATGATGGGTTCAGAGTGCATTATGTTTTGAACAACCCCCCTGAGGGCTGGACTGGTGATGTTGGTTTCGTCACTCCTGAGATCATCAAGGTAGGACGTTCTCCTCTCTTCCCTCTTTTTTTCTCTTGAATTACATTCTAACGCCATAGAAACAGGCCAAGCTCCCTGCCCCGGCTGACGACATCAAGATCCTTCTCTGCGGTCCTCCTCCCATGATCAGCGCTATGAAGAAGGCTACCGAGTCCTTGGGTTACAAGAAGGCCGGTCTCGTCAGCAAGCTCAACGACCAGGTCTTCTGCTTCTAAGTGCAGCAATACAAAGACACCGTATTGCCTTGACACGCACGAAACGTACGCCTTAATCGGCCTACGTTGAGCGAGTCGAGGGTGCCAATCTAATCCGCAACTGACGGATAATCTTATGATAGATGGTACTTGAGAACGACACCGGAGGACGATCAACTGCGGCACATATTGGATTCATCGCCCTCCGCCACATTACTCACTTATCTA
>AZGZ01000040.1:84979-102816 GCA_001636715.1 Ascosphaera apis ARSEF 7405 | reverse complement strand
GGTAGACAGCATATTCCTCGTCACAGGCATGGACGGCGATTGAAACGGTGTGATCGCATTTGCATTAGGTGTCATCGTAACACCATTCATAGCTGACGGATCCCTATCCTCCTGATCATTTGCCTCCCATGGCCCCTTTATTTATGTACTATACGAAATCCTCCATCACCACGATACTCCATCGTCATGAATACTCTGCCCTGTACTCTTGCTTCTCTCTATCAAACATATACGTATAACATACCCCCACACTACCCATCAAAAACAAAAAAAGAAAAAAAAAAAAATGAGCGGCCTTCTATCCCTCTACTTCGCCATATACTCAGCCTTATTCGCTGAGCGCTCCATCTTATTCAATCCACTCAACACCACTTCCCCTTGCTCCGTTCGCGGCTATGTAGTCGGCTCCCCAATCCCTTTCTCAATAACATCCACCTACACCAACCTCACGACCTGCATCGAGCTCTGCCGCGCTACAAATGGCGCCTGCAAGTCCTTCTCCTACCTCTCCGGCTGCGGCCCGGGGCAGGATTACGAGGCCTTGTCTTCTGACGTTAACTATATCGGCATAGGAGCTGATGGAGCTGGTTGCAACGCTGTCAACACGTGTGAATTGTATGCGAAATCAGTCATGCCTTTCTTGCGGGTTGATAGTGAGAGTCCCGTGCGATGGTGGGATATGGTGTGTTTTGAGCCACCAGAAGAGAAGAAAAGGGGCAATAGAACAGAGAAGAGTCAGGGGAAGGTAAAGTCTAAAGCTCAAGTGGCGCTGGCACGATGAGATACCATTAATTTCATGGCCACGAAACTGCCTGCTACAAATGCAGATTTCAATTGCTTCCTGACGACAGATGATTTTATTCAAGAGATGGGAAAAGCTATATTTTGTTTTTTTCTTCTTCTTCTTGATTTGAAATTGGCTCCGACCACATTTGTGTGTGAGAATCGGTTCTTTTGGGGCGAGAAACAGGAAGCTTTAGTCTCGGTGGCAGGGAAGGGTATATCAGCAATATTATGAAAATGAGAAAGGGTGAACAAAAAGGACCAGAAGCATAAAAACAAAAACAAGAAAGGACCAAGCAAAAAGGTATTGAGAAAATGTTGAAATGAGTGATTGGTAGAGCGACAACCGTGCCGGCTCAGCAAGCGGGAAAATTAAGAGATGGGCGTTGTGATATACATGATATATACCAATGCCAAAAAGAAAGGAGAGGGACAAGACCATCAATAGGGGGTCTTGTCGCAGAAAAACGACGTGAAAATGTGACAAAAAGGGGGAAATATATCGTTCAGGCACGTAAACGTTCAATTGCCAAAATGAGCCGGCGATAGGTGCAGAAGTGAAAAGCCAAAAAAAAAAATCAATCCAAGCAGGATGTTCATAAACAAAAAAAGGGTTGGAATCCGTGACGATCGGAAGGATAACGAGAGATGGCTGTAAGGAATGAGTATTAAGGGAAGGAGGGAGAGCATTGGAGATATGAACCCTGGATCTCCTGCGGGTTTTAAGAGCAAAACAGAAAAACAACAAGCACAAATGAAAACAAAAAATTAATCCTCCATTCCCATGAATATATCATGAGCATAATCAATGATAAACTTCAGGGCCTCATTCTTGTTCGCGACATCGCTGAACTCACGATCGATACTCTCGGGTCGCATAAGTGTGGGGGCCAGAACAACAGATACGTTTTGGCATGTCATTAGATTCTCCGGCTCGCGCTCAATGACCTTCTTCAGATGGAAAATCAGTCGCTCAAGAACATCCCGATGGACTCGCGGCAATTGTAATAGTGCGCGCTGCACGGCTTCAATCCGGGCGGGTGCTGGCTCAATGTCCACTGTGACAAGAAGGAGATCATAAACGTCGTAGGTAATGAGCGGAGTAGGTAGTTTTCGGAAGTATTGTTTTAGGACTGATGTGACGGAATGTATATCAATTTCGGGGTCGGAGATGTTGAGATCTTTGGAGTCCTTTTCGAAGCCTTGCTGGATCATTTGTACTTGAGAAGAGCCGCCGGATTTGCGATAGATACCCTCGACATCCATGCCTGGGGAAGAAAGTTAGTGACTGCAGAGGTAGATGTGTATTGGAGATATCAGCTGTTCATACCTCTACTCTCGACCTCATTGATGCATCTGTCGACGATTTCCGGTATGCATTTCTTTTCAACCTCAATGCGCTGTACCAACTCAACACCAAATAATTCTGTATTTAACAAAGTCATTAGCATACTTTCCACTAGAGCACAATTGCAAACAAATGCCGACATACCTGGCTGCTCAACAACGGTTTGCGTACTTCCAGCAGACGGCTTAGGTTTGTTCTTTTGATTCCCAAAGAATCCAAACCCACCTCCGCCCTGTTTCTCAGCCGTTATGACAGTAGGTTCAACCCCATTGGAGGGAAGACTGGAGTACGCAGGTGTCTCCACAAAATGAGTTCCTTGCCCCTGACTGTTGATGCCGTTTCCAGGGCCATTGTGCGCACCAGCTGCACCGCCGATCTGGCCTTCTCGAGACGTGAAGGCCCCTCTAATACCCTTGGTGACCTTGGCAACATTCTGTCCACCGCGCTTCCAAGTGAACTTCTTAGGCTGACCCTTGCGGATATTGACGACCTGTGGACCCTGAACAACGGCGACAGCGGGTCCGTGCTCGGCTGTACTAACAGTTCCTTCTTCGAATGCTCCAATATGCTCCGTAGGATGTTTGCCGAATAGATGTTGCTGTTTTGCAAGAGGGGGAGACATGACACCCTGAGCAGCAGCGGCGGTTGCAGCAGCACCTGGGTTTCCTGAATTGGCCTTGTATAATTGCCGGATCTGCACAACGATTTCATTGTTCATGTCGGTCAGTTGTGCGTTCTTCGTCGAGAGTTGTGCGAATTCCTGAAGACATTGCTGTTTCTGCTTCTCCTGCTCTGTGATCTCTTCCATGATATCATTGCGACGCTGGATGAGACGTTCAACTTCTTCGCGGCAGGTTTCCTTCACCTTCTCAACGTCATCTGAAAACTCATTAAGGTACTCCTGCGCCTTCTCGCTGATCTCGTTTGGAGTCGTGTTGCCCGAAGCTGCTTCGCGCCGCAATTGCTCTAGACGTTCCAATGCAGCTTTATGGTACAGCTCCACGACCTCTGCGACGCGACTGCCGATATCAGTCCTCCGACTACCTCCACTACCACTCAGATTTTGACCTCTAGAGGGGGATGCCGCAACTGCTTTCTCCAACTCCGCGATGCGCGCTTCTTTCTCTGCATTCTTGCTTCTCTCCCTCTGCAACTCAGCTTTCAACCACGCAACGTCATCAGACATTGACGACGTAGTCATAGCGGAAGGTGAACTCAATTCATGCGCTATACTGCCGAGCGTAGGAACAGGCGAACTGGGAGATTTGGGAAGAGCTCCAGAAGTCCCAGCTCCACTCATAACCAATGCGGAGGAAGAGGATGCCGAAGCCATATGCCCATGCACCTGCTGTTTCGATCTCGAACTCCTATCACTGACACTTCTAGCATGCCGCATGGAATCCGACATGCGCTTAAAAATCGAGCTTCGATTGCCGCTTCCGTGATTATTGTTGTTGGTAGTAGTGGGTGTAACAACGCTTTCATTGTCCCTGCTAGTCGCACTAATAGTCGCATTCAGCGATGCCAAATCTTCTCCTGAAAGAATGCGAGATATATCCTCGTCCATAGAGAAATCACCGCCAGTACTGTATCGCAACAACGAAGGCGAAGGGGTGCCGTGAAAGTCATTATGACCCACAGATCCTCCACGTGATGCGCGTCGTAGGTGGGCGAAGCTGAAGAAGGATTGATCTTTTGATGATGATGCGGGACGGCTCTGCGATTTTGTTGTTGTTGATGTGCCTGTTGTATCAGTGGTCGTGTTGCCTGAGCCTGTAGTGTTAATCGCAGGGAACGGAGTGACGTCAACCTCAGGCACAGACGGCCTTCTCCTGATACCCGTACTGATCGCACTATCTTCCGCAATAGTCGTAGACATACTATCCTGCGTTTTTAAGGAGGGCGACAAGGTCTTTTGAGAAGCCTTTTCGTTGACTATCTTGTCGTCCGACATTGACTGGGGTAAGTGAGGATCATCGGCAGCGCCCCTCGAAAGGCCGTATCCAAAATCTGAAGTAATTGAGGGTGTTCGTGTCAACGAGGGCATGGCAGAAAAGGGGTCAGGCGAAGCCAGACCGTGCTTATTTTGATTGTTGACAGTCGTAGTAACAGGGCCGAGATCAGGTCGGTTTCGTAATGGCGATGGTTCTCGAGATATTGAACTCTTTAAGTATTGTGACGGTAATTGTGATTGTGATGATGACGATGGATGCTGATGCTGCTTCATACTATGCGAAGAAGACTTGTTGCGAAGTGATGTCGATCGAAGAGGCAGATTGGGCGACGAGACACCATTGCCTGGTGAAGCCTGGAGGTTTTGTAGAGAAGGGCCTAACCCGGCGCCTAGATTATTGATACTGCTAGCGCTAGAGCTATTGCTCAGCCCTTCTCCCACCTTCTTTCTCTTGGGCACATCCTGCAACTTGAAGAAGTCCCTATTCTTCGGGTCATTCGCGTAGGGTGACGCATTGATGCTCTGAGCTTGAACGTTCCCTCCTGATGTGCCGCCGTGTGATGGTGACGTTAAGTTACTGGTTGGCAAATGGTGATCCCTAGATGAGGATGCAATCGAAGCGTTTGAGGCGGTACCAAATGGCGATGTCAGTATATTGTCGTCAGGTATCGGTGTCCTGCTTGGACTTGTAAATCGGCTGTGGGCTTCTGAGAAATGCGAGGTAGCACCAGTGCGAGGAGTATGGAATTTGTCGAGAGGGCTGGCCCTTTCAGACCTGCTGGGACTTGGTTGGCGTTCTGTGGAAGCCTTTGTAGGTGGCTGAGGACATGGGTCGAATGCAACTGGAATGAGAAATTCTTCGGTGTTGGATAAGTCTGTATTATGTGAAGCGAGAGAACCACCTCTATGCCGATTGAATGTCGAGGAAGGTAGGAAATTATTGTCTGCTGCATATTGTTGTTAGCCATCGAGCCACACATACATGAATTTCTCAGGAGAAAAATGTCAAACATACCATTGCCCGACATTGGAGGAGACATTGGCGAAGCACCGTTCCTCTTTGAAGAGGGCGTACTAGCAGAGTCGCCACGACCACCATAATAATCCACAATCGACGGACTTCTTGTTTCCTGCACTGCACTCAATGGTAACGACGGCAATGACTTATCCAGATTCTTATTTGCGCTGGGTTTAGCAGGCCTTTGTCCTGCTGCTGTACCTCCACCACCTCCATTTCCTGTACCATGTGCATGGGCCCCTCTCACAGTCCTCTTCCTCCGCCTTGCCATAAGTGTATCATGGCATTCCATGCAAAAAATACCCTGTGATGTCCTCGCATATCTCAGATTCTCAATTGTCTTTTTGCAATTCCGACATTTGAAGCACGGCCCGCAGAATGCCTGGTCGCCCGTGAGGATGGCGAGGTCCTCGATCTTGCAGCCGCAGACACTGCAGCTGTAGGTACAGTTGACGCATATGAGGGAGCCATCGCCGAGAAGAAGGATATTTTCGCGGTTATCGAGGAGGGTGTTGCAGGTATTGCAGCGGAAACAGTCGATGTGCCAGCGTTTACCACCTAAAAGTTGCAGTTAGCGAGTGGTTCGAAGTTGTTTGGTGGGATGTATATATATAAGATGGAAGTTGAGGACGGATTGGGCCATCGAATGCAGATGGAATCAAAACAAGAGTATACACACACACCTAATTCATATGCTTTTCCTTCTTCTAGGGGCTAAATAGTCAATTGAGAAGGCAGGAGAGGTTAGTTGAACTGAGCATTGGACTGATTCTGCATGGAGAAGGGGCATGAAGCGCTGGCAGTATGTATTCAAGAAAAAGATAACATAGCCAATAAAAAGAGTATTGCACGTACTTCACCACATTCGTTGCAAGGGTACACAACATCGCCTTCATCGAGAGAAACGTCATACTGAGCGATAGGATCATCCATGGCGAAGGCGTCGAAGGGATGAGAAACAAGATTGGGGAGGGCCGAGGGCAGTCTTGTGATGGTCGACGGCGACGACGGTTTAGAAGGGATGATTCAAGGTTGGATCGAGGTCCCCTTTCCTATTCCTATTCCTTTTCCCTTTTCTTTCCTCGTCTTCTATGGTTCTCTTTCCACTGCTTAGTTCATCAGATCATCAGGGCTCGTGATATCGGTTGGTGATCTCCGTTGATCGCTGTTGATCGAAGCTCGACGGTGCGAGGTGTGATGTTCGTTGTACGTTGTTGACGTTGACCCGGGGCTGGCGGCCGGATAGGAAAGACGTAAACAGAAGCGCAGGAGCGTAAGAAGGAGAGAGAAAGAGAAAGGATTAAGACACAGCACAAGAACAGAGGATCCGCACAGTCCAGGGCAGTCCAAGCCAGATGAGAGTGGGGATGGGCTTGCTTGATGCTGCTATTGCTGGTGTCTCTATTATGCTATGCTCTGCTTTTGCTTTGCTTGCTCGTGCAGCGATGTCTGACCGTCCGATGTTATAGTATGAGTAGCTATTGTTCTTGGGTCTTCCTTCTTCCTTGTCCCTCAAACTGGGAGTCAGTGATATGACTTCTCTCGCCCCCCTCCACAATATTCAGATCAGATCAAATCAGATCGAGACCAGGGTACGTATGAAATGGAGCATCGAGAGGGGAAAGACCAGGCCCATGCGACGACGATCAGAAGTGAGAAGACAAGGCCGGAGGAGATGACGAAGAAGAAGAAGGACGACAAAACCGACGACGACGACGAAGACGACGACGACGAATACCAGCAGCAGCCACCAGACAGGCAAAGGCAGAGGCAGAGGCAGAGAAAAGCCGGTTCTGACGGGTCTGTATCCGTTCGGTCCCTTTTCGTTAGATCTGAAACAGCGACTGCAATATGGCGGGAGATGAGATGAGATGGAAATGACCCAGCCAGAGAAAGTAGGCAACCGGTGAAGAGACGCGACCATACGATGCCAGCCAGCTTTTGTCTATTCAATTCTGTTTTCTGGATTCTCTTTTCCTGCCTCGTTTTCGTCCTTAAGATGGTTATGATATGATATAATGATGATAATAATGTTATGATGTTGATGCTCTGTATAGTCCTTCGTGCATTGAATATAGACGTTGGAAAGCTGCAATGAAGCGGTTGATCAGCAGCCAGAATCCAGGTCAATTATGAGATTTTGTCCCTCCAGGTTATAAGCCTGTCTATAGGGATAATCTCTTCTGTTCATCTGTCTTTTACCTCTCCTAAGATGATTTATCAGTATATGTCCTTCAGGTGTCCAGTGTGCATCGTTAGATATCAATATATCAACAAAGCTACACCCATGATACAGCAACCAGTGAAATATCACGATATGCTCTCTGTTTTTCTTTCTTTCTCTGTCAAATCTCGACGGGAATCATCGTCAGTTTAACTATGAAGATCTGGAGAAACATCTTTCTGGCTGTAGACAGGGATTGCCGAGCAGGGGGGGAAGGGGGAGGTGTTGGCCTGTAGCGGGTACAGTAGATCTACAATGCGTACACTGGGATGAACAGATGGCAGCACGATTGAGCTTCAATATTAATTTTGATATGATATTAAGCATTGCTATTGGTATCAATTATTAAAGTAATCTTCTTCCTTAGCCTCTCCCCTCAATTAGCCCCCCTTTGACTGGTCTTGATGTAATACGTCAACAAATTCCTGCCCTGATGCTGCCGGCCCAGCAAGTCCCAGAACTCCTCGTCAGACTTGACATTCTCATAGAGTGGAAGCACAATCCCCTTCGCGGCCCGTCGCACATCAATATTCTCGTGACAGGCCATTAGATCCGTCACGCGTCCAATCCTTTCTCTCATGTGGGTGTCGATGGCTGCGCCATTCTCGTTGAGTTTGGCGATGAGCTGTGCAATAACTTCCGCGCCCACCACGAACGTTCTCAACCCCTGATTTCCCTCCTCGTGAACTGAGTCATGAGCATTGCCATCTCTCTGCTCCTCCTCCCTGCTTATCTCTCCATCAACGATATCAAGAACTCCGTCCAGAACACCAAACTCGTCACACCTCTCCACAATCCTCTCAATCGCGCTTTCAATCGTGCTAACAATATGGTCTCGCGCCTCGAACAGGGTCGCCACATGGACCAGTGCACCCATCACCATCACATGTCTCTTGGCGAAGAACACAGGCTTCATTGTAGACAGCACCTTGATGATGGTCAAGTACTGCTTCTTCATATCCTGCGCTCTGTCCACCTTCTTCTTCTGTTCCGCCTGACTCATCATAGCAAAGAGCGCATCGTCATGTGCATTAGGTAGCGGCTTCTCAAGAGCCCCACAAACAGCCGAGAGGAAGTTGTCGAAGAAGGCCTCATCCGCGAAAACATTCTCCTCGTGGTAGATAATCATACTCTGTAGCTTTTTGAAGGATAGCAAATCAACTCCATCTCCTTGAGAGATCTTGTTCATCGCGGATTGGATCATTTTCAAGGCACGCTCCGGGTCGCGAGAGTCGGGAGACAGTGCCCTGATTCGCCCCTTCATCTCATCTCTAGCTTGTCGATCACGGTCTGTTTCCTCGTACCTGAATACAGGCCTAGCCTCGCGTTCGCTAACGGAGATAGATGGAACCTTGGCCCGACTCTTTTTGTTTAACAATGGCAATGGTGATGGTCGAAGAGGCGACTTCACTTGCCCCTGTCCCTGACTCTGACTCTGGTTATACAGCGACTGCATTGGCCGCTGCCTATCAATCGGACTCCTTGCAACCTGTTTCCCGGGATATTGCTGTTGCTCCTGCGGAACAATGATATTATTTCCAGAAACTTGTCTCCGTCTTTGCTGGCCGAACGGTGAACCCCTGGCAATGCCCATTCCCGCACTTGCTGGTGGTGGGGTACGCATTACATCATTCAATTGCCCAGACGTCCTGCGAGACATGGCCCCATACCTTATATTACCATCGTCATCCTGATTGCGAACACGCCTTGGCGAAGGGGTGCTGGCTTCATCATGGAAGTCCCTACTTCTTGTCTTAGGCGAGGGAGATGTAATCATTTGATCCGCATCCGCATTGTCATCGTGGAGGTTTTCCTCGTCATCAGCAACAACAGCAGCAAGCCTCTTCGACGCATCCATCGAACGTGGCGACGCCTGCATAGCTTGGATTTCCTGCTTCGTGATATGGCCCCGTGACCTCAATGGCGGCCTATTCCCACCGATAGCAGCCATGCCAACACCGCTATGGCTTGATCCGGAACCACTTCTCGAGCCATTGTTATGCGATCGCACCGGCGAAGGAGAGATAGGACCGTCAGTATATTGTTGTGACTGTACCTGCGGACTCTTTGAAAATCCAGCAATGGCTCTGGGTGATAGCGGTATACGTGAAGCACGATGCTGTAGTTGGTGGATCTGCGACTGGGGTTGGCGAGGTGGAGTCGCTGATCCCTCGTGCATGGACATTATGACGGAACCCCCTGGTGAGCGCGGTGTTCCAGGGCTCTGCAACTCTTCCTGCCCCTGAAGGTCATCCTGACTAGCGGGTTGCGGTTCTGGCAGAAAGTCGTTCTGGGTCTCATGTTCGTGTCCTTGCGGTCTTTGATGAGGAGGAGGCGGAGGAGATAAGGTATCACTTTCTGGTAGAGGTACCTCCGCTGCTTCCTGTCGCTCCATCTCTCTTTGCTGCTGCATTTCTCGGTCATCCATTTCAACATCTCCTTCTCCATCTCTTCTCCTCATCCTCTCCCTTTCTAACTCCACAGGTGCAGGGGGCAACGGTGCAGGAGGCACGTTCACTCCTTCACCACCATCCTCACCAGTACCATCCATGAAAACATCATCATCCATCGCAGGGCTCATGACAACAGTAGGCGACCTCGCGTTCCCCGCATGCGCAACTAACACCGCCTGTCTTCCGTCTGCTTTCAACGCAGCGATATCCAAACGGCGAGGTTTATTAACCGATCGACCATCAGCATCCATCGGTGGTATGACATTCTCTTGTTTGCTGCCACTACGAGCATGCTCGCGTGGTTTTCGCGCAGGTGTGATACCCTGTCTAGTAGACGAAGGTTGATACTCTCGATACCCCTGACTGTGCCCCTGAGAGGTAGGTGAGGGGCTGGATGCTCTTGATCGTCCGTTCGAGTCATTGCGCTGGTCGTATAGGTCGGCAGTCACGGGGCGACTTTGCTGTTGTTGTTGCTTGCTGCGCGCACCGGGCCTCATAGGAGCAGAGGACAGTGTTCCCGTCGGCATACCCATTCCCGCAGCAGCTGCTGTGGTGTTTACCCTAGCCTGTCCTGGACGTGTCGGTTTTGCGCTTGGCATTGGTGCTGAAGGCGGGATAGATTGTCCTGTTGAATTGGACGCGGTCGTGCTTGCTGTGCCTCTTGTATTCGACGAATGGTTTGACAGTGCTGACTCGGGTCTCGAACTAGCGCCAGTATTACCATTAGCGGCGGCAGCTTTCTGCGCCTGCAGTTTCGCTCTCTTTTGCGCCGCAATTGTTTCCTTGAGCGTCGGTCGTGAAGGTGTATTCTTCGCGCTGGCGGCGCTCTTTAGTCTTCCGCCACCAGCAGCAGGTGCAGCGTGGTCGACATTGGGGTTCGAAGGGTCTTTCTCCAACAGTTTCTGACTTTTAGCGTCTAATCCCTCCATAATGTCATCGGCTCGCTCCCTCCAGAATTTCCAGAACAGCCAGTAAGTACTCCTCATCGCCTCTCTGACACCGGGGTTAGCATCCCCTAGTCCCTTCTTGATGCACTTCTCCAAAACATCCACACCTCCATTATGTTCCATCGCACCTCTATGGGCCTGGGCATGTGTATTCATGAGTGTCTTTAGCCAACCAGTGACATACAATCTAGGTTGCACGTTCTTGTCCGTAACTGCAAACCACATGTGCTGCATGATCCGGCCAGTATACGACGCATTCCCCACAATCGCATCAACAGTGACATTTCCATTCTGCGACGTAATTTTTTTCAGAGCACTGCACACTTTGATCATATTCTGCAACAGCATCTCCACCCAGGGATCGATCGCGGGACCCAACGTATGCGCCAGATCTTGTATCAGGGCACATCCCGCAGTAGAAACCGTTGTGCGGAGGGAATTCACGACTTTCAATATCCCGTCAAGCAGAGCCTTGATCCCCGCGACAAAGTAGGTCGAGAAATCCAACGGCGCATTACCGCGTGTTATGCGACGAAGAAGCAACACTGACTTTTCGCGGGGGAGCCAATTCTGTTCTGTTTCGCGCCCTTCGAAATAGGGTGTCATATCGCGGAAGATATCATCGAGTTCTCTGTGTGAGTGTACCGTGTAAGGCTCAATGGATTCGCCGTCTGTTGTTGCGTCTATGATACCTGCGCTCGGTGGTGGGAGTTCAGATCCATCGCTCTGTGATGGCGCACGTTCTTTACGGTGATCTGTCATACTCATTAGCAAGCTTGTCATGAGATTGTAGAAAACTCAATTGCTGTCGCGTTAATGTTATCAGAAGGATGTGCCCACCTAGGTGATGGTCTTGCGAATGTGTTGATAGCGCTGACCCGGAGCGGGGAGGGAGGCCACCATCTCGCCGTGTAGATAAACTGCTCCCTGGTCTAGTGCTTTCTGGCCTTGAGAGCTGTCCTGGACCAGGTTGTGAAGACGACGGTGGACCTAGATCGTCGATTGATGCGCCTATACTAGATAGAATGGATGTGACTATTGATTTGCGAACGTTATGAAGCTGGAGTTGTTTTTTTAGGTCTGACTGTGCTTTGGGAGGGGCGTTTCTGAAGGAAGAAAGACCTGCGTTAGTCGAATGGGAAGTATCATGGGGGGGGGGGGGAAAGTATGCTCACTGGAATAGTTCAATGACGGTGCCCTTCGCAGTCTCGCGAACACCGACATCTGCGTCTTCAAGGCATGTAACTAGGCTGGGGACATATGAGCGAAACAACAACCCTTGTTCGCGAGTCATCTATCATATATGTACGGGATTTTTTGTTTCCCCTCTATGTTAGCCGCGAAATCCTCATCTCACAATATATCCAGACAAGACCCGTAGTTTTTCAAAGAGAAATGCACACCTTTGCAAGCCATATCATACTCGCTTCCTTCGCTCTAGGGTTCCTCCCGACAAGCGCACCTTCAAGGACATAGCTCTCGACGTCACTTTTGCTAGCCGCCCAAAAGTCCGCGAATGCCTGGGCAGCTTGCTGCCTCATCTTCTCCCTATGATCGCCCAGTCTATCCAGCAGCAGGGGGTATATTGCCCGACCCTGCAGCGCAATTGCGCGATGTTCTTGCTGGAGATATAGTCTCTTGAGCACATGGCCGAGAGTACTGAATCCTGCAGTAGCGAGAGAGGGAGAAGGCAGTGCGATTTTAAGCGTATCGAAGACAATTGGGATCGAAGAGTCGGGGATATTATCGCGCTTGATCTCTGATTTCAGCTTTGTGAGATATGCTGATTTAGTCTCTATAGACAAGTTCGAGTTCTTGATGGCTGCGAGAGCCTCTAGAGCTGTTGCCTCCATTATGAATGGATTTGGGGGGGAACAGTGATCTTTTGCTGTATAGCTGTGACTGTGTCTGTGACTGTGTCTATGCCATTGGCCGTGAGCAAGCTGAATACACCAGAATATCAGTCAGTTGAGATGACAGTGATAGATGATAGAGAGTAAGAGAGAAGGTGATGTTCATTCTCCAGTTTCCCTCTTTTCTTCCTTTCTTCCCCTTGTTTTGATGTCGATTGATTGAAGGTGATATATTGCGGGTAGAATGTCTACCCTGGAATAGTCATAAATTAGACAAAGCTGGGAAGTTGGCCGAGTGGTTATGGCGCTAGGTTTAGGCTAACACATTCCGGTCTCTGATTGGTTTGTTACTGGCGATCCCTAGTTTCGAAAGATTCGCGAGTTCGAATCTCGCACTTCTCATCTTGTTTTTGTATTTTTTTTATCTTTTTTTCGTCAATTTGCTTAATCTTTCAAAATTAATGAGAGTGAAAAGACTGTGAATGATAGGTGTATGTGTGTTGGGAAAAAGACATAATCAATGCAATCTCCATGCAACCTGCAGTCTCAAAGCAACCGTCACTTCCATTGCAGCAACAGACAACCACTCACTATACCTGACTGGAGGAGTCACCTCAAGTCCATTGCATATGGTGTCAGAACTGCTAGTGGCAGGCTTGACTGGCCTGACTATACTCTAGCCAAGTCTGTTTCATGTGTAAATGAAATGGATCCATGCTGTATGAATTGCGAATGTGTCTGTTCGCAATTGATCCGCTTGGCTGGCTGCCCGTCCAATGCATATACTGAGATAAACATATATGCATTACTTCATCACATTGAACATGCCAATTGATACTACTAAGTATCGAGAGGATGGAAGACAGACTGACAGTCAGTCAGTCATTAAAGCGCATTGCCAATTGATAGTTCAATTGCGTTAGCCGCACGGTCTCTTTTCCATGCTGGCGGTTATGTGGGAGCAAATCCGCACGTATCGATCATCCCGATATACGATCTAGATTATACGTGCAAATACCACTACTACCACTACTCACTCTCTCTCTCTCTCCCTTGATCATGTTCAATCGATTCAAAGGCCGCATCATGTCTACCTCTTCAGCTATTCCAAAAGAAGTCCAGGCTCAATATGAGGCCCAAAAGGAGAATCAACAGAATCATGGCTCGCAGCAGCAGGCCGAGACAACCCCGTCTCTACCTTCATCCACCCGGCTGCACTTCAACAACCTGTCCTCTCCATATAATTCCATCTTCACAAAACATATTTCAGACCCTTACAATCTCCTCACTACCGCCTACCATACCATCATAGCAGAACTCTACCCATCCTCCTGTTCTTCCTCCAGATTCAAAATCACCCCTTCCCCTCCCCAAATCTCCTCCTTGACTCTCGTCTTCGACGACTCCAATGGCGTCGCATACACCATTGGCATTGGCCCTCAGGGCAAGGACAAAGAAATCCATTTCTCCCTCTCCTACCTCAACCACTGCTCTCGTCTTCCAGATCCCGCCCACGAGATCCGCGGCGTCATCACCCATGAGCTAGTCCACTGCTACCAGCACACAAAACCTCCAAACAGCAACATCTCTGGTCCGCCTGGCGGCTTGATTGAGGGTATAGCAGACTACGTCCGTCTCAAGGCCTCTCTCGCTCCATCGCATTGGCGCCGTCCTACTCGTTCTGTTGAGGCTGGTGGGAAATGGGATGCCGGGTACCAATTCACTGCTTACTTTCTGGACTGGCTTGATGATTTCCGGTTAGGATCTGGAGCGGTTGCTGCAGTTAATCACAGGCTGTTCACACATGGATACACAGATGGTTTTTGGGAAGCAGTTTGCGGTGCGCCTATCGAGAAATTGTGGGAAGAATATCGTATGTGGTTGGATATGCACCACCATGACAATTGAGGTGTGAAATTGATGGAAAACCATACTATGCCTGTGCAGCTGCCTCAGGCTTGGATTTGGAAAAAAAGAGCGGACGGAAAGAGCCCATGAATCGCCCCTTCCAATATTCAATTTCAAGAACCAGCTGAGCAGGAGCGACCATCTCCTTGTTTACGGTGCGCAGTTACCTGAACATGACAAAACGTTATGTTCAAGGAAGGAACGCTTGGGCGAGCGCGAGAGTGCCATTGTCGAGGAAGGAGCTACCGCTGACTCCACACGTCGCTGGGGTCTCGCAACTGCTTTCATCGAGATTACTGACGGTAGAAAAGAACGATAAGCCAAGGAAATCCGAACGCACCGCTCTTTCCTTTCTACAATCATCTATTGCTTCTTTGGAACGCGAAACCTACCCTTCTGGTCAATTCGTGGTTCGTGATGCAGCTAAGAAGTGGTTTCTTTGAAAGGTCAATTGCTATCAAGCAAACATGTACGCATTGGAAGGAATTAACTTCGTCAGAAGACACTAAAAGCCATTCCCCGATCAACCATGAACCCATTTTCAAACTCCATCTTACTTTCCCCAGTTGGATCTACAATACATCATCATCATCATCATCCCTGGTCTCTTTCATTTGTTCACCCAATCTTGTAGTCGTTGGCAAGAAGGGACTAGCAAGCGTGGAACTATCCGTAATATGCAGCATTTACCCCTTATTCCCTGGTCCCGGATACCCCTGAAAATCCATCTATTTCTAGAGCTTATCACCCTATGCAAACCCTTTCTTCCCCGGAGATAGAAGAATTAACGATGAGAAACAGTCAGGGATACTGTCTGCTGTCCCATACATCCGGTCTAAGTTCAGAAGGGTCATAAATGTACATCACCCTTCAAAACTTGAGACTAAACGGACCCTAGTGATCTATAAAAGAAGCAAAGACAAGAAAAGGAAAGAGCTAAAAAAGCAAGCACCGGGTCCAAAAAGCAATCTGCAAAATAGAACGAACCATTCCACCCGAAGCTAGCTCTAGTCCTATCAATTCTTCCCTCCTTGAGCACCGCCGCACCCCTGATATCTCACCACATCCGTGCGCTATTGAATCAGGTCAGTCTATATCATATAGGAAACGCTCATGAGCTCCCCATGTTGCCCATTTCTGGTATTCGCGTGGCCCTATCGGGATTAAACTGGTCTGAGAGTTTTAGTTGCAAGGATATAGATGGGTGAACGGATCTACTCGATGTGAAGAATGTGGTTTTTTGGTTTCTGATGTGAGGTGATTGCATCGTCTTTTCACCTTTTTACTTTGCTGGTGACATCTTTTGAGAATAAGGGGTGGAACGAGATCATTTTGAATGATTGTGGAGTCGTCTATCTTCTTCAAACTGCAGGCATTTGAGCAGAGAGAAACAACTATTTGCAGGAGCAAAGCAGATAGAAGGGGGTCAGAGAGGGAAGATTACGACGAACAAGAACCAATTTTCCTCCAGCGTTCACGTCAATTCCATCGTGGATGTCACCGTCAGCCCCATATTCGAATTGAAGCTCTCCCTGAATCAAGCATCTCGCATAGAATCTAGAATCTACGAAGTACAGACATTTCAGACACCACCATGGACGACACATTCCTCAGCTACATCCATATGAAAACCCCCAACAACGACTGCTTCCCACCATACATACGACAACGACCATCCTTCGACAGTTTCGATTCCTCCACAGCTACAACCATATCCAGCAACAAAAGCAATAGCACAAGCAGCACAACAACAGCCACACCTCCTCTACCGACCTCTTACACCGAGCCCAATACCCCGTTATTCAAGGGCGGGTTCTTTCAGCATGAGATCCAGATTCCAATGTCGGTGTCGATGTCTATTCCGGCGTTGGATGAGCAGGTAAGGGTGCGCAGGGGACATAGGCTTGCGCACTCTCGCGGATCGGGGCATTCGAGGAATAGAAGCGAGATGTCAATGCCGATGGGTGGAGTTCAGATGCAGCATTCTCATCATACTCATCCTGGTAATCATGGACATGTTCATTCTGCGTCTATCGGGACCATGAACATGAATATGAACATGAATGGCAGTGGCAATGGCAATGGAAGTGGGGAGAAAGTAGCGGCTGATTGCCCGCAGTGTGGATTATGGACGTGGAACGTGAATCGTCATTTGAAGTACCGCTGTAAGGAGCGAAAAGGTATGCACCACGTTCTGAGCTTTCAACTGCGCAATTGGATATTCAGGGACTGATCATCCTTCATCTCCAGCCCCCAATGCACATCACATCCCACGCACATCCGCTCCTCTTAATATAAGCAGTAACAACCATAACAACAACAACAGTCACGTTGTAAATTGCATGGAAAACGACCTCGCAATGTACGCCAAGCAACTCGAGTCCAAATCAATCATAATGGAGCGCATGACTCAGTCGATGAAGCAACGAAATGAAGTGCTCGAGAATGAAAAGGCTGAGATGTCGAGTAGTATCGGCAACTTGATGAAGCAGGTGCAATGGCTGAGTAGAAAGGTCAATTTGACGTTGCAGGAGGTGAATCGACTGAATAAATTCATTGCTGAACAGGGTGGGCAGATTCAATGTTAGACACGCGGTATAAGCTGGTGTGGCACCTCCTGGAAGAAAGAGGGGAGGGAGATTTTTCATGATGATTAGAAACGAGTTTCCTTTGCAGTGCAGTCTTTGATATGTTTCCTGATTTTTCCCCTTTGGGGGGGTTATTTTCCTGAGAGTGACAGCTAAATCCAGCGATTATTTCTCTTTTTCTTTTCTCATTATCTTCTTCTTCTTCTTTTGTTTTTACCCTCTCTCAAATTGTTAGCGCAGACATGGCCGGAAGAGGCGAACAGAAATATAGCAGATCAGGAGGGAATATGATACATGTACAGTGTTAATAACAACAACAAAAAAAGAAAGAAAAAAAAAATATAACAAAACATGAAGATGACATCGCAAAATTCTCAGCATACCCATGCCTATGCGCGACATGAAGGTGCCTGCTTAATCCGCGACATTACTTCCTCAGCGCATGTCCCCCTCACCACGTCCAAGCAGACGTCATTTAGAGGGAGACGCTCTCGCCGTTGGTGAGGGCACCGGTCATACCGGCAGACTGCTGCTCCTTAGTGACGCGAGCGATATATGCTTTAGAGACGTTATTCCACAGCGAGATGTACTTCTCCATGCATGTAGTCAAGCAAGCGTTCTCGCCGGATGATAGCGATGCGCCGGGGGTAGGGACGCATTTATCGAAGCAGTTTTCTTGGAGTTTCTTCCGGGAGAAAAGAACAAGGGGAGGGGAAGATTAGCTTTCGATCGCAAAATAAAATAAAAAAGATATTGAGCAT
>AZGZ01000040.1:56270-77465 GCA_001636715.1 Ascosphaera apis ARSEF 7405 | reverse complement strand
TTCGTTGGATTGAACTACAAGGCTGAATGATACCCTCTAAACAATTGAGTTCCTGCATGTCTGAACTTCCTCTTCTTGAGCCGTCGAGTAATAGCAGTGGAATTCACATTTTAGGAGAGCGTTATGGTCTCTGCTGATCAACCTGTACTTTCGGCGTTAGGCTAGAGAGACCTGCATATGCCTCAACCGTGTGCGTGAATACCACTGCTTCGGATACCTGAGCAAGCCACCCGTAGCCTTGGTCTACCGAATTCTGGGCTGATATGGCGGAATCAATGAGCTTGGTCAATGTAAGATCTGACATGCAAGAATCGGCCCTGCACCAGAAACATTGGCATTTTAAGTAACATGGGTTGTAATAAGCCGATGAGAACATCCCAGCTTGGCTTCTGTCGCGCAGAACATTGACTCAGCCTTGTCAGGCCTTGTTCAATCATTGACCAATGCCTCGCTATAAAATGACAACGTAGAATGGCATGCCGTGGCTCATAGTTCTTGGCTCAGAGCACGGTAATCACTGACTCGAGTGTCTTCCTTATCATAGCCCGTAAACGCGTTCACCATGTGGTGAAATCTTTGGAGACCATGAATTGCGTTTGGTCCTTGACGTACAGCTGGAATGCAAATTGGGTATTGGCTTGATATAAGAAGAGGTTTATTTACTCATCAGAGCAAAAGAGACGTACGTCCAATTTGACAACAAGATATCCTAGTACCTCTGTTATTCCGAATCTAACAATCCCTGTGGCACCTGTATGAGCCCCTGAATTCGTTCAAACCACGTACTGTTGACACCATAGGATAGGCTTGTGCGGGTGGGGCGCCCTTACGCAGGAAATGATCGTCGATTGAACGACGATCTATAATCTTACAAAGATGTAAAATCAAAGGGCAAGGGAATTGCCTTGTGAACTCTCGAAGCTTGTCTTGAAGAACTATAATTCTCCGATGAACGATTGAAATGCCCCTGGCCGTGGTGCACGGAATTAGAGAGTAGAACCATGATGCCAGATATAATACAGGTTTCTTCAAAGTACTGTCCAGATCATATGCCATAAGTTGATAAAGAACACGTAAATTTCTATGAAGCTCCTCGTGCTGTTGTTGGACGAGTGTTGAGAGAGTTTCGCTGTCAATCACCATTCCCCGGTAGCTCAGCCGGTTCTCTCTTTGAGTCTGTATCGATATCTCTCGGTGGCGGTCTATTGACAACAGGTGCAATGTTTGTATAAGAATGATTCTGATCATTTCCGTAAATTGATGTTGGTAAAGGTGGGCCGGGGAAAAAAGGAGGTGGCGGTGGTATACTTAGAGGTGCGAACAATTGCGGGTTTGGAATAGCAGGAGGAATCATTTGCTGCTGCTGTTGTAATTGGTGTGCTTCCAATGCTTGTTGCGCCTGATGTTTCCGCTTTGTGGAGAGTATAAACCAAGCAGTGTTGAGTCCAAGAAGTATCACGGCGACAACAACGCCAATTCCTATTCCTGCCTTCGCACCTGGTGTGAGGTTGTCACATATTTCATTTTGACTGCCACCATGCAAGTCGATCCGTTGCTCTCGATACCATATTGCAGGTCCCTCGCCTTCAGCTGGTTCTTGAATTGCAAAATTCGCTGTTTGCGCGAGGATTGCTGGGTCTTGTGTAGAAGCGTACATTCGAAGCGAGAATGTGGTCTCATCTCCTTGGTCATACTTGAATTTTCCACGGTCACCAAATGCACCAATGTCAATAGGCCAAATGAAGCTATTTCCTGACGCTCCAAGTGATGCTAAATGATGTCAGTATAAGTTACTTGACAGTACTTAAGGGGACACAGTATAAGTACCATTTTTGAATGTGATGAAGTATTGAACTTCATTGCCTCCTTGGTCCTGGTGCAAAACTAGACCATAGTTTTCTGGAGATCCTCCGGTCCACGAAATATCAAGCAAGTCATGATTATTGAATGCATTGGTTCTAGTGCTTGGTGGATTTGTAAATGTGATAGCAGCTGAGGCTGTCCCCCAAAGCACAGATAAGAACAAAAACAGCGCCCACAAGGGTGAGCCACAGAAACTGTTCTGCATGGCGTACTCTGTTGTGAGATACGTCGTTAGGCAATGGAACAGACGGGTTCCTGTAAAAGGACGGGGCGCTGCCCTCACTGGAAAGGGAAGACCGGTGTCGAATGATGGATGTTATCGGTATATACTTCAAAGGAGATCAGAGTCCCGGGAGAGTGAGTGGAAGTTCACAGGATGCCAGCCCGATTATATAAATATCGCACGATCTGCATACTGCACCATCAAACAAAAGAAGTAATAATCCCATCGATTCGACAGATCACCAGCGCTAATACATGGTGCAAGGCCAACGTGCCAGGGATCTTGATGAGTCCAGACGAAACCAGCGCCATCTTGTAGATGGTATTAGCATTGAAGAAGGTACCCGTGCAGCGGCCTTGGTCCAGTTGATGCAGGCCATTGTACATGATAAAATTAAAGAGCCAAAAGTGGTTTCTCTCAATTATGTGCGGTTCGTAGGACTTTGAGCGCATCAGCATGAGATTATTGATCCATTGGCGCAGGATGAAATTTCCCATGACTATCTGACCACTTCTACTCCAACCTGTTGGCACGAAGAGAGCTTCAGCGTAACACCTTTATAGATGCTGAGTTGCTAACTTCCTGGCAAGCTTGACACCATCTAGCAAGCCATGTATGCAGTTTCTCCGTGTTTTTAAGAGTAGAAGGATGGTCCCAAGTTAGCATGCATCCAGGTCTCGAAGGAGGATAGTGAGAGTTGTGCTGCCTGTTTAGTATGACAAGATAGGCAGACAGCATGCGTTGATCCAGACATGAAGCCGTATTATCGAGCCGACATCAGAGCACGGACAGATTCGAACACCGCCTCAAGTGAGCCCTGAGACTGAGGATCATATCCAGTCTGTACACAAAGAGGCGCCCCTGAAATTCAAGGGATGTCTCACAGTCTGGAGTAATTGCTGATCACAACCTCCCCCAATTTGGATCGTCTAGGCTTTCTGTCTGAAGAGTGAGAGTTGAGTAGGCCCGTCAGATGGCAGCTAAAAGAGATACTGTCAACTTCACGTCCTGCACATCTTTGGCTTTAGGATAAAAAATCGCCGACGAAGGATGCCATTGAGACATATTTCAGGTTTACCGGGGAAGATTCATCTCAACGCAATGCCCCTCCACCCAAAAAGCTCAAATATTGAAGAACGCCTTTCTGGCCCACGTGGATGCCGTCGATTTAGGGCCAAAATGGCCACCAATATTATGTAGGACCTGAGATCAAGATAATTGCTGATGGCGGGACCGTTGCCCACCGGAATATGCCGCTAGTGGCTGCCCAGCCGGTGCAGAGGGACACTTCTCTGCTAGATGGCCTTGTCTCATTTCATCGCAAGGAATTGATGTCTTGATGCCACCTAAATTGGTCGCACGGAGTGCTCTTCAAGAGATTCCACAAAACTTGCCAAAGTAAATACTGGTTCAATTGACGATCTCCTGTTTGTGTCTGATGATATCAGGTTGTTGTACGTGGTACGTGGTTTGCGGTTGAAGTCTTCCGCCCTCCCCCCGGCTGTCTTATACATGTCTACTGTATGTATGACCACGACGTACAGCCCACAGAGAACGGGGTTTGCGCTGGCAGCATTTTCACACATTCTTCATTCTGCGACCAAGCAGACAGCTGACATTGAAATCAGACATCCCGGCTTTGGACAACATCATCATGGGTGAAACACTCGATCTGCCTGCGATTATATGCCTTTCGGCAGTGTCTGCCTTGCTGCCAATCGCTATCATCTGTGCATGGCGCCTGGTTCCCCATACCCGCCAGACCGACAGGCTTCTCATGCTATGGCATGTCTATGACGCCCTCACTCACTTTCTGGTCGAGGGATCATATCTGTGGAACTGCTTCTTTACGTATATTGAGCTTCCTTATGGCAATCCCAGAGAGCCTCCCTACTTTCTCAACAGAAAAGATCGTTTGCATGGCGCTGCATATGGCACTGGGCCGACTGCTAGACTCTGGCAGGAGTATGGAAAAGCAGATAGCCGTTGGGTTGAGGCAGACCCTGGTGTGATCGCTCTGGAAATCTTGACCGTCGTCTTTGATGGCGCGGCCGCGGTCTATGTTTGCTACTTGATCTACAAGTCCGTTCATACTTCAGAGACAAATCCCAAGATCTCAGCGCGTTATAGGGCCCTTCTTTGGTTCGTTGCCGTTATCCTAGCCGTCTGCGAATTATACGGCGGCTGGATGACCTTTGCGCCTGAATGGCTGACTGGAAACCCATCTCTCAACACGGAGAACCCAATTTACCTGTGGCTTTATCTTGCTTTCTTCAATGGCATCTGGGTGGTCGTGCCGCTTTGGGTTCTCTGCAAGGCCTGGCAGGAAATTGGCAGCGCTTTTGTAAATGCTGTTGCAGATTCGAACAAGAAAACCAATTGAAGCCAGAACACATCGGGCCAGATGTGATACAGAGTCACTCCTCATATGTATAGGCCCTACCATTGGAACAACCTAATTCGCGAAATCATACATACAATCATAGATAATCAATCTCGTTGTGGCTCTGACATCAGGCAAACGGATTTCAAATTCCGACCTGATATGTTCGAACCTCAGCCGACAACAGTTGTGGCTCATATACGGATGGACCCCCCGGCAATCATCCCTACTGCCTAATCCTTCAATACAAATTTGCGATTCCATTGGACGCACATCATAGAGTGCGCTCGTGCCACAAGACCCTCGAATGCTCAGCAGGAGATGTTGCCAAGGCCTGGCACATTTACGTCTTTATGTGGACCAGTGATGACGTTCACTCTCACAAGCCGTGTCATACTTGGCCTCCGGTTGGAGAACAGCGAATCCGCGTTAATGGCAACTTCTTTAGTCCGTCCACAATTTATTGCAATTGTTGATCTTTGCAACTAAAGGACCTCGAAGAACAGTGACGGCTGGCTTGGTGTGGTCAAGGCTGAGGCATGCCATGCTCTTGGCGATTGTTCTCTCGAAAATGCCATTGGAATGTCCACAGAACAGAAAAAAGCGGGGTTTCATCGTATAAAATCAACGGCAAACAGACCGGTATCCTACAGGCGCTTTCAAAACAATATGGTAACTGTGTTTCATCGCACAGAATTGGAGGATTCGGTATATATAACGGCACCTCGTGAGGTACTGCAATCATTCGGTGTCACCTTTATCGAGGCTTCGCTGTTGACGGTCCACTTCTATGGGCGCAGAGTACACTGGAACGATCCGAGAGGAAATTCTGCATGGCGTAGCTCAGGCTGTTACTTGTTTATTACTACCATCACAAGGCTTATCTTTTTGTGAATCCTCAAAATTTGCATACTACGTCAGCTTTGTTGAATTGAACAGATAAAAGGAACCCACTCTATCGCCGAAGATAAATATATCGCCAAAAAGCCCACTTATCTTCAAATTGAGATTCTTTTTCTAGATGACTGTCACCTTTAGCATGGACTACAACAACGCTGGTGAGTGAGACTGCCTCTATGCGCAGGGTGTAACGCATTGCCTACGTTTGCTGACTATTGTTCTAGACGAGTTCGAAAGGACTCAGTCGCCGCATATCTTTAACCAACCCCAAATAGTTCACCATGGTCCTGATCATGATGCTCCCAGGTTTACACCTTATCCTGACGACGACTACTCGTCATTGTTCTATTCTGCGAACCCAATGCATAACAGAACATCCAGGCGACCTTCCTGTGCCTCCTCCTTCAATCGGCCGCTCCCTTACCCCAAAGACGATAGCCCATTTCTACTTGAAAACGACCTCTATGTTGCACCGTTGAATCCGGCTAGATCAGCTTCTGTTAGATCGCATTCTATCAGATCAAATACACCCTGTTCCGTGAACCACACTCCGCCATTGAATCCTAGACCGTCCTCTGCCAGATCGGGCTCTGTGAAATCAAATACATCGTCTTCTATGAGTCGGGGTGTGGTTTCGCAGGTATATGATAGAAGCACGGGGACAGTGACACCGTATAATATCTCTTCCGAACCACCACCATTTTTCCGTCCGTTTCTAGGAGATGCACCAGCGTCATGTGGATCACCGGGCTACGATCCATCTTTGGTGCTCTCATCAACTAAAGGCATCAAGGAGGCGGTACAAGGGCTTCGGCGGGCCATGCAGGGTCTTGGATCGGACGAGAAAGCACTCATCACAATATTGTCTTCACAAAATCCACTCCAAATTGACGAAATCAGACGATCATATCGAGAGACATACAACCGTGATCTCTTACAAGACATCAAATCTGAGACCCATGGAAGACTAGAAGCTGTCTTGACGAATCTCGCATGCGGCCCTTTGCTCCAAGATGTATATCGCCTAAAGTATGCATTCGGTGCTGGCAATTACGAAGTCCTTATCGACGTTCTGGTCAACCGGTGCAATGCTGATGTTGAGGCCATCAAGAACAGATTCCGAGAGGTGTTTATCCATGAGACTGTTCTTAACCATGTTGGAAGGATGCAGATATTGTCATCAACCGGCAGAGAGCTTCTAAGAACCATACTAGAGGCTCAGAAGGCTGATGAAGAATGCACCGTGGATGATGATGCCGTCATGAAAGATGTGCAAACAATCTATGAGGCAATGGTTCTCCCAGCCCAAAGCGTCTTCCAGCGTACAGCTCTTTGCGAAGTGTTTACAAGACGATCAAACGCACAAATTTGCGCGATACAGCTTGCATATGACTTTAAATACAATACCCACCTCGAAGAGCAAATTTTAAAAACATACGAATATGAAGATTTTACAAGGAAAGCGATGCTCTCAATTCTGAGCCATGCGCGGGATCCTGTTGGTGCCACGGCAAAGAAGCTAATTGATACCATGGAAGGTCGAGGCACGAGTCATTGGTTCCTGATCGATCGGATGGTACGCTTGCATTGGATGGAGGACTGGACTGATCAACATGGAAAGGCCTTTGGCAAGGAAGTTCTGCGGAGAATCAGGCACAAATATGCCTCTTCATTAAAACGGTATATTGAGGCTGAAACGTTAATCAATGGCCACTACAAGGCCGCTCTACTGGCTATCATACCTGAGCCAGAGAAGACAATGCCGTAAGTCTCCACTGCATAGTTTTGGATGTTCAAGCATGCACATATCATTATTGAAAGTATCATCTCGCTGACAGATAATGAAGTGGGAAAACAACAATCCTAGACTATAGGCTTCGAAAAGTGGGAATCGCTTCAAGAATATTGCCATAGATACAAACATTATCTATCCAACATCTACATGCTGTGAGTCTGAGGTGACGGTATCGGGATACGCCATGCAAGAATCCGATTCAATATATGGTACACTTCTCGAAGGTCTCCTCCATCCATTCTTGAGACGACCCCATTCAGCGAGGATTACAGAACGAAAGGCAAATGTTTCTTGTGATATCCGCCTACTCATTGACTTTTGCACCCGTGACAGCGCACGAGTCTTGTATATTCTTGCTTTTGGAACATCATGAATCCACCTGAATAGATGATGGCGCTGTGGACTCCGTTCCACGCTTGAACTTGGCGATGCGGTAGTTTCGACGGAGAATACCACAGGCGTCTCATATGAATTATGGGGAGATGACGATTCGTCCCCTGAGGAGATGTACTGGGAGGATGGGCCTGGCTCGATATTTGTATGCGGGACAGGTTGCCGAGTTGCACTATCACCGAATCGTGCATACTTCCACGATCTCACGCTTGGAAGTAGTCGTCTATAATCTGGAGGCGGCGATCCGATTGTTGCTCGAAGTCGGGCGAAGCTCCTGGTGCTTCTCGAACGGTAACCACCCAAGCGGGCACACGTACCGCACTCCGACTTCATCCTGTTATGCATGCATATTGAGGACCCTGAACTTCTCCAGAGTTGAAAATGAGCCGGTCGGTTAAAAGTTTCAGCCCAGTGGTGGGACATCGTGTACTTGGTGAGATACATTAGCTTCAACTTCGGTTGGTAGGGACAATACCGTTTATTGAGGACATACTGATTTGAAATTTGTCAGATCTGGATATGTTATTCGCACTGCAGATGTTCTTCGTTCATGTTCAATATCATTTGATGTCTGTAGAACGGGCTACTTATACAAGGGATACCAATTTGCCATTTACTAGTTACTCGCCACAGCATATAAATGCCTCTCTGATGACGCATACTTAGTAGTCAAAAAACACACAAATTCATGATTTTTCACATGTTGCCTGCTTGCCCCCCCTTTGGCAATCTTGCCACGTCGCCGTGCTCAGGAAAACACTTAGATTAACCTTATTTAAAGTTGCGGGCCGTTCCGTGGTGCACAAGGCTCAAACCATCAATTGATGAGTTCGGCCTCATTGCCTCGACTGCCCCTTCTATTGCCATTAGGGAAAATATCTTCCAAGAATGGTGAAGGCAAGGTGGATGCCAGGTAGAACCAAAATATATTATCGCCGCACTTATGCCACGCCAAAATACTCATAGCTTTGGCAGGAGGGATAGCCTTTCTCCCAGTCTGAAGGAAGGAGTGAGCGTATCATTTGCACAACCGATTAGCAGCGGAATGATACCCAAACTATGTAAATGTAGCGATATGACCATAGATTGAGATGCGTAGGAATGCCAACGATTGCATCAATCACGTCAATCTGAACCAGGGCCTTCCCAATCACAGAGCCGATTCGTTCGTTATGAGAAAGCATCAATATTCAGAGCATATATTAGGATTCCGGGGGCCTCTCAAATGCGAAAAAGATAAGCCACCATGCCACCAATTCGACAAGCACCAACTCTCATTCTACCTGGTGGCAATGTCATTGACGATTTTCGTGGCCCCACAGCCGCACCACACGATCATGTTGCGCATGTCACCACACGTATAAGCATCCATTCATTCTTCCTCCTTCTCACAGGCACAGTGGTAATTTTTGGACTGACAATTCTCGTTTGGCATCTTGGTTCGTTTTTCCGACGGTTCACTAGAGCCAGGGTAGTCGGGGAGAAGGAAGACGGGCAGGCCAGAAGGTATGCAAAAACGTGGCACGGGTGGGTAGATCTGGAAAAATATGAAGATAGGCAGCGGAGGAAAAGAAAGTGGGTGAACAGACTATGGGTGTGGGTTGGATTAAGAAAACCGAAGGGTCATGGAACAGATGTCTCTTCTGCAGAGGAAGGTCTTGCAGACGGCACGGCCGTGAGGAACTCGTCAGAAAAGGCACCCGATGCCTCATTCGCAATTGACATTGATACCATGATCCGTCCCATTCGAGGCCGGGTGTATCGACCAACTTTCAGTATTGGTCAAGAAGAGCTGGACGCTTCAATTCGACGCCAATCCCTACCAAGAAAAACCTTTAGGGCCCTGAGGAGGCCATTGTCAGCAGTAGGAAATGACCGGTCAACGAGCCTTCGTAGGACGAGCCAGCAGAAATCCTTAGGCGATCACTCACAACAACAGCAGCAGCAGCCACCGTCGCCACCAATCCAACCTGGAATGGCTCCAACATTTGCGGCGGTGAGGAAGCATAGTCAATCAATGCCCTCCCTAGTCACTGAAGCCAATTCCACGTCTTCTATCCGCGCTCATTCTGTGAAATCACACGCTTCAGAATCAGATCAGGAAGCACTGAAGTGTGATACTATGGCTGTAATTCCACGAAAAAGAACAGTTCTGTCCGCACGAGGAAGCCGATTACACGGCGTGGGTGCGTCAGGGGCCAAAAGGGGAAGGACAACCAGCTCATTTTTCGCGTTGGCGAGACAGTATCAGATGTTGGGTGCAAAGATGCAACTTAAGCCATTGGGGAAATGTCCGCATCTGGAAGGATTTGCTGGGAGGCCAGGCACGCCAGTCCCTACTGCATTGAGAGCCATGTTAAACCTGGCGAAGGAAGGGTTGACGTCTGATAGCAGTAGTGGACAGGATGAGAGCGTGGATTTGGCACCGGAGAGCAGCGTATACTACAGACTCCCTGAGACTTTCGTCAACTTTCCTCCTTCAGGGGCGCAACCAGCAATCAAACAGATGGACATGGCCACAACCGACATCATTATGCAGAGTGATGGGACTAAAGAGCTGACCCTGTCACCACAACGGGAAGATAAGGGCAAAGGTCACGCTGTAACCTCCACGGGTGGTGTCCCTTCATGCCACCAGAGATCCAGATCAAAAAGACGTCGGTCATCTCCTGATCCCAATCGTACCATCAGGAACCATATCAAAGATTTAAGCAGAGAGGAAGTCCATCTTCTCTTCAACCTGGGCAAAAAACTTGAATGGTTGTGTGGGGAACTCGAACCGTATCGTCGACCAGCACAGTACTTGTTGATATTCAATCACTGGCTGAATAGAAAGACCTGGTATGTCTATGATGCTCCAGGCAGAGTTCCTTTGCCCAAAAGAGTTGAGGTAGATTTGAAGCGTAAGAGAAGAAAAACGCTCGTGTCGTCTCGGCACAAGGAGCAGCAAGAAAAGCCCGCTTCAGTGTCATCGCAAACCACAATGTGTGATCATAAGATGCCCGACGAGCATCGCCTCAAGTCGTGGAGAAAAGCTGTCAATATAGCCCGACGCTTCTCTGGCATGGAGACATTCCATAAGGAAGTTGAGGACGTTCTCAAATCTGTGGACCCAACACCGGATGGAGCAATAGATCCCGCGAGCTGGATATTAAGGCGACCACCGCAAGGCCAGGGTAGTCAGCCTCGAGGAGACACTTGGTTTGAAGGCAGTGGTGGTGTACTTGAGACGTATGATCATTGGCAGCGTATCGGCAAGTTTAGAGGTGCCAGGGTGAAAAGATTTCTCTCACATGGTATGTTGTTTGGGGGCGACATCAAGCTGGTCCTGGCAGGCAAGCGTGGTGGTAGTGCCATGAAGGGAGAAAATACCAAGCCCAACAGACGAGATAACTCCTCGGGACATAGAAGTGATGCATTTCAGCGAGTCCGAAGAATGTCTGCCACTCGCTTCAAGCGAATGCCGTCGGGTGCTTTTCGCAATCGTAGAAATTCATCAACCCTCATGCGGGAGCAGACGGGAGGAAAGACTCTTGTCGCGAGTCGGGATATTTCCATCTCTGCACTCATGAGACGTCCTGGAAGCTCTGGTAATTGCGGGCCAGTCAATGAAACAGACGAAAACATGATTCGTTGATTGACCTATATTCATGCTTGTCTGTGAAGGGCAATTCAAGTTATCTATAATCTTTTTCTCGTTCACAAACTTTTTGGTTAGGTATGCTATCGTTAGCACGCACTGTCGCTCGTTTCTTGTCAACATAACTCTTCAATTGATATCTTTCACACCGTCTCCAAGTTTATCTGAACTTCATATCCTGTGCAATGAGTTAATTGGTGATAATGTACAGTCTTGAATGGTGGTATATGCTTCCTGTTCAAGGCAAGAAAATAACATGATAAGGACGACAAAGACGGCGGATACTGTGCTAATCCATCAGATCGTAGCAAAAATAAACGAAGAACTGGAATTAGAAACCAGGAGGATTGACTCTCTGGCTGACTCTCGTCCACTTGGGGAGCTCTGTGCAAGGTGTCAGTCAGCCTGCTAAACTCGCGTATCCGTGAACTGCAATTGCTGCAGCAACTCACTATGAATGCCCTTCCTATACGTCCTCTCCTTTCTGTCGAAGAGGGTGTATTTGTCCTTCGGCACCATCTCCTCTTCACTAGGCATCTCAGCATACCACCTCTCAATCGACTTGGTTGTTTGCCCATTGTAGTTCTTCTTGAGGGCAGCAGAGAGAGTGTCGACGACCGAGTCAACAGCACGGAGGCGCTTCCGCTGGCGCGCTTTTTGAGGGGCAGAGAGTCTCCAAGGGATTTTCCTAGATAGATCATATATCAGCATTGATCCGATTGAAGTTGCGAATGGGTTTGATTTGAGCGCAGTGAGCTGATACGATGCCTTGCGATACGGCGATAAGGACGACGACATACCAAAGGAGACCTCCCATCATGGGCTGCGACGGTCTGAACATGATGACTGTGAACAATGATGACAAGTGATGTCTGTCTGGCTATGTCAATTGCGTTCTCTGACTCGTCACTCGGTTTGAACCTGTCGATGTCTTCTCTATGTCGCCGGGACTCTGATACTCCAGCCAAGCAGGGTGTCTCCACGGGTTGAGCAAAAGGAAGAAAAATTATGTATTATGGACAGTGGAGCATCTCACGGGACGAATTGCGACTCAAGACAACCGAGAGAGAGGATACCAGGCACCAGACAGGACAAATCGAGGCTCCAGAGAGGAGCTGAGCGCAGATTCTACGCAAGAATATCAGGGAAATCCTCATATATATCCCCCTTCAATGCATCTCTTCCTTGCGACGGAACGAGACTGGGTCTGAAGCGCTCATCGGGACGGCAGATACAGGCACAAGGCAGAGAGCGACGACGAAGAGGACACAATCTCTAGCCCATCATAACCGACAATGGGCTCGGATACCGGTCGCATTCTCTCAGCGACCCCCCCAGCGCCGTCGCACGAGGAAACAAAACATATCGAGGCGGATCTCGAAGCCCAGGCCAGGACATACGCCAAAACCGATTCCACGCGCAATCCGTCCGATGGCGGCCGCCTCAAGATCGCAGACAAGCCGTCTGGCTTATGGACGGGGGCGTCGTCGATTACGATGTATGCCGTTGCCGGATTGTGTCGCGCATTTCTCTACGGTGCTTCGAGGCTAGAGCTACATGGACAGGAAGAGTTTTTCAAGCTGTTGGAGTCTAGAGTCGATAGGGACAAGAGGAAAAGGGGCCTGATCACCGTTTCGAACCATATAAGCGTGTATGCTGGTCTCCAATTGAGCTATTCATGCGGATTTCGACATGATCATTGGGCTAACGTGTCGTGTCTGGCCTTCTTATAGAATGGATGACCCTATCATGTGGGGGAGCTTGCCGTTGCTATCTCCTACTTTTGCAGCATTCAATCGCCGATGGTCGTTCGGCAGTCATGACATTTGCTTCGTCAATAGGTACGACCGATCTGCAGCATAGAAACATGAGTCTGCAATTGTTTCTTCCGATATGCAATCGCTAACGCCATCGAAAAAAAGACCACTCAGCATCTTTTTCACTTTAGGCCAAGTTCTGCCCTGTCATCGCAGACTACATTCTCCTGCTGCTGGTCTCTTCCAGCCGACAATGACACAAGCAATCCGGCTTATCTCCAAGGGCCCCTTCCCTGCCGATCCACATCTTGCAGACGATTCTCTCCAGCGCTGGAGCAGAGAGAATGTCTGTGTTGACCCATTTTCGGAGGTTGATACTGCATATACCACCACAGGCAGTGACTCAGTACTTGCACCTTCGGCATACGCATGCAATTCCTATTCATGGATACATATCTTCCCCGAGGGCAAGATCCACCAAACAACAGAGAAGACAATGCGATATTTCAAATGGGGAATTGCGAGGTTGATTCTCGAAGCCAATGAATGCCCTGACGTGGTGCCAATTTGGATAGAAGGCACAGACGAGGTCATGCATGAATCACGAACATTCCCCAGGTTTTTGCCACGGGTATTCAAGCGCATCAGCATCACGTTCGGCGCGAGATCAGATCCCGAAGAGATGTTTGGTGATCTTCGCAGGAGGTGGCAGAACCTTGTGGAGAAAGCCGAGAGGAATAGGAGAAAGTTGGGACTCGAACCACTCCCGCTAGGCGTCCTCGAAGACGAGGAGCTGATGACAGGAAAGGAGGCGAAGGAACTGAGGATAGAGTGTACGAAGAGGATACGAGACATGGTGCTGGAAGTTAGGAGACTGAGAGGTCACCCTGACGAAGACCCCAAGGAGGCATTGCCTGAGACATGGGCGAACACCCCACCAGCTTTGGGGTGAGAACATGCGTGAGAAGGATTTATCAAGCGGTCATTGACCTGTCTTTCTCGCTGACTCGCCTTTCTGGGGAGAAAAATAATCAATCGTGGCGATCTTCGATCAACTGGTTTGTTCGCATACATACATATCTTCGCCACAAATCCGACCCTGTACAGTATACAATACATAAATGAACAAGAATTTTATACTCTTCCTTCCCTTCACACCAATTGAGAGAGGCAACAAGGGAATGAGAATCCTTTTCTGGGTTCAGGGGCGCAAAACAGTTCATCGCCACCAATTTGATTATAGCCGTCAGGCCTCTGTATACATATGTGTAACCGCTGACACTATGACGTAGTTTCACGATAAGGTAAAAATATGCAGTATCGTATCATCACTCACTTATCGTCATACTCACCATCGTCATTGGCATCATATTCTTGTTTCAATCAGCTTGAAGATAATTCAAGTCTCATTTGGAGGAGGAGGAGAAGATACGACATACGATGCCCTCTAAACACCGCCAATTCAAATCCCCAAAGCCACAGCCTACAGTCCATCCGTCGCTTCAATCTTCATCTCCACGCTCATCTCGTTCTTCTTCATCGGCTCGTAGCCGAGCTAGCAGTTACGCCAGTCAACCTGGTGTATCAACGACTCCTTCAGTCAATGATTTGATATCTCATCTTCGTCGGACACAGATATCTTCAAGTGCTGCTGCGGCGGCGTCTGCTGCAGCCTCAATAAGCCCTGCTCAGCGATCACTCCCTCCACAACTAAGGAATGTGCTCGATATACCGGACACACCACCTCCACGACCGCGCGCACGACGCAGTATCGGACATGTAATTGTCGGTCGATCAAGAAGTGCTGCTCCAGGCCCAGCTGCTCCACGCAGCTGGTTGAACCCAAGAGATAGAGATCGCAATGACCCAGCATTGCACGGTGGCAATGAGCGGGGAGCTCTACGATCTGCACGGCGGAGGATATGGCGTTTTCAGCGTCTTCCAGGGACGAAGTTTGCGGCACAAGATAGTCTCATGCATACTGTCTTGAAAAGTATGGCGAGGCGATGGGACTATCATCTGGTTTATGATAATGTCTTTCTCGCCGAGTTACCCGATACATTGAAGCAGTTGTTGCTCAGCTATGTTGCGTACTACACGCCGCACGATGTTATAGAAGTTGGAATGAAAGGGTTGAAGCCGCTGTTTTTGGATATAAGCGCTGATACGGGAACATTTCTGGATCATTCTGGCGTGGTGAGATTGGATTTGGAGAATGCCATAGGAAGATGGATCAGTATTCGACAGCTCACGAGAGAGATCAAAGGTTGGACTGAGGACTCAAAGGCGAAGGGGAAGATACAAGAGAAAACAAAGTCGAGACCTCCAATCGGAGTCGAAGCAGAAGAAGCGAAAAGTGAGGCACAGCCGAAGGAAGCGGAGGCAATTCCAATATCATGGGAAGATGAGGTTGACACACCAACCTCAACGATCTCAACTACGACAATCACCAAACCAGTCTTCTCCTCTCGTTTCTCTTCCCTCAGATACCTCTCTCTGGCAAATCCACATGGCCTACAATCTGCTTCCTGGTCATCACTATTATCCCTATTGCCCAATGTCTCTAGGCTCACACATCTGTCTCTTGCCTACTGGCCCCCGCCGACACTTACAACCAACTCCCTCCGTGCTCGCATTCGGCACCCAACCATACCCCTTTCCTTCCAGTACAGCGGAACAGATATATACTCTGCCTACGAAGGGGATTGGAGTGAAGCGGCCAGCGTGCTGAAAAAACTCAGCAAGGCAACCTACTGTCTGAAGTGGCTTGACCTAGAAGGATGCATGGAATGGGTTGATGCATTGACATATGGCTACTCAGGGGAGTTTACATCATCATCGTCATCAGAGGGCGAGTTATCAGGAGCTGAGGATGGATTAATAGTCAGGAACGGTAAGATTGGACCGGATTGGAATGGTTCTTGGAGGATGCTCGAGTGGTTACGGCTGAGTGTTGGATGGAACCCCGAAGATGATGCGTGGGCAATGGATGATACAGAGGTGTATGCACTCGAGCAGGCTAAGGCACGACATCGAGAATTGACAACGAAAGCCCACAGTGCCGGTAGGAGGATTTTGGATATCAGGAAGCAAGGGAAGAGGAAATGGGTTCATATATCGCATGGCGAGGATGATGATGATGAACAACAGGACGAAACATCCTCATATATATAACGATGGTGACAAGTATGGCAACGTGAGAAATACAATCGTCAAAGCCATTAAGTAACATTCCAGATCTCACACATCTTTTCCCTGTAGTATATCAACCCCTTAAACTCCTGAATTTGGCCATCATCAGTCTCATCGCCGGATCCCTTGTCAAATGAGGTGCCTATCGAAAAGATACTGGTTAATTAGTCGATGAAGAAATGACTCTCGTCCTTCAAATTCGAATTCGAACTCGCATTCGCCTTCTTCTCTTCCCTTTCACCCTTTCCTGTCTCAACTTATACCTTGCATCCTCTGGTCAGTATGATATGTGAAGGACAGCTCGGCTAAAGAGACATCGTATCCATCCATGAGGGTTCCACACCCGTGCAGATAATAACCGGCGCAAAGAAAGAGAAGCAGAGAAAAATTTCAAATTCTCAGACAAACAACAGTCATAAATATCAAACCAATAACGATCGGAAGCCAGAATCGAGAACGGATAGTGTGCATTGAAAATGGCTTTTTTCATCGCATCGTTGGGCAATCCAGCGCCATACCAGCTCACTCGCCACAGCGCAGGGCACATCCTTCTCCGTGCTCTCAAAGCCCGTCTTGCTGGAGATCCTATACATCCAGACTCTCATGACTTTGAACGGCGGCTCTCGACTCCTCTGGAAGGGCCACAGACATTCCCATTACCGAAATCGAAAGCTCCGGTGACACTATACGAGTCGTCGTCGTTGATGAATGTCTCTGGCAAAAATGTGCAGAGAAATTTCAGCCGCTGGCTTGACAAGAACAACCTCGCTCCAACGTATCGTCGCATCAACCCAAACAACAAAAGCGCACGGCCTCCGAAAAGGGAGCGCACCAGAGCTGGTGCAGAAGAAATCAGATTAAGGGAGGCTGTTATTATGCCCAGTGAGGGATTGGACAGGAATACCCTCCGTATGATGGTCCTACATGATGAACTGGATCTTGCGCCTGGACGAATCAGGTTCCGTCGTGGAGGCGGAGAGATGAGCGTTAAGGGTCATAATGGGCTTAAATCTATTGTCACGGAATCAATTAAAGCTGGCCAACTAGCTTCTCCTACAGCTTCTGCCTCCGCTGCCGTGAATCCTGTCCCCGGTGTACCTCGAGACCCCACGCTCGTGAGGATCGGGCTAGGCATTGGACGTCCCGGGGAGACTCGCCGACCCAAGGACATCGCTGATTACGTTCTCTCGCGTGTTCCGCATGATGAATTGGTCCGGTTGTTAGGACTGACAGAGGCTGTCATCAAATTCCTAGAAGACGAGGCCTGGGAATCAAGAAAGTTGGAAACCCGCATTGCAGAACAGAATCAGCGACGAAAGGAGAAGGAAGCCATTGCGAAGGAATCGTCTGAGGCCAGGAATGATGAAGCGCGTCCAGATCCGCTATGCCAGGAAATATGAGATCCGGGGGAGGAAGGAATTGAAATAAGAGGAACATAGGAAGATACACAGAAGATGCAAGGAAATTACATATGCCAAACTTGGTATCAAATGAAGCAAAGAAAATGCAACACGCATCGCAATCGTCAACATCATCAAGGCTACATCAAAAAACACAACCAAATCTTGTTCACACCACCATAGTCGTTCTAACAGGCATCGCACCCGCATTTCGTGCACCAGCACACATTGGCAACCACCTGATATTAAATAAATCACTTACCCAATAGTCCCCATATTTCACTCCGCATTCGATGCAGAATCGATACGCTCTATCATCTTTATCCGGGACCAGGAATGCGCTCTTGCCACGAGTGCCGTCCGTCATTGTGGGTGAGAATTTCGCTGCATGTCGAATCCGGAGACACAATGAGCATGCGAATTTCTCCTTTGAAGCTTGGCAGTGCAGGTGGCCAGGCTTTGAAGTTGAGGGGTTGGATGCGGATGAGGCCGGTGTTGGCTGTCGTACGTGTTGTCGGTAGGGAGTGCAATGCTGGAAATATACTGCAGGCAAGAATCCCTTCACCAGTGGCATCGAAGTCGATTTTTCCGTGAACTTCATGGGTGACGCAACCACTGTGGTCTTCTTGCCGTCGCTATTATCACCGCCACCAATGGCATGACATGTCGAAATCGACGAGACGGCAACGTTGAACTTCGAATCAGGCCAGCTCGAGAATCCTTCTGGGTCGCTATAGCACGGCCATCGTTCAATCTCCAAGAGATCTGTGATGTTATATTCCATGGGTTTCACTTCGCCACGGCGTCGTCGGACTTTTTGCATGGCCGTGCGTGTGGTATGACATGTCAGACTGAACGCAAGGGTCGCGGCATATGAGGTCGATTCCAGAAATTCGGCTATGCAGCATATTATCTCCAGGGGTAGTGTGTCGAGCGTCCGTTGTGACGGTTGGGCAAAATTGGGTATTGGCATTTCCATCGGTGTCGACATATTTGCCGGTATTAGGTCAGGTTTGTCGTCTGGCTTTCTCGTTAGAAGGGAATGGGGACGACGAGCTGGTTTTTATCACCGCTATTGTGCCTTCTATCGTCTGTGGCAATCCTTCTTTTAGGCTACACGAAATCTCGTGCAATGTGTCCAATTGTACAATGGTGGAGAGATGCGCAAAATTCCTCGGGCTGGTTATGGTTCCAAGTGCCGTTGCGATACAGTGACGCAGAGCCAGGTTATAGTGTGTGATAGGACGTGGCAGTTATAGCTGTTCGGTCAAGTCTTCTTGTTGGAACTAAATCCTTGAGGATAACTTGCTTGAAATTATGATCTCGTCTTGCAATTGGATTGGACTTCAATCCCTCAATTCTGAAGGAGACGAATTGGTTTTTCAATCGTTCACTGAAAAGGTCCAGCCGACCAGATTTGGCCTTATGCTATAAGCAGGCTTTCTCCGGAGTATACCGTCGATTGGGATGGGGATGAAGGTTTGATGGGCAGTTCCTGGATAACTCTGTTTTCTGCTCTGTTGAAATCAAGGTTCCGACTGGAAAGAACACGGGGACCCTTCCTCTTGGATTGACTGTTTGTTCAAACTTGCTTTGTGCTCGTGGTGACGACTAGGACTTGAATAGGCCAAGCTGTTTACCGTGGAGGGAAGCTTTGGCGACAAGCTTATGAAAGATGGTTATGTAGGTGAAGACCAGTGCGACAGGAAAAGCGGATAAGATGGTACCAACAAGGTCTGAAGCTAATTATCAAGGTTGATTAAGGGCAATTGAAATGATGCTCCAGAAAGAACAAAAGGCATCGGAAGCTGAGGGGAAGACGTTCATTTTTATATCCTTCTTTCTATGCTGGAATGATGTGGCCGCCTCAGATTGGCACCAGAATCAACACGACAGCAAGATACGCAAGTGAGCAGTTCTCCAGCCAGCAACAATAGAAGCATGAGCGGCAGCAATCGCATGAGTTTGTCTATCCGCATCACTTATCGGTCCCCTCATTTCCAGCTCTCACTCCCCCACCATGCCACCACCATCCCCCCATCTAGCCAAGGAAGAGCATAATTGAGGCCAATGCCAATTGAGCCGAAGCACAAGGAAGAGCATAAGCAGCGCCATCTTGCCAGATGGGGATTGTTTTCATGAAGCAAGTCGGAAATCGGCTACGTTCATGCATGCATGTTATGTTACTGCCGGCCAGAAAGCAAAAACAAGCGGATACCTAACCGAAGTACCCATACCGAACTGTACTCTAATGGCCCCGGGGAAAAAGGAATTGCGAAGAACTATGTATGGGGAGACGACTATGGCTGGTTACGTATTCAATGAAATGGCAGGCCGACAGCCGAAAAGTGATAGTTTGAGATTCTGTTGCGCCACAGGTACTGAATCGATTTTGCTTCTCGGATGAACCATCCATGATCTGGATATCCCGACCTGGAGAGAAGTGCTACATCATCACGATAGAGTGGAAAATGGCATGATGCAAGTCTTGATAGCTGGTCTGCAGCATCCATACACTATTGCATAGGATAATTCGAATTGTTTCTATCCCGGGGCCGATCAGAGGTGACTCAAGCGATTCCCGATCGTCTTGCTATACTGTGATCGGCTTTCCCTACTCTTACCGACTGATAGGGTATGACGAGAGATCTTCCTCTATGAATTGTGCATCCTCCATCCCCCTTCCTGACGCAGGCCAGTTCGGAGTCCTCACCTTATGAGACACCCCGATGAGATATGAAAGTCAAAGCGGTATATGCGGATTACATGGAGAAAGGTTAGGCAATGCGGAGTGTCAAAGGAGAAATTCATATCATGCGCAGCCACAATCCCATAGGCATACGGTACACACAACGATGATGACAGCCAATGCTTGCTGGCTCCCAGCTCAGCCTGAACAGGATAAGCAAGCATGCACAAGCACACGCAGCAGCAGAAACACAAGCTAGTAATGAGACGCTGAGGCGGCAGCAATAGCACTGCCGGGCAGATTACATTTCCATTCATTACCCTCCATCTGCTCGTGTCCCTCAGTATATCATATCCTGCATCTCTCGTAGGTAGCAATAGCACATAGCACACACTGCCCATGATAATTACTGTAGTCGCATAGTATGCACTCCGTACAGTACTCTGTAGATCGGCTCTACTGGTGTCGCATCGCCACATACGAACCGCAAACCGCATCGACTCCGCTCCGTCTCCGCCACCGCAACCACCGCAGAAACTCAACCTCAACATCAACATCAACTTCGCTTCGACGTCACCACAGACCAACCAGCTCTCACCGCAACGACCAGATTTGACACAGGTACCGGCGACACAAGTCAGGAGACACGGCGGGAACAGACACATGCCAACGGCGTTACGGTTGATACTACCGGATTGCGAAAGAGCGCATCAGCTATCGTCGCTAGTAGCAGCGCCAGCGCACTAAAGATACTGGATTTCCCACACCCAAAAATATGTCATCATCAGCACAACCACCACAGGGACCCCCTCAGGGCCCGCCAGCAGCACAAATTCAGCAGCCGCAACAGCAGCAGCAGCAGCAACCGCCGCTACAGCCATCGTCGTCACAGCAAGCACCACCACCACCACAGGCACCGCCAGGGTTGGCCAACCCCCCATCATGCCTTTGGCCATGCCT
>AZGZ01000040.1:14394-38155 GCA_001636715.1 Ascosphaera apis ARSEF 7405 | reverse complement strand
ATGCCGATTCTAGACATGTAAAACCTGTCCAGAAACGATTGAATGTTATGATCAATCTGTAAACGTTGTCTTCGTCGTTTATATTCTAGTATACCTTGAGCAACGGTTGTGACCACGCTATCGTGTCGTCGCTTGATATGCTCAAGTAGGTGTGCAAATCGGTTATTGTAATCAGTCAATTCAGGAGGCCAATCATGCCCGTCATCCGCGGCAACAAAGTACCGCCTACCGGCGGCTTTTCGAGGCGAGTGCAATGATGAAAGCACGGTGGGACTCACACCACCTGCAGAAGGATCGTAGCCTGAAGCTGAACTGAGCTGCGCTTGCGCCTGTGCTATGGTCTGTAAAGGCGCATATGCGTACTGGTGAGGATCAATGCTTGGGTTTTGGGTTGCTCGTTCGTAAGTTCTGGGGTGGTGGTTGCCGGCTCTGCTTGGTCGGAGAAGGCGTGTGCGTATGTCCTGGGTAAGTTTGGGGCGTGGGAGTGTGATGATTTCCTGGTGACCGTCAGTCAGCCATCACCTATATGATATATGATGCTTTGCTTCTGCGACCGGAACAGTCATTGGCATACCTCAAATGATTGTGCATACCAGTCTTGCACTTTTTTGATGGATGGCATTTCATTGAGGCCATCGGGTAGATCACTTAACTCTTGAACACGATGTGCAAGTCGTATCGGTAGTTCTTCCGAGAGAAATTGTGATGCGCGGAAAAGTGTACCTGTGATAACGCCATTAGATACTGTATACAACTCCCCAAGTCGGTCCTTTGAGAATGGGAATGTAATCGCCTACCAGTCGATGGTCTATCACCAAACTGGACCATCTGCCGTAAGGACACACCAGTTGCGGGGAATGAGGCGTAGTGGCCGATGGTGTCCATCAGCTTCTCTGAAGCCTTCCACATGCTGAAGGAGAGGAAAACGCTAAAGCGCTCCGATAGAAAGGGAAGACTGTATCTGATCGAGCTTCACCAACTATTGCTATGCAGTATACCTTGTTGGATTAGCGACCCAAATCTATGCAGCGAGAAGATTGTTGTTATCAGCGTGGTAGAGAGCTCCCCACTGCCGAGATCGACCCTGGGTATTTGACCTACCGTATGCGAATGCGACGATATAGGTTTTCTCTCACAATCTGCCAGATGAGTATGGAAGATGAAAGAGAAGAGCAAGCTGTCATCCAAGATGCCAACAGAGATGAGGAAACCAAAAGAGAGGCCTCTTAACAAGGATGAGCGCAAGCTGGACAATAGGTAATCCTGTACTTTCTCCTCTCGAGTGCTCTTCGGACACTCATGCACCGTCTGGGGCAGTTCTTGTATGGTACTTGTGCCCCCGTGCTGTGCTTCTCTGCGGGATTCTCTGCCCTTGTGGCGAACAGCAGAGTCTCGGGCAACGGGCTGGTTCAACCGCCTTAAATGAATGCTGACTTGATAGAGCCACTACCGAGGTCAAATGGAGAGAGAGAGTCAAGAGTCAAGGGAGACAGCGATCTCGAGGTAGCTGATCAGTTGCAGCGCTCTTTGAAAGACACCTAATCCGTAGACCATTGATCAATGCAACGAGACCGTCCAAACAGTGATATTTGAGGATTTATACCGGTAGCCTTTGACTCATACTTCATGCCCTGCAGCTTGAAGGAAGAGAAATATTCGTATTGGGGGTCGTTGGCTGTCTTTGATATAGAGTCACAGCGATGAACATGCGACGGCAAGATGGAGATATGGCCACGGCTCCCCACACATTACAACCGCAATACGCATGTCCTGTTATTCAGAGCTCGGCAATCGTCCTCTATTGCCGAAATGACACTTCTTTTGCCATTCAATTCAGTATGAAGATGCAAGTATCTGCATCCTCTTGGTCTTCGGCAAGCTTGATTGTGTATGGTCATTCTCTTACCTACGCAGTCGAGACATGATGTGCATCAAATTGCGGGCCAAATACACCCTCACGTGTTAAATCAATCGATTTCTTCCAGTTAACATCTTCTGGAGGGGGGGATTTTACGGGCTTCAACAGACTTCTACATAAGACACGCTTGACGATTTCATCCGATCTCGAGCAGCAGAATGAGGAGACGAGAAGGCAAAAGTGCGGAGAAGATGGGGTTTGTATTGTTCTACTAGGATGATCCAAGTATGAAGCAAGCAGGGATTTTTAGACCTTGGTAGGCGGGAGGGAGAAGCTTGATTTACTTGCATGCATTGCCCCTCATCCCCACGATTTTCCAATTGAAGATCGCCAATATCAATGAGCCCCAATTCTCTATCTTCACGTGGGCGCAAGGCACTTGAGAGAGCATAGGTCATCTTCCTCCAAAAGGAGAATAAGACAAACGGAGGCCCCTGAGAAGTTGCATGAAGAAAGCCGTTGTGGAACGATGTCTGCATACCACAATCCGATTGTTTCCATTGCTCTCCGTCCGAGCTTCGTATGTGGTTTTATGTAGGCAGCTACACAGACCACAAACCACTGGATCTTTGCCTTTTGCTGTTCGTGGCCTCCCATACTTCTCAAAGCAAAACTTTGGGTTGCCTCCCCTTGCAGAGTTGGAAACGCATGGCCTCAATTAGATGTCATCCAAGTCATCTAGCACAGGAAATCGTGGAAAATTATCATACTGGCTAGCAGCAGCAGCCGATATCTTTTATCTTTCAATACGCAAATAACTCCCAACCTGACGGGAACATCTGACAATGTGTTTCTTCGTATGAGGAAGAAACTTTCTGGGTTTAAAGACTGCATATATCACCGCAAGTCCGCATTGTTTTGGTGGCCATCGACTCACACGAACCGGATGTCAGACTAACAAAATCTCTTCCTCCTCTTGTCCGTCCAGAACTGCTTCAGGCAGAGTCAGAACCTTGGCAGTGCATTTCCAATGACACACTCCTTAGGTTCTTGCACCTGACGAAACCGCACAAGACTCTTTCCTTTGTGATTTTGTTGCACTACGCCTGTGATATATGACAGCCTCTTCAAAATCAGTCAGGGCCAGGATGTGCATATCGTTCTGAGTATCCATCAGTTGAATGGAACAATGCACAGCGTCTTGCAGACCAGTATTGGAAGAGGATGACGGTTGGTGCATGAGGAAGTTTACGGAAGAGGCGCGTTAGTCAAACGGCTCTATAGCGTAGAGCTATACTGTGGAGCGTGAAAAAGAGAACTTGGCTTCACACCGGCGACGCTTGGAAACCCTGATTCTATTTATCAGAGGTGAAGCCCGCGACGCCTAGTCTTCACGGATTCATGGTGTATTCTATGCGTTGAAGGCTTGTCAAACGCCTCAAAGCCACCAAGTCCAGATCATCCAATGGCTTCAACGGAGTTCAACGGAGGGCAGTGAAATTCCCTCGTTATCGGTCTAAAGCCAAAAGAGTATTTGTTGGTAAGCTTCGTCGTGGTATATCGTGGCAAAAATGCTCAATTCGATCTTGATCAACGTAGTGCCTGCTCGTATGCACTTTGGCACATGATGCTCCGTTTCAGTATCTCAGGCTAGCCTTGCATGATTCCCTGACCAACAACATGGTAGCATATCATAGCAACTAATTATCCGAACAGATAGGGGGTCATGTTGTTAGTCGTGAGTTAGAGATTGAATATCGGCAGCATGGGCTTTCCATGTCTCCAACTCCCACATAGGCACTAGTCATCAGTCTTGAAGATGCCATGATGGTGGAGAGTCAGGGGTGTAGCGCTACATCATTGGATATATCCGACATCTTCTCTGCAGTCAGGGGCTTTTTTTTATCATGAGGTTCTTACTAGATTGAAGACGCATTCTTGACATCATTGGATGTCGTGACTCGATGCCGAGTTACCGACCATTCCTTCGATCACAACGATTCATTCCTGTTTTTTTAAAGTCACAACCAGCAGTAGTGCTGGATACGGAGTATGTGATGAGACGTTTTTGTCACTTTCTAATTGCGCAGCATGTTGCACAGCACAGCACTACGGGTCTCTTGTCCCCAGTACGCACGATCTGTTGTGACGGCTGTGAAGAACAGCACAGCAAGCAAGATGCATGACTATCATGATTCGTGCAACCCTCATGCGACGCATGAAGGAAGCAGGAGGCGAGGGGGTGCCCAAAATAAAAAAAAGTCACGGCCAGACGTATGAGGCGAAGTGTGAGGAGAAAATAGGACTGTGGAGCCAAGGTCGAGACTGTGGAAACATGGAGACTGATAATTATCAAGCTTAAAGTGAACAGGGCGAGATCTATGAAGTCATCAATTTAACTCGTTTCGGGCAACGCACGGCCCTGCTTTTTTTTCTTCTACTGTACGGAGTACTTGTAGTTCAATTCGTGCGTCGGTGGAACGTCCTGCCAGTTTTTACGTGCAGCTAGCATGAAGGACATCACACAGGCGAGCAAATCAGCGTCCTGGGTGGCCCTGGAAAGTGCGACGGGAGGAAAGGAAGGGACACGATGTCATTCATACGATTCATGACGCCGTGAAAAAAAATAAAATGATTTGCAGCGAAGGCTTTTCCTGCATGCTTTTGGAACCAAGACGTTGGGGAAAACTTTGCAACTTGCAGAATCCACTGACAGGTTTGCTTCGTGTTCAGAAATAGGCTAGGTGATTTGAACAAGTAGCACTGCAGTCCCTATCGGTGATCCATGTTCTCAGGTGGTAAAAACATCAGGGTCAGAAACGCTTGGGTTAACATTTGGGAGGGATGGCGAGCCGATCGACCGACCACGTTGCGACCCGCAAATTTCCAATTGTCAGATACCACTGTGGCCCCTTGTGCCTCCCTCTCGATCCCTTCATTTCTTCAGGAAAAAAGACTGTTCCTGGGGGAAAAGAAAAATTGAGTAAAAATAAACTGGATTCCTACCCCAGTGGAAAAATTCTTGCCGTCTCGATGATGTCAACATAACATGCATCATCGCACAGATGCCACAAAATTTTTTCGCGAATCGTTGGAATTGCCACGATTAAGACTCTAAGTGTCAGGTCGTGACTCAAGTGAGCGGGTCAATCCGGTGCAATGCTCGCCGTACGGTGAGGGAGGGGTAAGGGCACTGGTGTTGGCAAGTTTGTTTTGAACAGCCCTGGGGAGCAGGGTCGTGACAACTTCAATGGTACAGCCATATCCCTAACATGGGTATTTAATGAAGTCCTAACCTCCATTGCCCCCTTTTCAGCCTTCTTAATTGTAGAAAGAAAGGTATGCTCATTAATTGATCTGAATTCTGTCAGCAAATTGATATTAACAAGTGTTTCCCGCAGCCATTCTTCTTCTATCAGCACGAGCGCCGAAGCCGCCCATCGTCTCGGAACAATTCTCCTTCTAAAAGAAGCCATCACATTTTTAATTTTCAATCTTAGTATCCGCCCGAGTTCATTGGTCGGGACACTCCAATTGCTCGAACTCACGAGTGAAAGCTCAGAAAGTAAGCGGCCGATCGCGTTCAGCTCCAAAGCTCTTGACTCCCTCTAAGGCACACACTGTTCGCGAATCCACGCTTTTCGGCCTGACAATGTGCCGACTATATTTCGAAGTCTGGGGTTGCCATCATACCAAGTCAACAGGCGCTGTACTGTGTGGTATATCAATAAAGACTCTAATCAAACCTGAGGAGTGTCCAAATCGAAAATACGAAACGAGTTCACGACACAAAGAGGGTTGTGCGCGATGCGCCGGCGCTGCAAGCTCGACGGTTGCACCAGCGCAGATTGGACAGAATAATCAGCCTTGATTTTGATCGAGTGGAGAATTAATGGAAAGCTCCCTTGCACTTTCGAACCTTTTGCGACGAGCAATATACATTCGTGCTTCGTTTTCCTAGATATGGCCTGCTGGCGGGCATAAACCGGTGGCACCCAAAAATCCACCCTCCAAAGAAACAGTGGCATTGAGAGGTTGTGGCGATTCGTGCTTGGATTGGTTCGTTTCGTATTTCCTTTGCCTCGCAGGGGATACCACCATTGGAGGAATTGTATACTTAGGGGTTTCCTCGTGGTGGCAGTGCCGGAGGGAGTTTGAATTTGTCTGACCCCATTATTGATGTTCAACTATGTTCACAAGACGGCATTTTGCATGCCAGTCCCTTTATAAGACTATGTATGTCCTAATAAGATGTGCTTTTATTGCTCCAACTCTGTTCTTGCGTGCATTGTACACAGTAGGCCAAAAATTGCGGATATCACTCCATATAAACCTGGCTGTGCTGTGTCATGATATAGATATCCCAATACCAAAGTCGTCCAGTCCGGCCGTGCAGAAAGAAGAAATTGGAGGTGATTGACCCTTCCAGCGTGCCAAATTTAGAATGTTCGATGCGGTCTTCTAAGGTCCACGTCAATTTTGATACGACATCATCGTCATCATCACCACCACCATCAACTTGATAACGACGTAAGCTGATGATCGGCGCTATACCAGGCAGAGCCTAGCCTGCATCACACGTCTCGTCTGTTTCCTCTCGCATCTGGAGATGATATCTTAGAACTGGAAGAATTCAATTGGCCACAACAAGGCTGAAATTGCGAGTGTAGCCAAAGAGTGCTACATACACATCTTCTTCAGCACAGCACAACGGCGCTGTTGCACTGCAGTGGTGTCTTCTTCCATGAGTTCTGGAAGCCCGATATCCCTGCAACGGACAGCAAGGCATAGCAAAGCTTGGCAGTAAGCTCTAAGGAACCTCATACATCTCTCAAGTTTGAACTGTCTTGAGCAAGACTCGCGAACTGCAAAGTTTACGAACTGCGGCAAAAATAATACAGACTTCCGTTGATCTCAGGAACAGTCTTGCTGCACCCATGGTGGAGTTGAAGGGGGCCGAAAGCCCATGAGGCCCTCTCGCCCTCTCTGGGTTGGACTGACGCGCAATCATCTCCACTACCACGTGCAGAGGCATTGAGGACGCGACGACTTACACCAATCTGGAAGCAGCGCAAAGATACAGAGCGGCTCGGTCAGAAATCTTGAAGTTGGAACCTCACACTTGTGGGCGACGCAGGCAACGCAGGGGCGGACCAGGATTGGATGGTCAATCGCAATTCTGAAAAATAGGCGAATATGAGGAAGGAGCAGGTCTTTGGCCTGCCGTTCTTCTTATTGATCTGCGCCTTTGTTTGCGACCATGGCTGATTTTATGATCCCGCCCGTCCCTATCTGTCGTCATCGTCAGCTTCAGTTGTCGTCGTCGTCAACGTCGTCGTCGTCCTTATCAACTTCCTGTTGATCAAATGGGGATTTTTGTTTCCAAATCTTGCAAAGCCACAGCTTTGGGCGCAAAGGGATCAGTGAACAATCTTCCAACAGTTGGTCCGAAACGAGTCAAAAACAGAAAAAAAAAGAGTCAACCAGCGCTTGTCAAGCTTCCTGTCCTTTTTGGTTCCTGGGCCAGATCGAGACTTGGGATAAAATCGGTTCCTTGTGTTTCGAGCTTGTCGGAACTGTTGACCCTGAACCACCTCGACTGCTCGTTTACCGCTCCCCGACGAAAATACTTTCGTAGCACACATTGCTCTTTCCTGATTCATCTTGAGCGGTTGGCATAGGGTCACAGCTCCTCCAGCCCAGTCAGACTGTGCCTTTCCAGTTAAAATAATTGGAAGGGGTGCAACCACTTGGTGCAAGGGGAACGCAAAAAGAAAGGAAGAAGGTAGGGACCGTCCAAGAGCGTCCTATTGGGCCATATCAAATTTCATTTCCTGCGATCAGTCATTATTCACCAAATTCCTCACTTGAACGTGGGAACTGCACAATTTTTTTGAATTGGGTTGAAGGCATTGACCGATGACTGATATGAACGCTTCAGCAGTTGTATACCTTAGAGTCCTTCTTCTTCCTTCATTTCCAACGATCAACAAAAATTTCTTCATCAAACTATTATCATCTGTCACTCGTTCATGTCCTTGACGCATTGCTCTTCACATCGATCGACTTGGGCTGGCTTTCCATCGTTTTTTCTATCCTTTGACTCTTTGCATTCCGCCATTGTTTACCTTTTTGCTTGTGGACCCGAGCCTCATTGTGATTGTCCAAGCATTGACCGACCACTTCGTCTACCGCTCAAATTTCGCAAGTGAAGCCGGTAGTCCGTTGTGATTTGCTTCAAGAAGAAAGCGTCGACTCGTTCATCGTCCCTTTCGCTCCTGTCTACGCCTTGCGGCGGGTGGCTTGTCACCGCCGTACTTCACACTTGCAACCTAGACTCGTTCTATCTTATCGCGGCCCACACATCTGACGTCTTGAAGGACCGGCGCAGCCGCCAGGCAAAGGGCGAGGAAAATGTCTCCACCGATGATCATGTTGAACGATTGGTCGCCCAGCCGCTCATCTCAGCGAGCTGATTCACCTTCTTCAGATCCTTTTGCAACTCCTCGCTCACTCACACCAATTGGTGATCATACTCCTCACAACCCGCATGATGGGATGACTTCAATACAATCATCTCTACAGTACCCGAGTGCTCCCTACACCCCTGGAAGGAGACGAAGTAACCCAGATATCGAGCACATCGGCGAAAGCACCGCAAATAATAGCTCGACAAATTTCCTGCCGCTGCCGTATTCAGGTCGAGGACGAGCCCTCAGTTCTGGTGATAACGGCTATACTTCTGATCATCCAATGTATAACGGATCACGGAGCAACTCAGGGGACTATACCCCTAATGCATCAACGCCTGCTTTTGGACCTGCCGCCGGCAGTCCTATGTACAATTCTGATCTGTCAAGGGCTCCTTCAAGAGAGTACAGCTCCAGTGGTGCAGAGGACGAATTTAACACCCAATCCGTGGTCGAGAAGTTTACAATTCTCCCTGATGAGAGTCTGGTTGTTGCACCGGATAATGTTGAAGCAGATGATTATCTGCATAATCCCGACCCAGCAGACACAGACCGAGATATGAACTTTTGGAATAGGCGCGCCTTTTGGAATATAGGAGGCCTGATATTGGTGCTTTGTGGGGTTTTGACACTGTTTATTGTATACCCTGTCGTGTATGTATACACCTTTCCCAACATATACCCCTCATATACAGCGTTGCTAATCTTTGGAGTAGGACATGGGTCGAAAAAGCTGTGGATCACGGTCCATCGGACGAGGAAATCGCAGCAAAAGAGTGCGCCCAGAATCCCATGTGCATACCAGGAAAAGGCAAAGTGCCCTTGCTCAAGAACGTGCGGTCAAGTCTCGTCGATCCAGATACACCAGAAGAAGCGAAGAAGAAGATTGCTGCCGACGGGACGGAGCTGCACTTGGTGTTTTCCGACGAATTCAGCAAAGAGGGACGGTCATTTTATCCCCAAGACGATCCATTCTTTACAGCTGTCGACCTGCATTATGCAGTCACGCAAGATTTAGAATGGTACGACCCTGACGCAATTACAACTAAAGACGGTACATTAGAAATTCGTTTCGACAAACACAAGAACCACAATCTCGATTACCGGTCTGGAATGCTGCAGTCCTGGAATCAAATGTGCTTCAAAGGTGGACGGCTTGAAGCCAGCATCTCGTTACCCGGAAAAGGCGACACCATTGGTTTTTGGCCTGGTTTCTGGACGATGGGTAATCTAGGGCGACCTGGATATTCCGCGACCACAGAAGGCATGTGGCCTTACAGTTATGATAATATCTGTGATGCCGGTATCACGCCTAATCAAAGTTCTCCTGATGGTATAAGCTATCTGCCTGGTATGAAATTGCCGGCGTGCTCCTGTAAAGGCGAGGACCATCCAACTCCGGGAAAATCAAGAAGTGCCCCTGAAATTGATGTCATCGAGGCCAGCGCACACCAGATGAGTGGTGATACCGCGAAGACAGTGGGTGATGTTTCGCAGTCATTTCAGATCGCACCTTACGACATATTCTATATGCCTGACTATGGTGAGTTTTCCTCAACAATCATGCTAATTATCGGATGGGTAGTTGTACTAATCTCTCACAGACATGGTTGAATTGTATGACCCGAGAATCACAATGATGAACTCTTACACCGGTGGTCCGCTCCAGCAGGCTATGTCAGGCCTGACAACACTTAATAATGACTGGTATGATGGCAACGAATATCAAATATACGCCATCGAGTATAAGCCCGGTGCGAAGGGCGAAGTGGTTTGGTTCGTTGGCGAAGAAAAGACATGGAAGATTGATGCTCGAGCAATTGGGCCCAACGGCAATATCGGTCAACGAGTTGTGCCAGAAGAACCTATGACGCTTATTTTCAACTTTGGCATGTCACCATCCTTCGCAGCAGGCGACGAAGACCAATTGCAGAAGTTGATGCCCGCAACAATGAGAGTCGACTATATCCGCATCTATCAGGATCCAAAGTCCAAAAGTCTGACCTGCGATCCTGAAGGATATGAGACGACGGAATATATCGAAAAGCATAAGGAGCCTTATACAAACGTGAATCTGACATCATGGTACGTTCAATCTTGCAGTTCGCATAAAGGACGACCCTCTCTCGTAGAACCATAGCTAACTATGTGGCCTTGTACTTGATAGGGACGATACCGACTTCGACTGGCCCAGGAATTCGTTCATGGATGGCTGTGATGCTGAGAAGGAGCCTGAGGGATCCAAAAGCGATGATTTGATCTGAACTCCTCCAGGCTTAAGCCGATCGCACGCCCATACAATCTCGTTTTTCAATTTACCCATACACTCTCGTTTTTTTCTTGTTTCTTTCACTCGGCGCCTGTTAATATCCTATGCCACCTCTTGTTAGGGTGACTGGTATACCCCCTCGTCAACCCATCCTGTTTTATATATCCCCAAGGATTAATGATTGCAATGATTGTAGATCCCCTTTTCCTTTCTGTTCTTGGTGAATGGAACGGACCACACATAATTATTGGATTTGTTCTGTTTATTTGAAGTGCGTCCCTCACCCCGTTCGTTTTCTTTTTTGCTTGTGTGTACAACAAAGATACCTCCTCGATCTATGCTCGCTTTGAATACCTTCATTTCTCTTTGACTCTGGACGCAGGAGATATTTTCCTTGCCTCAAAATCCGATTTGCACGTAATTTGTACACCAGGCTGGAAATCCCTATTATCGTGTCGAAAAAGATGCGGTCACAGTCGCTCTCAATGCCACCTCAACTGGAAGAAGGTGATTTACCATGGCATGGTCAAATAGTGCCTTGAGTGGTCTGGCTTGACCATTGACCATGAGAGAGCGAAAGCCAATATAATTGAAGGATCACGGTGTTCAATTGACGAGCTGCAATCTTACAAACAGTGGCCGTGAAGCCTTCAACTATTGTGAGATGCAGGTGTACGTCGCCCAGGCACGCCTATACGGGCATCATTTTCGTGACACGCGCAACCATAACAGATTCATGGCGACAGAAGACAGCAAGCCAGTACTCCAGGAACATCCAACAGCGTCAGGAACATGCAATCGGTGATCTCATCAGGGAAGTTGCAATCTTGTGAGAACTGCAACCGTCCCGGATACAAATAGGAGGTTGAGATGCATAGCAACAACAAGTAGAAATATCGTACAGTATGTACCCCAGGGAGCAAGCATTCGCATGTCTCATGCCATCCAGTCGGAACAGGCTACCCGTGAAGGCATCATCGGCGCATTCCATTCCATTTGTCTCGACATACTTCGTGGATAAGCTCTGATATCACAGTGCTTGTGCCTGCTGCCCGGGTTCTGGAATGAGGGGGACCAAGCGGGACGAGCGAGGACAAGCTTCAATTTAGGATTGACAGGGTCCTTCAAAAGAGCGACCAAGCTCTATCCTGAGGCCAGTATGCAATTTCCATGATCCGGCATAAAGTCAATCGTTGGTGGTCTCGTGTTAATATCCAGGAGAACACGCCGAGTATTGTTGAATGACGTTGTTTGTCGTGGCTCTGCCGGCTGTCGAGGAGGATCCTTACTTATCGGGTGTTCTCCTTATACAAGATATTCCAACCGCTAATATTTAGCCTTGTATACGCCATCTCCTTGCCATGATCAGCTCAATTGAAGCTGTATCACGTTCATAAAGCTCAGCGAATTGCCAGTGAAGAGCTATAATAGCATTCTGGCTAGATATTCTCCCGTACTCAATCATGGTGAGCAAAATCGCCTTTCCGTATGCACCCACAGCTCTTCTGCAACCATCCCCGCTGATCGTCTTTCTCATTTGATATCACATCTAGTCCTCAATTCTCAGACAAATTGTTGCTGGCCCAAGAGCCAGACACGCTGAGACGGGCCTTGATCTAGCATACGTGACTGATAACAGTATGTAAGCTGCTGTATCTTGCCCGTCCTCATTTGAACCCTCTTGCAAATCTCGCCTCTAACTTGTTCCTGATAGTTATTGCTACATCTGGTCCAGCCTCAGCTTATCCCAAACGTGTCTATCGTAATCCCACAGATGAGCTCGTGAGATGGCTCGACAAGCAGCATCCAGACCAGTGGTATATCTGGGAGTTTCGTGCAGAGGGGACGGGCTACCCAGATGAGGAAGTCCACAACCGCATACACCATTTCCCTTTCCCAGATCACCATCCCCCTCCGTTTGCTGTTATACCCCAGCTGGTAGCAAGTATGCGCAACTGGCTTCTTGATGAATCTATCCCTGATGAGGAAAGAAACAAACGTGTTGCAGTCATACATTGTAAAGCAGGCAAAGGCCGCACAGGGACGATGCTCGTCAGCTATCTCATGAGTGAAGAAGGATGGGGCCGTACTCGTGCTCTACGACAGTTCACTAAGACGAGAATGAGGAGCGGGTTTGGGAAGGGCGTGACCATTGCCAGCCAGAAAAGATATGTGAAATACGTCGAGAAGTGGGTCAAGGATTTTGGCAAGGTCTATGTTGAGCGTCCAGTTGAGATACTTGGAGTCAGGGTCTGGGGACTCAAAGATGGCGTGCAAGTCACGATTGACGGTTTTGTTGAACAGGGAAAGAAGATCGAAAGGGTGCATCGCTTCACCAAAGACGAAACCCAGAGGATACAACCAGGCAGCGAGGACGACAAGTTTGAGAAAGTGCCTTCGAAGCAGAAAAGAAGAAGCACAGCACCTCAGGCAAACGAGGCACAAGATAATGAACTTCATGGCAACTCAATGTCCAAACGGGCGTCAACCGCACCTTCACCTTCACGGGCATCGACGAGCCAATCCTTTGTCTCAGTTACACACACTAGTAACCTTGCTGACGCCTTCAGTTCTCTCAACCCGTTCCAATCATCTTCACGCACGTCCACATCGCAGTCATGCTCTTCATCATCATCGTCTTCCGATGATGAAGGTTCTACATCCTCCTCACCATCTGATTATGACAACGACGGCGACAGCGATGAGGATTCAAACAAACCCAAAAAGCCGAAGCTAAAACCAAGAAATGAACGAATACAAAAAGAGTTGCGCAAAGAACGCGAAAAGAAACTTCGACCGGCTCATATTTCCCGTCCTATCCGCCGTACGCAACCAGCATACATACTGTGTCCCTCAGAACGCATCATTTTGCCGACATCGGATGTCAATATCTCTATGGAGCGCCGGGTCTCGGCAGCAGGATTTACTATGGCAACTTCCATAGCTCACTGCTGGTTCAACGCCTACTTTGAAGGTGGACGGGAGAATGATGAAGGCATTTTCGGAGTTCGATGGGATCAAATGGATGGAATCAAGGGAACCAATGGACGAGGCGTGAAAGCTTGTCAGGGGGTGGAAATCATTTGGCGGTATGTCACTGGAAGGAAGGAGGAAGAGGATGCCATTCCTGAGGAGTACAACGAAGAAGTAATGAGCGAAAACGAAAGAAAACAAAAAATCGAAAAACAAATGACACAAGGCAGGGAGACCAAACTAGGAGGGGCAGAAGAAACTGCTTTTCCCATTGATGCTGGTGAAGTAAACTTGATCAAGGAAATATCTGGACGGAGCCATGTTGAAGAAGTTGTGACGGTGCCAAAACCAGGGGAAGAAATCAAAGAAAGCGAGCCTGCCAACTGGAAAGGTGAAGAGCCAGCACAGCAGGAGGATGAAAAGGGATTGTTCATCAAGAAAAAGGGCAAGGATAAGGATAGGAAGAATTGAATCGTGTCCTGACCCTTCGGCATCTGTATGGTCTTCGACCCTTCCGGTGTTGGGGCCTGATACCATAAGCATCATAAACTCAATTCAATTTCCTTCCCTGGTAGGTTCCATCAACCAGAGATAGCTGTCGGCCCCTGGATGATAATTCCACCAAAGACCTCTCCTTGCCTTTTCATGACAGATCCCATTGCTGCTTTAAGTGGTATGAGCTGCGCCTAGCTTTGAAGGGCTTCACCATGATAGTCAACCGCATGGCCTAAGTCGTGACAACTGTCTGAAATCGACCCAAAAACAAGATATGAGAAATCCAAGACTTATGGTTAGCCACCCCCACCATTGGGGTCAACAATCCTTTTTCCCATCCACGGGCAGCTCATATAACGATTGACTCATGGTTTGAAATTACAGTACAACGACAACCTGCGGATCATCAAGAATAGAAAGGTAACCGCCCACGGCATATATCGAGCCTGCGGCGGCTGAGGATCTGCAATATGGACGTTTATCGAACGCGGGAAGAAGGGCAGTTCGACTAGGTTATTCTGCAGGCATATGTCATTTCGATCAGGGCTTAACCCCAGGCGTATTCACGTATCCTTTGGGGGATTAGATTTTGAACTTTTATGATCAACCTTTTTTGCTTTTTCTTTTTCTTTCCCGAATCGCAGGTGTCCGCGACACAACATGTTTATCTTATTGCAGTACTTGCAAGAGCTGGGGCGGGTGAAGTACGTAAAACCGTTACTGACAGGGGACAGCAAATAATATCCATAATACAATCTAAAATTCGTTTTCAGCTCTGGCGCAAGAACCCATGCTTCTCAAAAGGGCAAGTTGATCGCTTCTGGGTGCGATGGCTGATACACAACGGGAAGATTGTTGCTGTTGGTGATTGATTAAGATGTTGAGAGTGGGAAGGAAGGGGACAAGACGGTGCATGCGTTACTCCGCGGGTGATTTACATATCAACTCTTCCCTGTCTGATTGTCTGATCGGCCATCCTGAAAGACGGATCCACGTCGATCTGAAGGCCATCCAACGTTGAAACGCGGGGCGAGTGTACTATAGACAAGGTTAATATATGTCAAGGCAAGAAAAGAACAAGAGAGGAAGAAAATAGAAGAGACAAAGTGGATGCGAGTCATGCAAGTAACGTTGTCCTTATGAGTTCCAAATTTCCAGATCTAGTTGTTGCTTTAGCAAAAATGAGTTTCCAACAATGAGCAGGCATACGCACTAGTCACCTCTTGTTTGAAATTTTCGAAAATGTGTCCTCTATTTTATGGATCACATTGTAGGCCGTATAGAACGCCATGGCATGTCAACAACTGGAACTGAAGGCGTTCGTTTGGCGTTCATTCAGAATCACGGAACGGGCATCCTTCTCAGTTTGGACAACGCTTATTGCATGTGCCGCATATCGCTCCGGATTATGGAACAGAGAGACAGAAAGAGAGACGAAGAGCTCTATGCACTGTTCCATGGCTTTTGGTTCCGTCAAATTAGTTGTTATCACAGCCGAACTGATTGAACTGAGCCATTGATTGTGAAAACCAGCAGAAGGGGCCTTTTTCCTGTGTGTGTGTGCGTGTATTCGAACACCAAATGTCAAATTGCAAGCACCAACTCTTGGACGTCTACAACTACTGATCTGCCTGTTCCTTGGATTCCACGACAAGGCGAATTTTTTTTTTCTAGAAGAAAAATGATGATAAGCGATAGCGGCGTGGGCAAATGTGAGGTAAAATTCAAACTAGACGTTCCGTGCGCACAAACGAAGCGAGCTTTTCCTGCACACTTCCCGAACTTCTTGGAACGTGAAACATAAATTGAACGTTAGGTGACCAGTGCAACTGTAATTGAGAAAAATCAAGCCGTCGAAAACCTCCATCGATGGCCTCAATTGATCAGCCATCCAATCAATGATATGATTTTCGTATTGTAGCGTTCGAGCATGTATCAGACTCTTTAATTCATACTCGTGCTTTTGAGCGTTGATCCCAGGCATGTAGAGCGCCCCGCTGGATACATGAAGAGGAAGAGGGGCTGAAGCTATGACGTAGCGAGTGAGACACGTCAGGAGCCCTTCTATAGTTGTGCCGCTGTGTGCGCAGATTGTAGGAGCACCAGGAGATAGAAAAGGCGTGAGGAAGAGAGCATACCTTGCCCCTCTTGTTTCTGCCCCTGATTAGTCTCGGAGGTTGCGAAGATCCTGGAGCCTGTAAGGCAAGAGAAATGGGGTGCAAAATAGACTATGGGGAGAGGGACCCCACGAGTCATGACGATCAATTGCATATGTATCCGGCTGCAATCTCCTCACATTTCAGTAGACTCGGGCGAAGACTACTCGTGATAAGGTAGCAAGCCCATCTGTCCATTGGCACCCTGTCGTCTCCCTAGATGACAGTATGATCGGTGCTAGGAGTGGTCGAAATGGATGGTCATCAGTTCAAGATTGAGGCTGTGTCTGCTTGACTCGCCACAAAAACCTGGTTCAAGGACTTGAACCTTGTCGAGATCCACGTTTAGACCCATGGCCATGGCGACCTCGGACGTCTGGCATCTTCAGCGATACGATCCGCGCTGCACGACGCAAGAGGTCGATGCAGGGACATGCAGCGGGGGTTTCGTGGAGTGGAACGAGGGTAAGGCAACCAACGCCAGATCCTGGAGGGAGCTAAAAGAATGATAAGGCGTAGGAAGCATAGACTGTATTATTATAGCCTGCAGATCCATGATTTCATATGTGTCGTGCAAATGTCAAGCCATGATAGTTCAACCGTACGCCGTATGGTCAGAAGAGAGTGCCAAACCAGGGGCAAAGCGAATAACGTGCAGTAAAGACACATTTCGGAGATCCCCCCTCCCCTCCCACGGACTTTCTCTCTCCCTGCTTCTTTGAGTGTGCTTTCCTAATCAGTTTCCCTGGGTATCATGATCTCCGTTGGATAGCTTACTTTTTTTACCCTTTACGGGTATTGAAGGCTTCAGGACAAGCCTTGAAATTTGCAAGTTGCGAGCCAGGCGATGAACAGACGGCCCGTGCATCCCTAGGCACGAGATACTGATACCGCGAGCAGCAGAGATGAAGAACCGGGAACGAAAAATTGAACGATTGAAGGGGTAACGAAGAAAGCGAAGTGGAGAGGGCAACTCGGATGGGAACCTGAATGGAAATGACACATGTTGTTCATGATTCACTCTATTACCATGCCATGCCATGCCCAAATATGTCATGTCATGTCATGCCATGCGCTGCTATGCCATGCGATGTGCGCCCTCTGAAGATCAATTTGAGCGATACCAACCTAACTTCCTGCCCAACAACGCCATGACTGACGGCTATGGCTATGGACCTTACCGAAGAGTATCTACCGCGTATCACCAACTGTCGGCGCGGAGGATGTTTTTCATCTGAGCACTAGGGCCAGGTCTTGGGTAGCTCACGCCCTCTCATCGTCACCGGCAGCTTGTATGTCTCCATGGCTGGCTGTCCATCTAGCGCTTGCCCCGGTTCGACAAGGAGAAGCGGAAAAAAAAAAGTACTAACAGATCAAACAAAAAATGAGAGCGAGGAACTCAGCCCCGATGAGGCAAAGCTCGGCCGGTTTGTTTCTTGAAGCGCAGACTACCCGCACAGGTCTGACGAAACAAGTTGTTTGCGATTTGCGTGAGCCGATAGGGAGGATATGACGAAGGGAGGGCGAGATTGAGAAGGGGAGATTGGCCTGGGGATGAGACGAGACGAGACAAGACCAGGCCAGACCAAATCACATAAATGATAGACATGCGCTCGCAAAGGTTCAGCGTCTCCTTACCTCCGGATGGATCTCATCGAGTCGCAAAGCCGTATATCAGTCCCATATATCACCACCGATTAGGAATTGAAAAGTGTCAAGAGTCTTCGGCCTCAAGCGTCTTTGCGTCATCGTCAACATCTGTCTGGTTCATTTTGCTGAATTTCCTCTATTTCTTGCCTGGACTCTGCTGCTTTTCCCTCTGCTTCATCTATTTATTCCCCCTTCATTCGACTCGTCCTAACGGGGCAATCCTATAGCTACAAAAGGGCTCCACAATCGCTCCCTGAAAAAATTCTTCAGCAAGTCTATTGCTTCGTCTTCCTCCCAAATTTCTCGGTTCCGAAGCAGTAAAAGTACACCCTGATATTGGAAAATTTCCGGGTTTCTGGGCAGAAAGTCATATAGAAGAAGCTAAAAGTGTGAAAAGCCGTTAGAAGACGGGAGGAAAGTTCCATCGTTGAAAAAGAGTTGCCGTCGTCATCTAAACATCAATTCCACTCTCGCTCTCATCCAATTTCATCATCAGGGCAAAGGTCAATCAAACCACTTCGAAACTGGCCAAACAGTTGACCTTCATATGTATACGACCTTTTAGAGCTACAGCTGAACTCAATTGCTCGCGCCCGCATATATCACTGACTTCTTGTTTGAGGTCTTGATTATTGTTATTCAATTGAATTAGCCAGACCCTCCAGAGCTCTTTTTCTCCGCTGTCCTCGGGTTTACGGTTGATTATTCTTTCTGGTTACCTTTTATCTCACCTAGCTCATCGTTCCAGCCCAATCCAGCTTTATCAACCTTCAGTCCTCTCCTTTTTTCAATTCATCGGCTTCATCCTTATTGGGCGACTGTTCCCTCATCTTTGTGGCTCTCGTCTTTTGTGCCTTTGTCTCCCCGCTTTTCATCGTCACCGGGCGCAGGAAAAAATATCCCAAGCCAGCCAGGAAAAAGAGAACCCCAATAAAACTAAGAAGATCGAAGAAAAAAGCAAATCTTTGCCCTTACTTCTTTCCTACCTTCTCCCTGGCGTCATGCTCTTGAACAGGAGGTCCCTGCGATCAGAAGCAGTGAACATGCTCAACTCTCTCGATTTCTCGTGGCAGCACGTCACCTACAAGACCCTTGCCTCTGTGTGGGTGCTTTTCGTCTTTTACCTGAGCTGGCTCCTGTTGCCTGAGGTCTCCGCCATTGTCCATGGTTTGAATAACGGGAGCGGGACGGCTGGAGGAGCAACTATCAACCCTCATCCTTCTCCAGGTCCTTCCTCGGTACGGGCGACTCAAGTGACCGTTGTCGCCCCTGGGGCCACCGCTAGAGGTGATGATCTCGGCTTCAGTGTGATTGGGTGCGTTTTCCGCATTGAGCTGCTCATAATCAGCCTTGTTGTCTCGATATCGGTCGCTTACAGATTGATGCAGGACACCTTATATGCGCATGCAAGAAATCTGCCTCGATTTTGAACTGCTCAGAGTACCCAGCCTTGAGCACGCGGCTGAACGTCCAGCTGCGACTGCCGAGAATGAACTAATTTCCAACCGGCGCCATAAGGGTGATTTTGTGCCTTATATCAACAACTTGCCATTCCAAAATTCAGCAACTGGCTCCCGGACGAGCATCTAGCTACCGCTTATTCGACAGAAACGCCGACTCTTTTCCTTCGTTTTGATCTTTCGTTAAACTTCCGACCTCTTCACTTTCATTACTCCTATTTTCTTGTTCAAACGATCAGAACCCAAGCATTTTGCTTGAGTTGATATATCGCGGTTATAATCTGCAACGAACAAATCGCTTAATCTTTTTTTTTTCTTTCTTCCTCCGTCCGACGAGCCTTCATTGCAATACGGCATCACCAGGGTGTTTACAGCCTTATCCGGGGAGGAGCATGTGCATGTCGGCGTGGCTGTCACCATGAGGGGCATAGAATGATAGAGAGAAGGCACGGCGCAGTTGAAGAGCTGATGACTGGGCACGCCAGATAATTGCCGCATACCTCTCACCACCCGGCCTTTGCTCAGAATCGGACAGACATTACTTTACTAGAATTGCAAAAGATCAGAAATCTGCTCTTTGTTTTTATATTGCTGGGGAGGAGCGCTTGCTATTTATCTTGTTTTTTTTTTTCTGGCTTCTCCTTATTTCAAGCTAGTCAACCTGATGGTTGATATCGTTTCTGTATTTCGCGAGGCCAATCAGGATAGCGTGTTATATAGAGGCCCGAACTATGTGGTCCGGGTAAGGATGATTATATACGGATGTCTATCTACCTGGAAGCATCCATGAGAATATGCAACTTCTGGTTCAATTGTTATATCTTTTCTTTCTATCAGCTACTTCTTGTACTTCAATTCTTGGTTTCGTCCATCCTCATACTTACTTATTTGTCACCAGAGAGTGTGCCAGGTGCACCAAGATTCCTATAAGAACCTCAAATGTGCCCAGAATCATACATGAAAATACCAAAAGAAATCAGTTGAGTAGACGCTCTTCACTTGATTTTAAGTTAATATCAAGATCGCGTTTCTTTTCTTCGCTTGCTTCTACCCCTCATTTTTGGCACAGCTCCTGAACCTTCTACAAACCCCTTGCTTTTTAGTACATTGCTACTACATCAGCTTGCCTCCTCCATACAAATATGTGGCATCGACCCTCATGAACGATGAAAAAGCAATGGCAACTTGCATAAGCAGCCCTTTGCGAGTCAGCAGCTTCTAGATCGAAACCGGTCGTCTTTACTCCACTTCAAATGCCAATCACAAGTGTTTGAAAGGCTATAAGTGCGGTATTAAAATCCCACTCACCCCCTATTGAAGGTGGCTGCATCACGCCTAGTGCCACTGACGAAGGTGATTCTCGAGAGACGGCTGATATTAATTACTTCAATGTCCAGCCCTATGTTCCACGGGTAGCCGGTAATCTCCCTTAGTGTGCACGACGGGGAGTCGGTGTTTTAGAGCAGCTTCATTGCCAGGTAGCATTTGAAAGCTTGGTGTACGTTGCATCAGTAGGAAGACACCATTTTGACCGCATTCACACCGCTAATAGAGGGAATTTGTAGAGAGGTATTGAGCTCTGGTTGCGTCCGTGCACTGTCACTTCTCTTACATACTACCTACCCAGGCACGTACTACACATGCAACCACATAACCGCCTCAGCAGCTAGAGAGAAATTTATGGAGAGTGCTGCCACGCGCTTTGGTCCCTCACAACCAGGCTGGAAGTCGAGCCACGAAATAGAGCACGTCGGCAGTGGCACTTTTGATTTGTATACAGTCAAAGGTGACCACAAGATCAATGGAAAAGGTACGATGTAGGTTGAAAGAGAGGAGAAGAAAAAAGAACATGAAATTAATTCGTCCATGGCTGAGGGGGTTTCTTTCTTTCTGTTCTCGTGGCTTACCGCTCCCTTTTTAGCGTTACTTTCCTTTCCTGTTCTCTGATTCTTCTCGACTCCATATTATAATACTCGCACCCCTTTCTTCACTCTGCTTTGCTCGGATGAGTATAGATTCGGGGATACTGCCGGATTTGCAAAGATGATGTCGTTATCATTTTTTGTATCTCTAGCAGTATGCTCGCCTGTGTATGCGGTCCTACCACCCATGGACGGCTCCCTAGACACAATGAAGATGCTCAGATCCACTATTGCTGTATTGGGCTCACGCTCTTCAGATATCAGAAGCATACCCAGTGATATCATCGGGCAAGTGTATACTATCAGGGACGTCAAAGTTCCTACAGTGCAGGGGTCAGGTATGTCAAGCATCAGTATCAAGGCCTTAGTAAAGTGTATACATCTGACACAAAAATTGCTAAACAGATCGCGCTATTTTAAGGCCAACTGCAAAGCCACACGATGCCCGTGACGATATACCCGATAGCACTTTTGATATAGAGCCATCATCAGAGACAACCCATTCTACGACAGAAACGACTCAAGCAGTGATTTCTGAGATCCCGACTGAGATCCGGTCTCCAATAAGTGCCCCGATTGCGACCGCCATCATCTCAGTATCGGTTGTGGTATTTGTTATGGCCTTAACGTTTGGGTTTTGGTTATACTGTCGACGCAAGGGTGGAATCAGAGCCTATATGAATAACCCAACGATTAACAGTTCACGGAGACGAGGAGACGCCGAATCGGATGTTCTTCCTGTTGCACCGTCACGGAAACAAGCACATCCCAATGAACATCGGAAAGCAGACTGTATGGAAATGGAGAACCCATTCTCGGAACCGTCGTCAAATACCCAATCGCGAATCAACACCCCTTGCTCGTACCAGTTTGAGAGTCGGGGAGTTTCGCAGGGCAGGTAAAGATGAAGTCAAACACCTCATCGCTGTGCCTGTCATATATTCCTTCATATATAATAACTTCCATTGCCATCTACCGCACCATACCAAAAGGCGTCGAGTAGCATCAATGACCCCTCACATAACTAAGTCCATCCTACCTAACAACCTCAATGACAATTAAAAGGCCAATCGCAGATTCCCGAGCTACACTGTGTATGCTAAGCACGTTTAATCTATAAATAGATCGTCACTAAGAAAAACTTTTGGTTCTCAACGGCTGTAACCGAAACTTAAATAACTTTAATTGAACACCGTTGACCTATATTTAGACATTGAATTGTCTTTTTCCCATGCATGGGCAGGACTTGAGGGAAGAAGAAGGGGGTTTTGGTGGCAATGGCTCGACGCTGAGGTTGTAGGAGATAGCAAGTATGCATATTGATTGGACTGAAACGATTGAACTCATGCCATTGCTTTTCCCTCTTTAGTCAGATCCTTGAATCTTTTGTGCAACGCTGTTGAAGTAAATCTAGCACCACCCGCAGATACAATGCCGTCACTTATTTGCGCCCACTTTTCAGTCTCAAATTTCTGCTCGATGTCTGCCGTCACCTGAAGGAGAAGCATGTCCTAGTCATGTTTTAGTAACATCTCTTGTCAGAATCATGGAGCTTTTGCGACCGAGGCTCTTACGTCTTGTTCAGAGAATGATTGGAAAGCAGCCTTCAATCTGGAGTAGCGCGCCCGTAACACAGCTGCTGCGACGTCATCGCCAGTAAGTTTGTTCCATTGATCCTGAATCACATTCCAGGGCTGGTTCTGCTCCCGCATCGCGAACATCATTCTATCCTCGTCACTTGCTTCCGCCAATGAAGCTGGCAATGCCCGGGCTTTTTTTGGTGTTCCCTTGGTTGGTGAAGCATTCTTCTTCCCTTTTTTTGAGGGAGAAACATCTTCCTTTGACTCCGGCAAATCGTCGAAAAAGCGTTTAGCAGATGATGGCGTTGCTATGTCCTCTTCCAATTTGATTGCCATTTCGTTATATGTATATTGCGGGGTGATCACTTTTTTGGTTCCTGTCATGTACTGGACCTGTGTTTGCAAAATGAAGAGAGCTGTTTGAAGAACTATTGCGCATCAGTTATAGAGTGGATGCTGACAACACAATCTTACAGACCAAATATGTAGTTTGATCGAATAGTAAGCGCTACAGCCTACAGACGCACATCGAGATCTCCTATCCTGCAAGTATTGTTCCACAACACATGTCTGTTGAGATGTTTGATCAACTTAGCTGTTCTCCGCTCATATCAGGAGCGAAGATTGTTGCGATACTTTATTTGAAACCAAGTATACTGTGATTACAGTATGATGCTCAAACATGGCAAAACGCAAGCACTCCGGCTCTATGGTCTAGCGGCGTGAAGTTCAGTCAGCAGTAACGCCGTATTGTAGTCATTGTATCTTAGTCTAACAAAGAGAGACAAGCAAAAAAGTCTCAAAAATCTCAAAAAATTTCTCATTTATAGTATATACTTGCACGCAAGACAGGCGGTATAATACGGGTGCGAGCGACTCAAGCACTACCAACGATGTTCTGAATATGGGCGTGGCCTTCTATATCATT
>AZGZ01000004.1:778254-791659 GCA_001636715.1 Ascosphaera apis ARSEF 7405 | reverse complement strand
ACAGTGGTTGGTGGTTTAGATGCCGCTTGGGTTGCACCTGCGCCTGCCTCTGCGGATGGAGCCGTCTCTGGAGTATTTGGTGACTCCGTCGTAGCCGTTGAAGGTGATGCAGCCGCCGATGTTGTCGTTGTTGCTGTTGTTGTCGTTGTCGTGGTTTTAGGCGCAAAGCTCAACTTCACCTTCTCTCCCTCCGCACGCTGCAACATCCTCCTCGACTCATCCTCTGCCTCTTCAGCATCCTCCTCCTGCTTCTTCTTCGCTGCACTATCGAGCTGTGCCCGCCTGATCTGCTCCTCAATCATCTTCTTCTCCCGCTCTTCATCGCCCCGATCCTGTCTCTCCTTCTTGCGTATCGCATCTTGTCGTCGTAGTGCCTCAGGACTATTATCTATCCAGGCAATAAACAGCCCTTTCTCCCCTTCCTCAACACGACAGATGCTTTCTTTGCCAAGATACTTTGCAAACTCCGTCAAACTAGTCCACTTCGTCGCGTTCATGTGTATATGTTCTTTATTCGCGATGTACTCCTGGTAGAAATGGTTGATGTGCACCGGTTTCTCTCCATGCGCCGTACGTAGCAACTTGATGAAATCAGACAGAAACTCCTGAGAGTATTGGTTTATATATTTCTTGGGATCTTCGCCGACGAGGAGCATTTGACGGACGTGAGATTCGGATTGGGTGTGGCATTTGAAGCCGTTCTCGTCGCGCATTTGGCGCTCGCATACTTGACAGTACCAGCGTAATCGCTGTAGGCCTTTGGATTTGAGTTTGTTGCTGATGTATTTTGTGCTGCCCACTTCTGCGCGACCCATTTTGGCTGTTCCTTGATAGGGGATGAATGATGATGATAATAATAACAAGAATGATAGCTGTGGTGATGATGGTTGTTGATGATGTCTTGATTGAAGTGAGAAAATCCAATATGTAATACAGCCAATCACATATAAGCATAGACTACCACCGGCAATGCAACCCGTAATACTCACTGACTGGTTGCTTTGATTTACATACGTTAAGAATAGCCGAAACCACCGTAAGAGAGCGTGATGAAGCTTGAGAGACTTTAATAAGGTATGAGGAGGAGCTAGTCTTGACCTGATACTTGCTTCTCCTCCTCTTCCTCTTACTTGTTGGGTGAGGCTAGACATGGGCTTGAATGATAGGCTGGCTGGGTTGGGCTGAGAAGGTGAGACCGTCAAGACCGTATGGAGAGACTACTTGGAAATATATCAATCCTTCGACTAATGATCGATCTCCATTGAAAGAAACGATCAGGAAAGCGTCTATCAGTTATCATACTGGCTAAGCAATCTCCAGCTTTCAGGCAAATGGTGTTTTTGTTGTCGACCTCATCCCAATGCCTCTAATGACAGCCCGGCTCGGCTTCTTGATCGCATCGGCTTCTCTCATACTTCTCTCTCAATTGAATCTATCCAGCGTCGCTGCTCTTGCTTCTCACAATGGTCATGCCGTGAGGGATCTTATAGTATACGATCCATTAGACTTCTTCGGTCTTCAGTTTCCTACCGTCGTGAATGACGGTCTAGATGGCATCTCCGCGCCCACAATCGCTCCAAGAGCCCCGCCAGGCGTGCAGGCTCTCGCTAATAATGCGCCTGTCAAGAGCAATCTGAAAATGGGCGAAACCCAATACTATATGGTGCCCAAAAGCGTGCTATCGTCACCGAAGTCGGATCCAAAGAGTCTCCCACCCTATGGGCCCGTGAAAAGGTCAAAAGTCGGGGCTAATGGCCTGAAGCACGAAGTCCAACAGAAGCCCAAGACGGCACTGTATATTACCGCCACAACATGTTTGCAGCCTCAGCTCAAAGACATAGAGAAGAGAAAAAGCGATAAGGAAGGGGCGCCGCAGTTATCTCTTTTCATTTCCACGACGCAGAAACCCGTTAATACCGATAATGCTGAGAAATACGTTTTTGAGGAAGGGTATACGAATGTCACTCTCCATCCCGACGACGATATCTATATCGGCGTGCAAGCTCCTCAATCGAAGGATAGGCAGGGCATTTACAACTACCACATTGCCGTGTCTGTTGATGAGAATTTTCATTCGGTGGAGGCGAGTGATCCCTATTTACTTTTTGTAGATAGCGATAGCACCAACGTCCTCCTCTGGACGAACGATACGATCTCCGGTGCGCATAGCAATGATTCAATTTTTCAGGAATGGATGAATCTCAAGCCGCCATTCACTATGTTTGCGCAGGAGACGCAGAACCGAGGACAGATTGCCGGATTGACACGCTCACATTGTGGTCTTGCACAGAATGCGGTTGTTAATGGTCCAGCGTTTTATGATACTAAGATGACGGATAAAGGGGCACATCGTCAGCCCAAACAGCAATTCCGCGTCAGGGGATTAAACAGCAGTTCATGGTATTACGGATATCTTGCTCAAGATGGCAATTCGACACATTCAGGTGCTGGTGTCGCTGGTGGTGGAGGGACGGTTTGGGCACCTATGTTCTTCCATACTAAGACCGGTATGTTTCTCGATTTCTCTACATCATGAATGTGAACACGATTGTAGCTGATAATTGTGATTGTATTACAGAAAACAACACGGCCCTTCTAGTCGATCTCGATTTCTGTGACGAGATTGCCTACGCCGTCCCCGCCAATCGCAAATACACCACATCCCAACTTGGCTCTATGTATGACAACCAAGCTAAGGAACGCTTCGCGAACTTTTCAAAGACAATGCAAGTCATACCCTGCGAAGCAGATCCCAAGGGCCTATATTCCCTCGTCTCATCATGCGAGGACTGCAAAAAGGCATACAAGCAATGGCTATGCGCAGTTACGATCCCACGTGCAACCGACTACTCTGATACACGACCTTACCTCCTTCCACGAAACATCAAGCAGAAATTCCCCAACGGAACGGCATTGGGAGCGAACGATACGGATGACTTGGAGCAATGGGCGTTTTATTCTCGAAACCAGATGATCACGAAGGATATTCGACCCGGGCCGTATAAGGAGTTACCCCCTTGCCGAGATCTTTGCTGGGAGATGACTAGGACGTGTCCGATGTCTTTGGGAATCAAGTGTCCATCATCTGATCAGATGAGTCGGTCTTATGGTAGTAGATCGGGGAACGGAGATATTACATGCAGTTACTTCGGGGCTGCGTACTTTGAGGGGTCAGCGAGACATGTCGGTGAAGGTGCATTGAGGTTGTTGCTGGCGATAACTGCGTTTTGGATATTCTATTAAGCTAGATCGACTTTGGCGAATTATGTTAGGCATACCTACTGCAAGGAGAAGCCATTGTTCTCCTCCTTACGGAAGAAATTCGGCTTTTGGCTTGCTCTACTTGCAATCATCAATCGTGTCCGATCACGCCTTCGTCTAAGTTGAGACAGATTCTTTTCACTCATCTCGTTTAGCCTTATCTATATCGATTTAGAAGATCTACGAACATTTACTTGCATGAACTTTTGTTTGACCGTTTTGATGCATCATATGCATACACTTATATCTTGTTTCTTTATTTCATTTTTCCCTGTTTCTATTTGATGTGGACTTTGATATATATCAATATTGATAGCAGAACGAAGATTACGCAAATTTGCTCTATCTCATTTAGAGTACTTGCCCTTACATTGGCATCTGCATCTTCTCTCTTCTTTCTTTTGCTTCTTCTACTTCTACAAGGGTCCAAGGTTCATGGTTCAGGGGGGGAAAGAGATTGCATGTCCCTGACAAGGAAGCAGGGTCAGCAAAGGCCTAGGTCATTCGTATCCTATATTTTTTCTCAAGAAATAAATAAATTGATAGTTTTTAACATTTTTGATTCTAACAATTTGAGAACGCTTACATCCCCCCTTCTGCAAAACAAGACCAGTGTGATCGACAAATATGATAGATCACGAAACGTACATAAAAAGGGGGCGATCCCAATGGGTATTGGTATAGATATGGGTATTGGGTATCAACCAAAGTATGGTACATGAGTAAGTAAGAAAAGGGAAAACGAATATATGCTCCATCTAGAAGGTCATAATGCCTCAGGTTGATTGGGGAATGCTGCCGGCGTAATGACTCGAGGTGAGGGGAATTGAAAAGAAAATATGATCTAGATACCATATGAGTGAGGATGACAAAAAGTAATGCTGTATATGTCTCCAATCCCTCAAAACTAGTCGAGGCTAAGAGTCCAAAAGGGCCAAGAGACAGCTTCTCGAATGATATCCGAAAAAGAAAAAGGGGCGGCAAAAGAAATATAATGACTGCCAGCTGAGCCAAAAAAGCAATAGCGGATTATATATATATGTGCGCAAGGCGCGCGCTGTCAGATCGATCTGCAATCGAAGATCTCCTTTTGGGACAAGTTATTTCTTTCGCTTTGATACAGGAGTCCACATATTCTTCAGATCAGAAGAAGACCTGGACGGTACACTAGTCCGGGAAGTCCTCCCGACCCGTTCCCATAGTCTCTGCGCTGCTGGCGTCAATGCGGCCTTGCTGCTGCTGTTGTTGTTGTTGTTGTCGTTGTTGTTGTTGCTATTAAGACTAGAAGCCAAAGAGCTAGACTTAGGTCCAGAAGAGGTACCACCGCCAAAACGCAAATCACCAGTGCCGGGTGTCCTCCCAAATGCAATCATAGGACTGCTTGGAAATTTAGGCACGGGCGTCTTTGTCTCGCGGGAAATCTTTTCCGCACGTTTGCTTTTTGCAACGCGCTCAACCATTCGATGATGGAGCTCTTCCCGCTTGCGATTGCCTCGTATTGTGAAGGGGCTAGGCGTCGTATCGACCCCTTCCGATTTAAGAAGTTTCATGTAATAGTCCTGAGATTTGAGATCTGATTTTGAATTGGGCTCAGGTACCGGCTCGTCTTCGTCTACGAAGGAATAGCCGTTGACTCGCGGGGTCTCCCCGCCCAATAATCCAGCATCGCTCTCTGATCGACGAGGTCTGCCGGCAATTGCGTCCCGAATTGCTGATGCTGTTGGAGATGGTGGTCGATCGGGCACGCCTTCGATGTGTGATTGAATGCGTGTGTTGTGGTACAAGACCTGCTTGTGACTAGCACGCGATTCTGCTTCCGCTTTCTGTTGTAGCGTCTCATGAGTATCTTCTATAGAATCTGGTGCAAACATGAGAGCATTTCGTGGTTTCGATTTCCAGGCATCTGGTTTTGCAGGCCGTGCATCCAAATCGGTTTTGATTAATTGTTTATCTGTATTTGATGATGTCTTTGCTGCCTGTGCTTCTAGTCGCTTCATTTCTTGTTTGCGATGTGCAATTTGACGGGCTGTAGGAATTTTGTTCTCGTTCCATAACCATGCATATCGCTCTCTGCGTTTCTCGTTCTGTTTGTCAAGCAATTTATTGAACGATTCATTATCCTCGCTTGTATATTTTGCTTGGAAAGCACCCAGACTCATGTTCGTAATGTCCGGCCGTTGCTTCTTGGGCTTTGTTTCCTCTGTAGTGCTTGGTGTCTCAACACCTGCAACAGAAACAGAAGCGGGAGTGTCCCCAACCCATCCCTTTGGTGTAGCAAGAGGAGTCTCCGTTGGCCGATTCCCGCCTGGGGTCATGCTCACTCCTCGACGGCCACGAGATTTCGGGCCTGGAGTCATGATCTCCACGAGCTGGCGACCAGCTCTTGCAATCCAAACCTCATCTTTGGATTGCAGTGCGTCAAGGTAGTCTTGCTTCGCCTCGGTCTCCAGTAGACCAGGAAAATAATCTCTCGCTATGATTTGTGAGAGAGCCTCCGTATACTCATCCTCCTCGAGAACTTTTGCAGGACGCTTGATGCGCTTTGGCGGGGGAGGAGGTGGCATCAACTCATTGTCCCGCGACTTCTTAACAAGTGCCTGCGATGATGATGATGATGTCGTAGGCGGCGTCATTTCTCAAACGAAAAGGTGAGCCTTGACTTGACAATCAAACGGAGTTCGCATGAGATGATCTGAGGGCACAAGCGTCTCTTGCCTCTTTGCCTCTCTGCCCTGTAAACGCTGATCTGATCTGATTTGACGTGATTTGATATGTCAGTCTTACAATATGCTTGTTGTTCGAGTAGATGTTTGATATGACGTCGATGAGCTTCAAGACGGAATGCCGAAGAGGTTGACGGCGGAAGTCAGAGATCGTAACAAAATTACGGTATAGTTCATAAAATACAGGCAGATTACACATCTTATGGTTGTAATGATCGTAATAAGCATGTAATGATACGACCTCTCGGGCTGCCGAACGTCGAACGTCAAACGTCAAGGCATCAAGACATGACAAGACAACGCAAGGAGGATGATGATGATAGACACTGCAACGCCCTTATACCTGGCAAGCAAGGGTAATGGAGGGACTAGAGACTTAGGAAACTCTTTGGCAGCACGTACACTGGCTTATCCCCGTCTTATCATTCCAACTATGAACGTGCATACGATCTGAACAGACCCGAAGCTGGGGAAAAGGGCGAAAGTGAGGTGACCTAGGGCAAGAAGGTGTTGTGATGTGCAGCAGTTGATGATGTCGCACAGCTGTTATAGAGCAAGCTTATACCTGACGACGAGACATGTCGACTCTTTCTTATGAGAGATCGTCATTTGTTTCATGTTCTCTTGCTTGGGAAGTAAGGGAATGGAGGGATTCTTTTCTCCTCTCCCACTCTCAGCGAAGGTCATTGCGTTGCTGGCACGCACACCCGGTATGGGACCGAACAGTGAGTTGACGAATCACTCAGTGTTCGACGATTTGCGTGCACAATCGCTCCAGTCCCTTCCTGGGTATATCGGCATTGTTATCAGCTTGTGCTTGCGCCTTTCAGTCTTTTTGATGAGTATTGTTTTTTTACAGTGAAGTCCGCACTTGACGCTGCTGACCGCATCCCTGGAATATGTTCCGCTGGCGGTTTGAGCGACTTCAAGGATGTGAGGTTCCTCCTATAGGCGTTACCATGCTCTAGGAGTTTCTTGTGAAGGCGTTACGAACAAGTCGCCCATGATGACTCGCTGGCGCATCTTAGCGTGTTTGGCATTGCCATCTCGACTCCAATTATTGAGCCTCAGGTATACAGCAGCCGAGAACTCAAAGCTGAGAATATAGGTTCACGGTCCAATTGAAAAATTCCCTCTTGATATGATGGCTGTCAGGCTTCTACAGGCATCTGGAGATTTGCCGCACTTTTTGTTCTCTTTTCTTTTTCTTATTCCTCCATCTTTTTCATGGGCAGACGTAACGGCTATCTTCAGGCACCATGGGTCCCTTGTTGCAGAGTTCACATGTTGCTCGTCCCTGGAAAAGCATATCAAACATGTGCTTCTGACGGATTGTGTACCGGTTTTCAGATGACAGGCGAGCTACCTTTGCTTGCATCCTGCCTGCATGTGTGTAGTCCACCCTCCGTTGTCACACTCCATGGCAGAGCATGGCAGAGTTTCCCTTCATGATGGACCTTATCGATACTTGCCTGCGTCGATCAAACCGCTATCATAACATGCCTGACGTGCCTTGTGAAACAAAAAAGAAGGTTTTCGTTCTCTACGCCGCGGTCTGCCAGTGCGGGACATTAGCGCATGTAGCGGCGGTTCATTCATCAGAGGTATCTGCTACGATTTCCACGCATCAATCGGCACAGGTTGGCCTTCGCCCTAGGACCTGTGGCAAAACGAGCTAAACATCTAGCATTTGCTGTTTTCATAGTAATTTGACAGCCCGTGGAGTTCAGTTTGTCACACTTTCGCAAAGGCTTGAAGGCGTTCTCTTTCAGAAGCCTCGAAGAATGCACTGGAATCCTTATGAATTATACGGTATTACGTGCAAGGAATTTTAGTCGCCTAGACTGTGTTCAATTCAGCTAGCCTTAGCTTGTTGAGGGGCCCTAGGGGCTTGATGCGAATGGTCAAGGCATGTCTTTGATTTTTTGTTTGACTAACATATTGCTCACTCTAGAGCCACAGCCCACAATGACAGGAATATTGGGTCGAGGGTGGCCAATTCTGCGCACTGGAGCCACTTAGGATACCTCTCATCTTAGTTTTGTCACTCTCGTCGTCATGGCCAAGGGAGGCGATGTTCGTTGATATCATGGATAGATCTGGACCACGGAGTACTTGACAGAAGCAGACAAGACAGATAACAATGATTTCAACTTGTACCCCGATAGAACTTTACTGCGGCGCCCTCCGACAGTGCAGAAGAGGCAATGTGAGCCTTTTTGATAGCACGGTTCTTGACAGGCTGCACGCGTAATTGGGCTATAACTGATGTGGAGTCTGGTTTCTTCGTTTACGAGTCTCGGTGCAGTGCTGTAACGAGAATGTTTCTACCTCCGATGGAACAGTCGCCTCTCTCCCACTGACCCAATTGTTCGTTTCCCCGCGTTAATGGGACCTCAAACGGCTCTCGGCAGTACCTCGACACAGGAGGGCACGCAGTCAAGATACCTTCAAAGCTCGCTGACATTCGCTTGCCAACGCTTAGGAAATCGCCATTTGAGAAACATCAAGTTTGACGGATCACATCTATTCGTTCTGTGGCATGGACGTTCTCTAAAGGATCCCTGTTCTCAATTGACATGGGTTCAGCCCAGAAGGCACATGTCATGGCGGCCTATGAACGGCGTCCGCCCAGAAACCCAGTTCGGTTCCTGCATGAATGTCCCTGACCCATGATTCAAACAGCAACCTAGAACTTTATAGGTATTACATACACCAAAGAATTTCGTGGCGCTGGTTCTCAAAATCGCTAGATTTGGTTCGCAAGGGGGGTACACCACACGCCTCGAGAGATCTGCCGTCATCGATCCTTTCAATTGGATTAGTCTTACATGTTCTCGACGTCAACGAGGTCTAGCACTCGTCAGAAAGCTACGTATACCCTCTAGAACATCCGTTTCTTTTCAGGAATCAAAAACGATGACTGAGGCTTGTCACGGGGAATCGCTATGAAGACAATAGTCATCGGAAGAGCCATGGGACCGTCCTGATAGCCTAGCGGTGTGGAAGAGATCCCGACCGAATGGACAACTGGTAGAAAAGGCCGTCGGCATTTTTGGGAAGCTGATTTCGATCGCCTATCCTTTGCCATGATTATCTGCGGCTACGACAGCTACTATACAATTTTGAGGGTCCGAGGTTCACGATCTCTGTAAGGTACAATCTTACAACGCTTGTGGGGACCGTCGAATAAAAAGCAAATAAAACCGAGCGAAAAAATGGAAATTGAAAAAAAGCAGAAAGAAAAAAAGTAAAAATGCAATGTGGTTGCGACCACAGCATGGACACCTAATTTATGGAGTCTGGCAGCGGTCCCAGAAAAAAAGGAGGTCCGAGAAAAACAAAATAGCGTCGAGCTCTGAGAGCTCTTTTCATCTCAGGGATGGTCATTGAAACTCATCATGATTTGCATGAGATTTGCGATGTGTCCCATCAATTCGCCAGAAGAGGTCAAAATCGACTCTGATCAATTTTTTTCTGAAAAGGATACATAGGGCTGCTTGATATCCTCTTCTTTTGCATCTTCCTCCGAAAGTTTTTTTCACCATATCCGCCACTCCACTTGGCCCAAACCTTTCGCATGCTCTCAGATTGCTTCATACGGCAACGGTCGCCGGACCCTGAATGGAATCGTGCATTAAGATCCAGATCTCCATCACTTACCCCTCTGCGCATTCTTTCTACTAAAATGGTCTCTATCGGCACTGTCTCCTCTGAGGATTCTCTCGGACGTCCAAGATCTGGAGTTTCTGCCGCTCACTCTCTAAGTCCCGCCATTTCCCCAGCCAGACACAGAGATACACACACATTCCCCTTTTCACGTCGGCCTTCAGTTTCCTCTTCCTCTTCCAAAGGCCAAACTCGCCGGCTTGCTGGTCTTTCTATAATCAATTCACATGGGAATCAATTGAAGAAGGACGCCAGACCCCAGAGTTCATCTGCTCCTGCCAAGGACGCCATGGAAAACCCGAGAAGGTCTTTCTTCCGCCGGAAGAGTCGTACTTTCAGACGCCAGACTTCGGAATTGAATTTGGCAGATGCTTTCACCACCGGTGAATATGAACGCTCTCCTTCTCTCAGCCGTCGGCACCGTTCTCGTCATAGTGAATTTCGTATGTTGCTCCCAAGTGTAGTTTGATCTAACCATCATTGACGTTACTTACACTGACATTGTATCCAGATGATGTTCTACGGAAAAAGGAGATCTCAGAACCTTACGACTTCCAGCACATAACACATACCTCTCAGGGGAACTTCACATGCTTGGCGCAGGCTAACACCAGAGACTTGGCTACCGAACTCTCAATTGTTAAAGCTTCACAGCGTCCTGAAAGCGATCTCAAGGGCATACGTGCTGCAAGTCTGAACAATCGTTCACCTTCGAGAGGAAGGAACCCCCAGAGGCCAACCAGTGGACACCCTCCAACTCCGACGACAAGGACTACGCTTCCAGTAGTTCCACGTTCGCGGCTGCATCCAGGAACATGGGGTGGCTCGAGTACTAGACCTGCATCTAGCGCCACATCTCCCGATATTCCAGAACCAAGTTCCGAGATTATTGATGCTTTGCTTGGAATGCACTCTACCACAGAGCCAGTGCGTTCGAACTTCTATGCCCAGCAAATGGAGAACGATCGAGCTCGTGATCTACCAAATGTGGACCTCGTCGGCTCACTCAACAGCACGTCTTTCAATGAGACTCCGCCTTGCGATGTTCCAATCATGACAAATACTTCTTTTGAGAATTTCAGGGGGTTCACCGAGCATTCTAAGGAAGATATTCTCAAACTAGCAGTTGATGATGCCGTCGATCCGAGACATATCGAGACCTATGAGGCGCCTCCAGCCACTGCCCCTGGCGTTCCTACTGGACCATTCAGCAAGATGAATGATGCTCATCGAGACATTCATCTAGAGTTTAGTGACCCCAAATGGGGATCAGCTGCAGGATCTCCTGTTCTCAATGCATTCAATGACGAAACAGAGTACTTCCCTCCATTCGGCAGCATCGAGAAGGTTTTAGACAGTTACCAACCCGTCTCACTTGAGAGTGTTGACCCTGGCATTGGAGTCGCGATCAGCACAGATGACGCCGGCTGGAAATGGGAGGACGACATCGACCTCGTCTATGAATCACCTGGCAATGTGAATGCCACATTCAATTGGTGGCAAACATCTTTGGACGCCATGTCTAGATCCAGGAACAACGATAGAGAAACTTTTCTTTCTTCTTCCGTGTCATCTGTTGGAGATGACGACACGACTGGCCACTCTACTGCACCGACAAGTGTCATTGAATCAGCGAATACCACTTACATATCGAAAGACGGTTCCAACGCGTCGGATTCTATTCTTAAAACATCTGACTCGTTCGATGCTCTCTACGAGCAATCAACATTAGCTCCCAAGCGGCTCAGCTTGACCGCCTCGAGCAGATCTAAGTCACAAGATCATCTCAACACCTCTGAAAGAAAACCAAACCCAAGAAGGCATCAATCCTCCGTCTCGGCTTTCAATTCAATGCCAGATCTCGTGCAAAATCGTACGACTAGAACTAACAGTGATGGAAGTCAGAAGACAACAGATGTTGCAAAAATGACATCCTCACAGAAATTCACTTTGAAAAAGGAAGCTGCCCTCCAGAGGGAGAGAATACTCTCTGCGCAACCCTCTCCACCACCCCCTATGGCCCTGCCGCCTATTCCCACCAACGCACGGCAGTCCCAGAAGGCTCTGACCATCCAATGCAACCTCGACAAGAAGTTCCCTTCTCTTGCGGAGACACATCCTGGCGAGGAGACCCCTCCCTTGGTACCACCCGCCCTTACGCACAGGAAGACAATTAGCGGTGCACCGGTGAAGAATGTCAATCGCAGACGTGGATCGTCGGTGAATCGTCACGCTGCAAACGCATCGATCAATGGTCCGCCTAAACGACGCATGTCCTACTCTATATTCCCTACCCGGGACAAAAACCCACCTTGTGCTGTGCCCTCTATGCCGTCGAATATCCCGAGTCACAAGCCCACAGCGGCTTGAAGTAACTAGGAAGTAAACAAAAAAGGAGGCTATTTTTTTTTTTTTTTCTCTCTCTCGTTGAATTACATTACGGCTGCCCAAGTTGGATGCAATCTCATATCTTTGCAACCCACAACGCGCCAATTTGGACGTCTCCATCGTTCCTTTCGCATTTTTCGACATCTTGTTCATACATCACACTGGGTGGCTCATCTGACATTTCATATACCATATAGCATGCACCTCTTCATTATTTGTTTCAACATCTTTTTTTATCTCATTTCATTTGGGGAGCCCCCTCCTGATGGCGCTTTAGACCAGACGCCGCGCACTCGTTCATTGGCTTCACTGCCACACCCTCCATTTTTCCTTTGAACTTCAATAGAGAGCAGTCATTACATAGTTCATTCTGAAAGTCAATCAAAACATTACCATATACATACACTTCCACATTTGTTAAGCTCCATCTTGCCTCGCCTTCTTCGCTACAGAGAAAAATATCTCCAGCCGGGGTAACTTCTGTATCGAAAACTGCGTGACTAGTAGCTCTTGCTCTCAAATGTCACATTCATAAGAAATCTAGCCTCATGCAGGCCAGAGTTTCGGGTGCCTACAGCGCATTGCATATGCTACAAGTTTTTGCACTGTGAACAGGAGCGGGACAGCTGCAACCTTCTCTATGTACGTTGACGTTTTCCAGAGCTTCGGTTTTTACTGCTTTGACTAACGTATCAAAGCTAGAAAATTTTAGCTATAGGAGAGGCTCTTATAGCAGTGCAGCAATCACAAGCTCATGAATCCTAGGCACTCAGGCATGAATGCTACGTTCATGCATTTATTCTCCCACATTGATATAACCATGATAGTGACGAAACGGCTATGGACGAAGGTTCAGCTGTGCAGCACAATGCGACTCAATTGGTTTGAAGTGACATAGGACGTGACAGTACATCAATTGCTTTGCTCGCTAATTGGGCTCTTCAAAAGTCAACCCTTTCAGGTTTCATTGCAGGATGCTGTTTTGAAATAATGGACGTCGCAGCCCTTGATGAAGCGAAGAGATTAATCCGCCAACTCTGTTCTCCTTGCATTTCAGGCTCGTAAATAAATCGCAATCTCCCTGAGAGCCACCGGACACAATTTTTCCTTTTCGATGCGTTCATTATACGCTATAGCAGAGCAGTGGTTTCGTCTTCTTTTCTTTCTAATTTCTCTCTTGAAAGGCTTCTGAAGCCTTGTCGCTTGTGGCAGCCAGAAGCGGATCTAACTACCGCCACATCTGAATACTACGTAAGCCTGTGGTGTATAGGCGGCGTTCAGGTACTCCAACCAGGGAGATGCCACATAATACGTACTAGCAATGAATTCAAAAAGATTGCGCATCTGTAGAATACTTTTTTGGA
>AZGZ01000004.1:756905-778154 GCA_001636715.1 Ascosphaera apis ARSEF 7405 | reverse complement strand
GTGGAGGAACCTGTAACGGAGCAATAGTCAGCTTGATGCCTGTGCATTTCCAATAAGATCGCAACGATGGATACATACGGCATTATAGCCTCCCGATGGAGGAGGAGGGGGAGGAGGAGGGGACCCCGATGGAGGCGGTGGGGGTGTATCGGCAGCTGGGGCAGCAGTCTGCTGCTGCTGCTGCTGTGCTTGAGCAGCTTGCTGGTAATATTGTTGATAGGCGGCGACGTAATTCTGATATCCTCCGTACATTGCGTAAGGGTCACCACCAGCATAGTATTGTGCGTATTGGGAGTAATCGGCGGTTGTAGCTGGAGTAGCAGCGGAGGGACTTGCGACGGCACTGGCGCCCTGACCCGAACCAGTTGGGGAAGCAGCGGGAGGTTGTGATTGATGGTAAGATGACTGCTGGTGCTGGTGCTGATGTTGATGTTGCTGGTGATGATGACCACCCGAGTTATACCCACTGCCACCTCCATATCCACCGCCTCCATAGCTTCCATAACCACTGTGACGATCGCGATGACCGTATCCGCCATGATGGCCGTAACTCCTGGGTGGAGGGGGTGCTTCCTTGAACCTCTCGTACTGCTCTCTCACATTGGCCAAAAGATCCTCACAAAGCTCCTTCGCGGCTTGGACGTCCTTAGGATCGGGGCCTGCAACATGGAGGTACATTGGCTCATCGCTTTCACGACCAGTGGCATGCTCGACAAATCCAGAGCCACGACCTTTGATCTGTACTCTGCAGCGAGTTTCCTGCTGAATATGCTTGACGTAGGCGCCGCCCTGTCCGACGACCTGGGCACGAAGGTTGAAGCCGGGAATTGGCTCCAAGTCAACGGGTATCCTCTCCTCTGGCCACTTGCGTCTACCGAATTCATCACGTTCGACGGGCTCTGGTTCGCGGCGGCGGAATCTCCTCTCGTCGACGAGGTTGGGGAGCTCTTGCTTCATCAATTCTTCGATCTTGGCAATCGCTTTCTCGAGACCTTCTCTGTTGGTGCTGGTGACGTGAAGGTACAATGGGGGGTTCTGGTGAAAAAAAAAAGGTCAGTACTTGCCGTATCCAACTGATAGGTCGCAGACTGAATTGATAATGGATGAACATACCGTTGGAGTAGCCATGTTCTTGTCTGGCAAGTAACTTCCGCGTGTTGTGACATCTTGATAAACTCATAAGCTTTCAGAATTCCCTAGCAGATTCAACGTTAAATGTAATGGTAAGAGGTATCGTACCGGCGCCAGTTTCATCTTTAATCTAGAAAGTGAGGCAGCGGATGTCAGCAGGTTCCAGAGTGGGATTCCTCATCTGCCGATGAGCGAGCGAGTCATCAAAAAGACATTCAATGAACTCTCAGCCGCCGGAGATGCAGGATTGGATGATAGATAGGGAACAACGCTTTTCACGAGGCAACAGAGCCCATATTCGATGATGATGATGATGATGATGATGATGATGATGGAGGGCAGGGTTGAAGTGCCTGAAAACATCAGTAGATATGACAGGAGTATTTACCATTTTTTGAGTAGATCCTTTAGTCAGCGTATAGCGGTTTCTCAAATCATTTACTTCAATATCCTTGATATAGTCGCCATCTTCGACGTATATTTCCTTGTTAAGGCCTCCTGCACCTTGGGCGCCAGTTGGTGAGCCAGCAGTGCCGGACTGTTTCCCAGACGTTAGCAAGCCACTCAATTGACTGAGAGAAGGTGGCGGGGGAAGATGATCGTAAACATACAGGTTTCCTTCCGGTATCTGCTGGTGCATGCTTTGCATTTATCTGCGCATTGATTTTGGCGGCAGCAGCAGCTATAAGACATCACAAATCATCGTATTAGCCTCGTTCATTTCTTCCTTTCCCTTTGGAAACGCATTGCGGGCACAGATGTGAAGACACACCAGCTGCGGCAGCGGGATCAGTAGCAGCGGGGGATTTGCTGCCTTCCACACGAGGCTCTCGCGAGTCGCGACGAACAGGAGACCGTTCACGAGTGGACTCTGGCTTTCGTTCGGTTGGTGAGCGAGAGCGCCTGTCAAAGCGAGACCTGCGCGGCTCGGCCTGGTCGAAGCGTGACCGCGAGCGTCGTTCGCCGTCGGCCATGGCGCGCAGAACAGAACAGGATTGGGGAAGGCGAGGGGTGAGTTATTGAAGCGGTGCGAGTAGATTCAAATGCAACAATCAGTCTACCAACAGAGGAAAGAGGGCTGGTTTTGAGGTAGATACTCCCTGTCGCAACGAAATGCAGCGCGATGATCGAGCGAAGAATCTCAAAGTCGGAGGAACCTCGAAGTCATTACTGTTTGCGGACTAGTGTGGATGATAACGTTACGCTAGGCCATTTCAGGTTTAGTGGGAGATTTACTCTATATAAAAATAAAGAAATAATGACAAAACAACAACATGGAAGAAGAAGATGATGAGGATGAGGATATATTGACAGTTATTATGGACAGTATCAGTGACTGAGTGGTCTTTACAAAGGTATAGACAGTCGTGAGAGGTCCAGGTCGGCTCACGATATATGCACAGGCAGCCCATCGCACTCAATGCCAGTCAATGCCCCCCTGGCCTGCAACCCAACCCAGTACAGCTCCTCCTCGGCAAACAGCCACATTCCATCCTTCGCAAAGCAGAAGTTGGCTACTGTGCGTGCTGTGGCTATCTTGCCAATCAGTATTCCCTGCGGATCCCAGACATGCACCCCATCTCCGCATCCAGAGTAGACGTTGCCCCTGTCATCGCACTTGATCCCGTCAGGCACCCCGTTCGAGCAAAATGCGAAGAATCGTCGAGGACCCAGACGTGTGCCATGTTCCAAAACATCGTAGACGTAGATAGACGATGCTCGACGGCCGTCGAATGAGAAGTTGTGTCCGTCTTCTACTCCCAGGTGAGATCCCACAGCGCCTGTGTCTGTGACGTAGAGCTTGCTGAAATCCGGACTAAAGCATAGACCATTGCACTGGTCGAATCCATCTGCGACGACCGCGATCACGCCTGTCGTAGGGTTGAAGCGATAGACTTGCTTCGGTAATTCGGGGGTTGGTCTGAATCCTTGCATATAGCCATATATGGGATCGGTGAACCATATGTCGCCAGTATGATAATGAACGACAACATCATTGATTGAAGAGAATGACCTCCCATAGAAATTGGTGAGCACTGTCTCTGATGTATCTGTCTTCGGGTCAACAGCCACTAGAGTAGATGGATGTTTTTGGTCTCCCTGAACACAGTAAAGCACTTTATCCTGCCAATGGCACGCCCCGTTCGCGCAATGAACATCGGCATAGTCAAGCTTCTTGATCCTCCACGAGTCGCAGTCAATTGAGTACAGATGCACTATCGGATCGCTTGTCTGGAAATTGGAAGTGAAATATATCGAGTTTGTAGATCGAATATATACCCCTGCCTCGTGTGCGAATTGGTCTCTCTTGTGCCAATCATCATTATCTCCATACCGCGCGGAGACGAGAACAAGCTTAGGCTTGGAGCCTAACACGTCTCGATCAAATCGCGCACTGTATGAGACGAATCCTTTGACATTGCTGAATGATCGCGAATACTCTGGATTCACGGCTCCCTTCAGATTGTCCACTTTGTAAACATTCTTGAAGACATTGACCGCTTCTGCTCGACTCATTGCAATTGCTGGTCTCTCCCTCCTTTGCTATATGATAAGAATATCAGATTTGTATGATGATATGAGACGATGCCCGTTAACAAGCAACATCGACAATTATTTTCTGAACAAAATCTGCTCTTATATTATCAAATCTTTGCAATTCACATGATCGTGACCCAGGTCGGGACAGGTGTCTCAATCCACCATATTTTTCTGTGATAAGATCCCCGCTTGACAGAACAGCTAAGCTGAGCGACCCAGTTGTGTAGCAGTACATCAATATGGCAAGATATTGATTATCTGGCATTCTGTCAGACGATAAGTGAGCAAAAAAACATGAGGAAGAAAATAAAATTTGAATGGAAGTAATGCGAGGATGGGGTATTATATGCCCCTTGAATTGAAGAAGAAAACCCAAATGCTATCAACAATTTCAAAAAAATCTGAAGTATCTGCAGGAAAAGATCTAGAAAATTTGTAGAACATGACCATCTACTTTTGACACTTATCAAGTGGCTGGTGCCAAAGCTGACTTGAAGTAGAAAAATGGTCGAGGAAATCAGATCAACAGAGAACAGGGAATCAAAGAAACGCCAAAAAACACAAAAGCAAAAAGGCCGGGGTACAGATCGTAATTCAGACATACATGGCAAATGAAGAAGAAAAGAGGTATATAAGCAAAGTGAAGATAGTATATGATTTCATGTGAAAGGGAGAGATAGACCCGTTTTCAGATAGGCAGATTGAATGGCCGAGCAAGCGTTGTGATACTCCCCGCTCAGTCTTCCTCTTCATTCTTCTTCTCCCCATCGACCTCATCGTCGCCACCGAAAAGGCCATCATCATCATCGTCCATTGCGTTAGCCGCGTCATCATTCTTGTTAGATGCCTCTGGCTCCGGTTCTGATTTCGTGAAGTTATCTTCCTCGTCCTCATCATCGTCAATTTGGCGTCGAGGTTTCCTTCTCCGCGTAACCGTAGGACCTTCATCATCTTCATCTTCATCGCCTCCAAACGCATCAGGCATATCAACGTCCTTAGCAGTAGTCCGGTCAGGGATCTCCTGATCCTGATCGCCAAACATATCCTCATCGTCTTGATCACCGAACATATCCTCGTCGGAATCAGGCATGGTGTCGGCGGACTTGTAGTTATTGTTCCGACTAGCTTCGCTGCGCCTCTCAAGCCGTCTGCGCTTGTGCTTGGGTTTCTTCGCTTTCTCTTCGCGCCCACTGTCGCTTCCAGCCACGCTACCCTCGACATCAGATGGATCATCCTTGATGAAATCATCCTTCTCCTGCTTCCTAGACTTCTTCCTCTTCTTATCGCCTGATTTCCTCTTGGTAGACCGCTTCACCTTCTCACCTGTCTCGCTATCCTCTGTCATCTCCCTCTCAGCCAAAGCCCTCTCCTCAGCGGCCCTCGCCTCGGCAATACGCAGCGTCTCCTCATTGATACGAGCGCGCTCCTCGGCAATCTTGCGTTTCCTCTCAGCTTCCTCCTCTTCCCTCTTGCGCTGCGCTTCTTCCTTCTTACGCAGCTCAGCCTCACGGGCTTCTCGTAGGGCCTTAATCTTCGCGGCATTCTTCTCTTCGTATTCCTTCTGGGACTGCATCGCGCGGTCTAGACGCTTGCGCATAGTTCGGCACATGCTCGCGCGAGACTCGAGGGAATTACGCGGGTAAGGCGGATGTTTGGCCTTGGAAAGCGTGGTGAATGTCTCGATTGCTTCTTCTAGTCCAGCCGCTGCGGCTTCGACGTCTTGTAATGTCTTCTGACTCTCTGGCAGGGAGGGAACGAGGGATGCTATTTGGTTTTGCACGAAGGCGATGTTGAATTGAAGGTGCGCTTGCTCCGGAGCAGCATCGCGGGCGCGCTGAGCGTATTCGAGTGCGGTGTTCACTGTAGATATACTCTTCTCGTGCATACCTTTCAAAAGCCAAACACGGCCTAGACAAGCAAGGATCTGCGTGTCTCTAGCACGGTCCTTGGAGAGGGCGAGTTCGTAGTTTTCGATTGATTTGGTGTATTGTTTCAGTTCCGCGAACGCGTGGCCGAGATTGAGGTACACGCTAGCATCCTTGATCGTATCCTTGACCTTCGAAAGAATCTGAACTGCGGCGGAGTAATCCTTGCGATCATCGACGAGGGCAATAGCTACACCTTGTGCAGCGTATGCGTTCTTGGGATCAAGTTGGAGAGCTTTGTCGAAGAACTCGACTGCTTTCTCGTACATCTTCCTTCGCTTGTCCTTATCCTGTTCCGAATCGCGACGCATATCCCTTGCTGCAAGTAGGTAGATGTTGCCCATACCTGTCAAGGCATATCGGTCATGCTTATCGTAGCCCTGGAGGGTATGCTTGTAATGTCTCTGCTCATGGTCCTCTGCGATATTCGTAGTCCTTTTCTTGGATTTGCTGAGGTACCAACCGAACAGAGAGCGCACCTCAATGTTAGTAGCATCTGCTTCATATAGCTTAGCCATCTTCTTTGGCCCTTCTCCTGATGGTGACTCGCGAAGAGCAAGGTATGTGAGCCTTGCGTTCGCCTCGGTGTAATCATCATGTTTCTCAAGCAGGTTGTTATACACAGTCTTCGCCTCCTCGGGCATTTGTAGTGCCTCGAACGTACGTCCAAGGTTATAACTGATGGTCGTGAATAATGCGTCAGTGCTGTCCTCGCCAGCATCCTCCTTATCACGCTGAGTTGCACCGAGAGCGATCTGGAAGAGACTCCGCGCTTGTGAGTAATTGCGGTTCTGGTATGCAAAGCAAGCCATGTTATTAAGAAGTTGTGGCGCGAGCGTTCCGCGTAGAGCATTCTTCAACTCAGCTGGGTCCTTGATATCAGGGCGGTCTGCTGGTGGGATATGTGCGATCTGCATGTCCTCGACTTGCTGTAGGCATTGCAAGCTCTTCTCAGGGGCTGTAGTTTCGTATAATCTGGCAAGATATAAGAGAACAGATTCATCCGGAGCAATCCTCTTCGTCTCATCCTTCCATATAGCGCGAACGCCCTCGAAAAGACTGATGGCCTTTTTCATCTCAGCGGACTTATCTTCCTTGATACGACCCTTCTGTGCTTCAAAGACTTCCTCGGCATAAAGGGCACCAAGTAAGATCATTGACTCAGGATTCTTTGTCGACTGAATAATCTTTTCAAGCTTGAACTTGGCACCGTCAATATCGCCGTTTAGAACGAGCATCTGCACAACTCCAAACTTCGCAGGCAAGTAACCCCTTTCCGCACCGCCACGCGCATTATCCGATCGCGTGTAGTACTCGCTAGCCTTAGTGTAATTTCCAGCATAATGCTCCTGGCGAGCAAGAAGGAACCACCCATCACTCGCAGTCGCATTGACGTCTGTGAGTTCAATAGCCTTGCGTGCGAGATTCGGTACGATTTCGAAGGACTTGCGGAGGAGGAAGTAAGTTCCGAACATAGCACACGCTCTGGGATCGTCGATGTCAAGCTTGTATGCTTTCTGAGTATACTGCTTCATAGCCTTTTGATATTTCTCACCGAAGATAGGGTCGTTTGTTGCGTGGTGGGAGCTGTCCCAGAGGTAATATGCGCCGAGAAGAATGTTTGCCACTTTGGAATTGGGGTTTAAATCGAGAGCTCTCTCCCAAGCTGCCCTGGCTTGTTCCTTGAAATCGAGATGCCACAAGCAGCAACCAATACCGATACGTGGATCGGGGTCGATCATATGAGGCATCATGGTTAACACTTTCTGATAGCTCGTGAGAGACTCGGAGAAACGACCAAGCAGATACAGCGTTCGTGCGCGACCCATGATAGCCAAAACATTGCGGCCGTGGAACGCCTTGATAGATTCATCAAAGCTCTTCAATGCGTGGTTTAGCGTAGTCGTTCTCTCCGACGTATCCTTGACACCTGGCCTAGGAGCTTTGGCGGGTGGTTGAAGTGAAGCGCGGAGAAGCAGTAGAACACCACGGGCAAGGAACAATGGTGGGAAAGCCGGGTTCAGACGATAGGCTTCAGAGACAGTCTTGTTAGCGGCTTGGAGATAGTAGTCCTTTGTCTTGACATCTTTGCCGGCATCTCCTTCGGGGGCAACTCTGGGCGCCTTGCGACTCTTGAGCATATAGAGCCAGACGATCCAGCTCATCAACCCTAGCTTCTCCTTAGTGACACCCTGTGCCATCGACGCGAGACCACGATTGAGGATCTCGATGGCAAGATCGGGTTTCTTCTGCTTGGCATATGCGAGTGCGATGATGACCCAGCAATTCTTGCCGGCCTTTTCGTTGTCCAATAGAGTGCACAGCTCTGTGGGATCTTCAGGCAGTTCTTCGAGACTGATTTCGACTTCGCTGGCTTCGCTGTCGAGGGTCGAGACGGGGATATCGATGGCTGGGGGGATATCGGCGAATCGAATGGGTAGTTTCGCGAAGTTTTCATCAGCAGTGTCGAATGCGCCAGTCACCGTCGTGGCATTCTCAGCTTGTGGTGCCGCCATGGCTGGTATAGGAGGTGCTAGGCGGGTGAGATAAGATGTGATTGTGGTGGTGGTGGTAGTGGTGGTGGTAGCTGTGACCGCGATGATCCCAACGTAGCGGGCAGCGAGATCATTCAAAGGATGAGGAGGGTGTGTAGATGGCGAGTGAACGACCAGATCGCCATATGAGGGTGACAGACAGACCCTTTCTTCGAGGAGCTTTAGATCAGAAGCCAGTAATGTCCTTACCCTGTGTATCTTGTCTATCCTGTCTCTATCATGTCTATCTTGTTGCACCTGTCGTCAGTCTTGTTGCGGCGAAAAAGTTGGCGGAATCGGAACAACCAGACTCGCCGGACATATACGTAGTCTCCAACTGACTTCAATCAAGATCCATTGGAGAGAGAGACGATTGGAAGGGGTGGAAGGACAGAGCAGAGCAGAGTATTATAAGTAGGGGCAGGAATTAGATAGATAAGCCAGTCTGTCTGTCTACCTGGGACTTGTCCGTCATCATCATCTTCATCATGGCCTGGCAATCTACGCTTTTCTGGGCGTTCTTCTGCCTCTTTTCTACGACAAATGCCCTCTACTTCTACGTCCAGGACAAGCAGCCCAAATGTTTCTACGAGGAGCTGCCAAAGGACACTCTAGTGTCTGGTGAGTTTGATAAGCTCTGATTGCTGTGTTTCTGGGATGCATGAGACACCTCTGAATGAATGATTTGCTGATGCTCCTTCGCAGGCACATATAAGGCCGAGGTTCTTCGTCCCGGCTCAAACGTCTATGGCCCTGACCCGAACCTCATCACCACCCTGACTGTCGTGGAGACCTTCGATAATGACCATCGCGTCGTCTACCAGAAAGGTAGCGACTCTGGCAAATACACTTTCGCTGCTGCCGACTCCGGCCAGCACAAGTTCTGCTTCACCGTTGACTCTCAGGGGACTCAGGCCGGCGGGTGGTTGTCTGGTTCTCACCCCATTAAGTTCTCCACCGACATTGTTATTGGAGAGACTAGCAAAATTGAGAGCGAGGATAAAACCAAGCTCGAGGAGATGACGCAGAGAGTGCAGCAGTTGCATTCTAGATTGCAGGATATTCGTCGCGAGCAGATTTTCCAGAGAGTACGCTGTCACCCCCCTCCCCTTTTGCTGAATTATCTACACCAGAGCTAACTCTCTCTACCTTTTCTTTTTCTGCAGGAGCGCGAAGCTATGTTCCGTGATCAGTCAGAAGCTACCAATTCCCGCGTCGTTCGCTGGATCGTCATTCAGATTGTTGTTCTTTCTGCCACTTGCGCCTGGCAGCTCTCCCACCTCCGGTCTTTCTTCATCAAGCAGAAGCTCACTTGAAGAAAGAAAGGGAGAGAGAGGAATCATCATGTCGATGTTCAATGTCATCAACCTACTCACTTTATTCCATGTCCCACTCAGCGTTTGTTCGCATCATACCCAATATATTCATATATCATGAGATATCCAGTTTCCTTGATTTGAAACAACAGAAATCACCACTGCTGGCGTGGCAGGCATCAAATGTCATACCTCTTCTAAATTGCGCCCTTTCGACTTGTTGCATTCAAGCCACGGACGGAAGGATTGATTGCAATTCATCGTATCCAATGATTATTATATTGTCATCGTCGCAATTAAGATGAGAGTATCAAAAGCCAAAGAATAATCCAAAACAACCAATGCACAATGCAAAACCGATCCAATCTCATCAAATGCCAATAGAGGTCCAGACCGAAAAGGCTAGAAGCCTAGGTGAACCATTTAATCCCAGCCCATGCCACCACAGCCACAACAGCAATAACTCCAAATATCTTCAACACCTCAAACTGGCTCACGAGTCTAACTTCAGTCTCGAAATAACTCGGCCCGTAATTAGTCATTAACCTCGACCTCATCCTTTGCCCATTTACATATGTAATCTCACTACGACATTCCTCTACCACAAACCCATCCTTGCCCTCATCACCCTCATCCTCGCCCGGCGCGTCTGTTGCGCCATAATTGTGCTCTAGGCTGCTCTGACGGGTATGCGACGGTTCGCCGGGTGTGCTTGGATGGCTTTCCATGTGCGACAATAGCTCTTCTTCTTCTTCCCAATCGCAGGGAGGGAATTGCCCTTCGTTATAGAATTGTTCGAGCAAATCATTCTTTTCGGACCAGCGCTGGAGAAGCCAGCGTCCGAATTCTTCTTGATCGTCGAGTGGGAGGTCGTCTACGGCGAACCGGCGCCAGTAGAAGTTGACTGAGGCGGGGGGACAGCCTCGGAGGAAGGTTGAGCGGAGGGTGAAGAATTTATCGGGGTATACTCCTTTTCTGTTCGCAAACTGTCAGTCATGGGATATTCAAGTACAAGCTGATAGGGGGTTTTGGCGGTTTAGGGGTAAACTCACGGAGGCCCAGAGTACCCGACTGTACAGTCATATATGTAATCGACCGTACCCCTGAGCTCCTGCAGACAGAAGAAAAGACCAGTAGATCGCGGAAGTAAGACGTGCTCGAAATTCGGCAAACCGTTCTTCGTCCCGTACATGTCGCTCTTCATCTTGCTGTTCTCTGATAGATTCGTCCCCTCGGGGAAAATCAACAACCACATGGGTTCGAAGACACTGCCCCGAGCCCCACGATTATATGCCCTCCTTAACTTCTGCAGCCTATGCATCAAACGAGGCTTGTCCTGCAACCACTTCCTTGCCATGAATATGAACCCATAGAACATCATTCCCTGTCCCAAAACGGGGATATACTTCAAACTCTCTTTCAAAATGATATATATATACCCATGCATATTCGCCGAATATGCCTGCCACCAAAGATACATCCAATCGGTGTATACCTGATGATTCGCAATCATAACCAATCTCTCTGGAAACTCAGTCTTCAAAATCTTGCCGCTCTCATCTAATCCAAACTGTCCCTTCACACTCCGATCTCCACTGATGCGTACAGGTGTAGGTGCGCCCCATTGTGTAACAGCGGTAATCACCAGCCCAAACGACGCCTTCGTTCGTGCTATATACGCATCGAACCATCGTCGACGTATCAGCAGCAACGGACACCCGACAAGTTGCGTCAGAACGATGCAGATGCTGCAAGATGCGAACCACGCTACCAGTGCTATCGTGCGCAGAACTTGGATGATGATGCCGTGGTCGGCTGCGGCTCGTATATTCAGACGACCAATGGTCTGTTTCTTATTGACGGTTGGTTGCGTGAGGAGGGGATCTGTTGGAAGAGTAGTCACTGATGTCGTTGCGGAACGATGGGTGTGGTAGTAGGTGTCAGCGGGATGAAAGGAGGATTCGAGGAGAGAGTCCGTGTCGTCTTCGCCGTCGCCCGGCCGGGAAGACCGAGTGCTAGCATTGGACATGATGACTTGGTTCTTTCGAGATAAAAAAGCAGGAGTATGCGGCGGTAGCAAGTAGACGCCGTTGTGAGACGTATGCAGAAGTTCGTCCGTGAACTAAAGCACGGATAAGGAAAACCCGAGAACTGGTCTTGAACGACGATGTTGGATATGGCGATAACGACGAGGATAGCGGGTGATAAACTGGTATCTGAGCCGGACCGCTTTTCAAAACAGAAAGAAGAGAAAAGACTCTCTCTTCTCCAAAGCTCCCTTTCGTTTCCTTTTTAAGAAAACAGAAAGCAGAGAAATGTGGATCGAAACAACTGGTCTTTCGGTGCTCAGGTCGGACAGACAGATCAAGGTTGCTCCGTGCAGCTTAGATCAGAGATGTAGCGTAGCTCATCACACATGCCAACGTAAGACTTCGCTCGGTATATCATCAAACCCAATAATTCTTTTTTTCCTATTCTTCGTTTTGTTCACCGAATCGCAGGTCTTATATGGCAATCCGGAAGGCTCACACGAATGTAAGCCGTGCTGTCGCTTTCCGGACAGATAATGAGGCGAAGCACAGGAGGAGAGTCTTTTGCAGAATGTAGAATGAGTCCCGCAGGCAGGGGAGGGCAGAGCAGAGCAAGCAAGCCAGAGCAAAGCAGAGCAGAGCAGGAGACAGCTGCTGGAAATAAGAGAGTGGAGAACAGACGAAGATCTCCTGACTTGACTGGCCGGTGCGGGTGGAAGAGCCGCGGTCGAGCAACCTTCTTCTTTGATATACCTGTATGTGGATAGATTCCTCTTCTCCTTCTTCTCCTTCTTGCTTGCTTGACTTGACACAATTGTCAAAAGCAGGGTAAGTTTTCAGACGTCGCAGAGTTGAATTTGGTTTCCTGCTAGGCACAGGAAACCAAACTGAGGCACAAGAGATGTTTGCTTCCTTGGATCCAGGACCCGAGGTTTCTATTCTATATATGCTCAGGGACTCGATCAACCCAACGCAAGCTCGGTTGGTTGACATAGAGGGGGTGTAATAATTCCCGTCCAATACTCAGAGCAAATTTAGTATGTATTGTACAATGCTAACGGGCAGGAGGGTCACCCACATGTACGTATCTGAGTTGATCGATCCAATGCGTCGTCAGCCGGTTGTCTTTATAATGAGTGTCAATTGTCTTCAATATTATTGCTGCCGTAAGAATCGATGAGGGCGATAGACGATGAATGGAGAGAATATCAGGGCATCAGAGCATCATCGATATCGTAATTGTACAGCAAATGTAAGGGGCCTTAGGTATAGGGGAAGGCTGAGGTTATACGATATATGCCAGCATATGAACTACCACTGAACTATACCGACATAGCACATTTTAATATATACCAGCATATCTGAACAATAGACACTGGAGTTAAACTTAATTGGGCTAGCGTGAACTTTACCCCAAACTCTTTGATATAAACATCCAACGTCAAAGAGAAGAAGACCGTGAAAGGGGGGTCAAAGGAGGGCGAAGAATCGAGGAGAAGTGGACGAAGTGGGAGCGGGGAATAAGAGGGTGAAGACTGCTAAAGTGATTGATTGAAGGGCATTGTTTGATCTACTCTCAAGGCTGCGTAAGCAAACATTTGTGCCAGGTAAGTAGTTCTGGGCGGTAGATTGGATTCAGGGGGAGACAGATGGATGAAGATGGAAGAGACCGGCAGTGACCACAATAAACAGCACTGCTCATTTCCTAGGTGAAGTATGAAGAAATAGTTCCCTGGTGCAATTTATCTTGCTTTACGAACGTCTCATTCTCATTATCTCCATTTTCAACTCGTACCGCCCGTGTAACTTGTAAAGGGGTCCAGGTGAATACACGCCTTACTAACCCATCGTATAAGGCAAGAGGAAAAGCGTATAGGAGATATGAACACGCTGTAATGAAGTTAATCTGCCACCAAAATGATAGGAGGGTGCTGCCATTACAATCTTTACCTCAATTGCCCAAAAAATTCACCTTCCCAAGCAGATGCTGAGCATAATCTGTCCTTGACGGAGCACTCACTTCGCAATGAAAGTAACATTCCTACAAAAGGGTAAGTGGAAAGGCTGCTAACATCTGTCGACTGAGTCAGCCTATCCATCCATGAGCAAGAAATATTCACAAGCCTTGACCTCGTTATTAGTTGATACCTGCCTGCCATCGACTCCTTGACCAGTTGATTCATTGCAGCGTGTCAGTGGCCATCTGAAGAGAAGTATTCGCCAATATCAGTGACATGCGTCGCCTAAGGTGATTCGGAAGATGAAGAGTATTCAGCATTTTGAGGCCGAAAGTCAAATTCTGATCTTCCACAAGGGCTGCTGTGAGACCGGGTTCGCAATGTCGTCCTGGTTCGTGATGGTGATGGTGAATTGAATAGAGCCAGAACACGATATCAGGAGAAAAGGAGACCTGCCAGAAGCAAAAGCTTGTACCAAAAGTCGCTCTAGATTCATAACGATGCAGGTTTGGATAACCCATCATTGAGATTGATCATGCAATCACGCCTTTATTTTCAAAAGTCTTAAAAAAACATCCAAAATGATGCGAAAATGTTTCCGTCGAGAAGCTGATAAATTGAATCAAGTTTCCTCGAACAAACATAGAAACATTGTCACCTTCTAGGCAACTTTTCTTCACCGTCTTTCTGACATCGAAACCTCTTCTGAGATCATCATAACGGCCAGAATTCCAAACAAAAAAGAAGGTAGCAGAAGCTTTTTTAACCTGGAGATCAGAACTGTTTCCCTCAAGGCATACATGTCTGCAACTGACATGTACATGAACTTCCGAGTTTTCCATTAGTTTTGAGTGACAAGTAATGCACGACGGCGAACATAGTTCGTCATTGTCTCTCTCGATGTACCCCATTGTCCCTCGATACCAATTCTCACCCTTGACAACGGCGTCAGAAAAAAGTTTCGATGTTCTAGACACGTTAACAGGCTTGAATATAATTCTTCTCCCGCAATGCCAGTGTTTTTTTCAGAACGCTTTGAGAACAAACAAGTACGTTTCCTCTTCAGAGACGACATGCCCCAATATTTGGGTAGCAAATTGTACGCCCTGAAATAAGGGCGTACGCGCGGGATCCCTTTCCCCCAAGCAACAGTGCAATTCCTAATCTTAGGAATGACTGTGGCACCTCCGCCGCTCTCACGACTCATAATTGAAGCGAGTAGACCATCTGTGAAGTACCTCATTCCAATCAATCTAGCACGGGCTGTATTCAATGCAGTGAGGAACAAACATCGCGTCGCCCTGTCATCGTCATAACCCGAGAAGGTAGATGAAGCGACGGTAGGTTCAAAGCGTAGGCCAAACTAGTATCAAACTCGTCGTCTCCCGAGTGATTCTTTCATGAGTTCCTATCAAGTACTCTCTTGTACTTGTTGAACACCCCCTTCAGCGAGCACAATCATGGCTACATCGCAGACGGAAAGATGTCGTCTTTGCGTAACCCTTGCATCAGCTACGCTGAGCGAAGCAGCGAGTAGGAGTCAAAATGATGCTCAGTCACGCCCGAATTGATGCCGGCGATAAGATTTGTCGATAGGTGAGCTGCTCATTCCTGAGTCTAGCTGGAGAGAGGTTCGAGAAGGAATATAAAGATCGTCGTGCACAACGGCGGTGATTCTTCAGCCCTTTCTTCCCTTCTTCTTCTTCTTCTCCTTTTCCCCCTCTTCTCAACCGCCTCTATCATCATCATCATCATCATCTTTGCCGTATATCTCAAATCACTGCATCTCCTTTTGAGCTGCTTGTCAAGCAAACAGATCTGTTTCATCGAATCAGTCTTCCCGTCGTCAATATCCTCTTTGAGGTTCTCTTTATTGACTCACCAAAAGACAAATAACCAAGTCGCCTTGGTGAGGGAATCAAGAAGAATATCAGATATAAAGCCCAACAAAGGCCATCATTGTCGTCGTCGTCGTCTTTTGCCCTCTCATCCTTGCCCATCCTCGTCCTCCATCATCATCCATATTGCCTCTATCAAATCTGCATCGTCGATCATCCCTGAATCAAGCATCATTCCAATTCCACTCTTCACTGATCGAACTATCACCATTATCGTTTTAGTCTGCAACGTTCATCATGGTATTTACTAGCCGGTAAGTCTGTCTTCACTTTTATATCATTTCTTTCTTCTGCCTGTTCCCTCTATGTAATATTCCAATCTCATTGCATCCCTATCCCTGACCCACACCTGCTCCCGCGCATCCATGGGATCCATGTCTGTTCTGCTGCCAGGCCCAATTATATGCACCGGCAGCTCCATTGCTACCTTACCTTTACCCACTGCCCTCCCTGTTTCTGATGTCCCACACCCCCCTAATTCTAATTGCCCCCTCTCCCCGTCGCGAAATCGCATTCCTATCTTGTCTTGTCCTGTTGATTGTTCCCTGCAATGTATTTCCCCGGTCAATTGCCCTGGTTCTTCGCTTTGATGAATCGGCACAACTAACGAACGAACGTACGAACGGACGGGCGTGGGTGCAGCATCCTTACTCGCCACAAAAGGGACCGTCCTCGTCTCGACCCCAGCACGATCAGTCTGCCTACTCTTGTTTCAAGAGACTGCGGCCTAGGTGAAATCGAAGAGGAGAAGCAGGCGTCGCCACAGAGCGCGACTAGCAGCAGCAACTACTCTGCTTTGACCCGCGGCTCGTCCTCTGCTTCTTCTTCATCAGCAGCATCATACTACACCTCCTCTACCCAGAGTCCTGTCCTGCTCACTTCTTCCGCTTACGGTAAGGACGGTGTTAGGAGGTCTGGCCAGTCCTTCACGCAATTGGTCATTCGCACCAGTGACAACGCCTATTCATATAACCCTCTCGTCCTCCAACCTACCATCTCGGTCTCCAGGTTGCCTACTTTGCCCACCATGACTTCTTCCGGTCACGCTGTCTTCAAGACAGGCATTGTGAGATGCAAAGAAGAGAAGTTTCTCGCGAGCTGGAACCAGCGGTACCTCGTCCTGCGCGAGTTCCAGCTCGACTTTTTGAAGAATGAGAATGGCAAGCCGGTCATCTCTATTCAATTGCCTCACATCACCAGCGTCATGCGGTCCGAAGATTTCCGCATGGGTTTCGAGATCACCAGAGTCGCCAACCCCAAGGACGCTGGCAGTGTTGGCAGCACGCTGTCTCGGAACGTCTCAGTGCCAACTAGAACCATCATCTGCGAGTGTAAGAGCGATGATGACATTTACGACTGGATCGATAAGATCCTCGAGCGGTGTCCCGGCATCAGTGGCGTGTCTAACCCAACGAACTTCGCACATCGTGTTCACGTCGGGTTCGACAACACCACTAACGGGTTTGTGGGACTTCCCGTGGAGTGGGAACGTTTGCTGAGCGCCTCAGCTATCACCAAGGAAGACTACAAGACTAATCCCCAGGCTGTCATTGAAGCTCTTGAGTTCTACGATAACATCAAGCTCCACGACAATGATCCATACGCGGCCATGTCGACTCCTGAGGGAGGCAATGGTGCTCCACCTGGCAAACCATCTAACTATATGGCTGGAAACAGCTACACCAACAGTCCTAGACCAGGTACCAAAGAAGCTCAAGACGCCGAGCAGCGTCGCAGAATGGACGAAGAGAGCAGGAAAATTCAACTTCAGCAAGCTCAACGCCGTCAGCAGGAGGAAGAAGCTGCTCGCCGAGCTCAGGAGGAGTACAATGCTTCCCTACCTAAACACAGAGCACCAACAGCTCAACAAGAGCTTGGTGGATATGGTAACGCTTCACCTACCACACCAACAGACCTTGAAAACCGCTTCAACCCTACGCGTCCAGCCCCTCAAGCTCCCGTCAAGAAATCAGCTTCTCAATCGCAGCAGCGACCGAACCTCCAACCTCAACGACCCGCCCCTTCCCCCCAAACATCACAATCAAGCAAATTCGGCTCTAATTCGCCTACATCCCCTGCACTGAAGACATCGCAGAGCACTGCCAACCTGCGTCAGCACGCACAACACGGCCATGGTCATGCACCGCAGGGCCGTTACCCCGTTGCCGCCCCTCATGGCCATCACCAGCCTCAGCGTGCGCAAACCGGCAATGGTGCTGCGCCAATGCAAGCCATCAAGCCCCTCAATGTCCAGAAGCAACCTTCCCAACGCCAGCCTAACGATGGTGTTCGCGCTGCTGAGGCCGCTTTGACGAAGAAACCTGAGCCCGCACATGGCCATACCCCGCGCCAGAAGGACGTGCGTATGTCCACCATGTCAGAGTCAGAAGTCATGGACCGTCTTCGACAGGTTGTTTCCAAGCATGATCCTACGGAGTCGTATTCTAAACAGCGCAAAATTGGTCAGGGTGCGTCTGGAAGCGTCTACGTCGCACGCGTCAAGGAGCATGCTACGTCTCCTGTGGCTCATGAGCTATATAAGCGCAATGGACCACATACCAAGGTTGCCATCAAGCAAATGGATCTCAAGACTCAGCCTCGCAAGGAGTTGATTGTCAATGAGATTATTGTCATGAAGGACAGCCAGCATGCGAATATCGTTAACTTTTTGGACAGTTTCTTGCAAGAACATAGCAATGAATTGTGGGTCGTTATGGAGTATATGGAAGGTGGAAGTTTGACGGATGTTATTGATAACAACGCTGTTATCAACGAGGATCAGATCTCTACGATCTGTTTTGAGGTGAGTTATCAAAGATTGCGTGATGGATTTAGACTCCGACTGCAACATATCATATTGACAAATTGATTCAAACAGGCATGCAAGGGTCTTGCCCATCTTCACTCTCAAGACATCATTCATCGTGATATCAAATCTGATAACGTTCTTTTGGACTTGGTCGGCAATGTCAAGATCAGTAAGTCACACCCCAACAACGCTCCTCCTTTCTTCAACTTAATTATCCCGGACACGTATACTAACTCCTTATCACAGCTGATTTCGGTTTCTGCGCCAAATTGACTGAATCAAAATCCAAGCGCGCGACCATGGTCGGTACACCGTACTGGATGGCCCCCGAAGTCGTTAAGCAAAAGGAATACGGTCCCAAGGTCGACGTCTGGTCACTCGGCATCATGGCCATTGAGATGATTGAATCCGAGCCACCATACCTCAACGAAGAGCCTCTCAAGGCGTTGTTCTTGATTGCTACGAATGGCACTCCCCGCCTCAAGCATCCCGAGAGATTGAGCAAGGAACTCAAGTCGTTCTTGAGTGTTTGCCTTTGTGTTGATGTGAAGAGTCGTGCGACTAGTGAGGAGTTGTTAAGCCATGAGTACATGAAAATGGGCTGCAGCCTTGCTAGTTTGGCCGAATTGTTGCGATGGAAGAAGGCTGGTGCTAATTAGAGAGGCTGTTAATGGTGGGTGAGTGCTTTTGGAATGCACGAAGAGATAGGGTGTGTGAGAAAAAGTCATTGGCAACCGAGGCGAATCGACGAGTGGAAAGACAGAAAAGTCGAGGAGCGAGTGATTGTGACTCGACCTGGCCGGATGTTACATCAGGCCAAACTGCACATCCTACCCCCGGTCGAGGCAAGGCAAATACATATACGAATGACGGGAATATGGTGTGATATATTGATGCTTTCCCCCCTTTTTTGCTATCTGCTGAAGTTTAGTGACATTGCTTTTCTTTTGTTTTGTTTCCTTTCATTTCTTGAGACTGGTTGACGATTTTCATATCATTTTATTTCATTTCCTTTTTCTGGTTTGGTTCTTTCTATGCTTTCGCTGTTTTGTCTGATTGTTTTTCTTATATCTCTCTCGGTACGGTTTTTGATATCCCCCGCGCCAAATATCTTTTTCTTCTTCGAATACAAGAGTCATTTATTTCTCTTTTTCTTTTTTTTCCTTTATTGTAACCCAAATCTCAAATATCATCTTGTTGATTTTGCTGGCATTCGGAATTCTTGACTGGATGTAATAAGTTTGCAAAATGTATTTGAGCTCAATTACACCAAAGAGTTCCACTGCTATGCAATATCTGCAGACGGATACTTATGACAGGACTTATCAAACGTTACTAGCCATGTACACTTCTCTCCTCGCTGTCAATATGTAAATGCATTGATATGTCCATCATATACAGTATATCAAGAATGAGCAAGGACGGTCTTCTAATCCGTATGATACAAAAAAAAGAGGAGAAAAACAGGAAAACGACCAACCAACTCATCAAAAAAGGAGAGATAAGGCGTCCAAATCAATAATCCAAGAACCACTCATCCAGAAAATTCTCCTCACGATTCGAGCCTTGAGGACCAGATGCATCTTCCACAGGTTTAGGATCCTCATCTCCCTTCGTAGGAACAGGCTCAACCCTCTCACTTCCAGTCGGCTCAGTAATAACGCCCTTCGGCCCATCACTGGGAATAGTCAACACGTCCTCTACCTCGCCTTCTCTCCCAGTAGTAATAATCCCTTCCACACTCGTCGCACCCTCTTCCTTCTCCTCTGTGAACAAGGCATTCAGCGTCTCTAGCGTAATCTCCTCCGTCTTCGGCTCAAACGCGGGGGTCCTCACTTCCAACACAGGGATCTCCCCACCATCAATCTTAACAGTCTCAACGGCAGGCTCGCCAGCCCTCAGTACAGAATAGGGGCGTGCAACGGCGTCATGGATGCGAGGGTGCAGCCATTGTTTTGCGCCTAATGTTGGTGGTACGCTACCTCTGATTTCGGCAACAGCTTGAAGGAGTAGAGCACTGAGGACGATAACAAGAATGGCAGAGATGCCGTAGAGAGCATTGCAGACAAAGTCATGGGAGGAGGTTGATGGGTTGCGAAGGACATGGCGCTTTGGTTCGGATTTGGATGGGTAGGGTGTGAGCGGGAGGTGATGCACGACGACGGTATTCCCGACGCTCACGGAGGCGAGTTTGATGTATGGTTTGAATGTAGGTATTAACATTGTTTCACTCTTCTCGCTGATGTTGTTGCTGGCCTCACTTTGAGTATCGAAGCGTGGCCGTAGGAAATTTGAAATAGCGATTTTTGTGATTGTAAAGGTATGCACGTTCTGAAGAGTCGTGTATCTTCTGAACATGCTGTAACTTTTCCTCCCACTCCCTCCGCGGTAATCGACAGTGAAGATGTCAATTGCGTGATTGCTCCCAGAAACAGCAACCACAAACTGTCTTTCTCCTGTAGTCTTGTCGACGGGAAGAGGACTGACATCTAGACTGAGACCCATTTTCATATCCCTATGAAGCTTCTTACGCCGAGTGATCATGCCACCTGCATAGATCAGCAACTCACAACCAGATCGGTCAGGAAGGTTCTGCAGCACGACATATGCAGTCGGTGATAAAAATTTGATGTTTCGTATCTTTGCCCGTGCTAAGTCCTTTGGTATGGTGTATAGGGCCTTTGGCTCTGGTGTGGGCAAGGTAGTAACGGCAGACTTGTCTTTTGATAAAGATGTGTCGAACGTGTAGAGTGATGTACCATCCGTATAGGCTACCCTGAATTTGCTGGTCTCGTCAAGAGCAATAATATCAATATCCTCTGCCTCCTGCCCTTGTCCCAAGCGTATACGAGATATGACGTCCGATGGCTGAGGGGTTGTTGACGATGCTTCAAAGACGACAATCTCGCCTTTATCTTCCATACCGGTGGATATGACAGCTATCCTCCTCGAGTTCTCTGATGATGTCCATGGTGATAAGCGTAGTAGCTTCTGATAGGCTTCGCTGGGGACACCTGGTTTGGCAGGGCCCGGCCTGAACAGGGCGACCTTGGACAGTGTAGCAGACGATCCGTCTATGGTTTTTGGGCCGTCAGACGTATTTTGCT
>AZGZ01000004.1:714509-730723 GCA_001636715.1 Ascosphaera apis ARSEF 7405 | reverse complement strand
GGGAGAGTTGCGCAAAATCAAAAGAGGGAAAGAAAAGAGAAAAGATCAGGGAAAACGAAGCAAGAGAAGATGTAAGAAGAAGTTCACAACAGCAGGAGAGGAAATATAGGAAGTGGGTGTAGCAAGCATGTATGCATGTAGGTATGATGTATGATGTACGGGTATATGTCTGTCAGAACAGAATGGCTGCCACAAACTGTGGCTGAACACCATTCTCAAGGCAATAAACACACATCACGTACACACACACATTCATAACTTCACGCAGATAGCAGGCTATACATACCACATTGCCTTTTCTTCTTCTTCATCATCCGCACAGATATAACCATGCATTTCACTCATTCGGCAATGCATAGTCGTTAATTCGTTGCCCATGCAGTGAGTAAAAACGCGAAGTAGACGGGGAAGACGGAGATGCCTGTATTGTACATACTCCATTCATCCAATACCATCTACTTTTCGCGATTTGTTTCCCCGGGTTGCCGCCCAAGCCAGAATGAAAATGAACATATGAAGAATGGGGAAACAGAACCAAGAGCAATCGTGCTGAAGTTGGACGGCATTGATGTGTTTTGAAGATATGAATGGCAGTGCTAGTGCTGGTGCTGATGACGATGGAAGGGAGGAATGAAAATGGGGCGGGTACACACGAGCAAGTAAACAGGCGTGGGCAGCTGTATGTGCATATGTGATATGCGGGAAATGAACAAGGGTCGCGCGAAACCACACACACACACACACACACACACAGATAAACAGACAAATGGAATAGAAGAAGGGTAACGAATTCGTGATGGATGAAGTATACGTACCTTTTAAGAATAACAACTTTTGAGTTGAGGTTGAAATGACCGACGGTGGTAGAGATGTTGTTGTAGTGATAGTAGCAATAATGGTGGTGGTAAAAGTGATAGTGAGTGATGATGGTAAAAAAGAAAGAATAAACCACAAAACAAAGAGAAGCAAGATGATGAAGAGGAAAAAAAGTGATAACCGAAATCTTCAGCAATGATCCTGTTGAATTCACGGGTCAACCGAACGCTGTGGCGCGGCGATATCCAGGACGATGAGATTAGTCTTCAATTCGGCGATCAGATGCGTGCGAAAAGATAGGTAAGAAGAAACAGAGAATGAAGACGATGAAGAGCGATTGCCCTTCGTACGACTTCACCTGCGAAGACAGGCTTGAATGAAAAGGGAGATGGGAAGAGGGATTGGATTGGCCACCGAACCACCAGTGGGCTGTGACAATTAGACTCGCGGGGTGCCGAAGGGGCTTCTGTCTGGGCTTTTTTTCTTTCTTTTTGCTGTTGTTTCTTGTGCTTTTTTCTTTACCAAGTGTAGAGTAAAGAGGAGGAGTACAGCAACAGGAACATGTGTACAGTATGTGTGAAAGATGTGGGTACGGCTGCAGATGGGGGGAAAGAAAAGAAAAAGGCTTGAGTCGAGAGGTAAGGTAGACAGAGATGAGAGCGATAAGTGAAAGAAAGACAAAAGACGACTGGGAACTTGAGTATGGACAGCGCTAGGAATCTCTTCTTTTCTACTTACCCGTACTCTGTTTCTCTGTGGTGTGCTGTGGTGTGAGCTGTGAGCTGTAGACCTCGCAAACCAGCAGGGATTTAGTTCTGATAATGTCCGCTCAGCGCAGAACAAGCAGCCGAAGTTGAAAGATAGAGAGACGAGTGTAGATTGGGGGAAAAGTAGACGAAATAAAGCAAAAGGGTAAACGGACATTGAAAAGAGAGCAGAAGAGAAGCCCAGAAACCAGAACCGAGATCGAAACACAAACCGAAGGAATGATGGAATGAAGAGATCAGTGAAATCCTTACTCCGTCCAGGGTAATTCTTGTAACCGTTTCTCTTCCTCTCTATTTTCGTCGTGATTTGACTTGACAAGATCCACTTTCGCTGTGCTTTACTTTGCTTTGCAGCCAACAAGTCAACTCTCGTCATGTATCTGGTTAAAGTCCTCGTAGAGAAGAAGCCAGAGCAAGCTGCACGGTAGGACTATAATTTAGAGGGAGAAGAGAAATATCAAGAAAGGGAAGAATATCCTGCACAACTAACAACGAACAATGATCGACCATACACACACCACAACTAATACTACTCATACGCATATCGCACATCGCATTAGCTCTTTCACGTCACGCCTTCGGCGGCATTCCCAAGGAACCTTTCCCTTCTGGTCCCCAGGGAATTGGTCACAGCTAATCATCAAACCAAATAATCATGGGAGAAAGCAGAGGATCGCGGCTGATATACCCCTTGCTATTGGCCAATGCTGGCAACCATTCTCCGGTTATGGTTCAAATTACCTTTGCAATCTGCCTCCTTGACCTTCTGAGCACTTTTATACCTTTCTGCTCACTTTTCTCACACCTCCTTTGCGGGCTCTCCTATGTTGTGTATGTACTTCGTACAAGGGAATGATAAGCGTACTCAACTTACCGTTGCGCCGTTTTGGTTCGGAATCCACTCTGGAGCCGATCGGGAACAAGGTCCCTGCTGCTCTTTTGTTGCCCTTCTTGTTGCTTGTTCAAACTGAATTTTTTCATATCCGTTTTTTCCTTGTTTCCATTCTCGTATTCTGTGGCGATATGTTGAAGTACCTTATCACAAGTACCGGTTTTACTCCCTCTCCCGCCGTACCTGGTGAGGCCGTCACATCAAACCACCGGCTTCTACTTGGACATGCACTGTATGTATGTATGTAGAAGCTGCTTTATTCTTCATCAATCGATTGGCCTTGCCTTCGATATTCGAAACCAACATGAGGAGTAAGTCGTGCATTTCCCCTCGTCATCATACCTGTCTGTGCGTTGCTTGTTTGTCTTTTACTGGCGTATAATCCTTACCGTAGATATACATAACAGGGATTACACCCCCCCTAGTGTACTTTGATTTCATGTATGTACCCAATTGCAACGATCGTTTCAGATCCAGATCTCTTTCATACAGAGAGGTTGTTCAGCAGATACATATGTAAATGAATGCCGACTGATGTTCAATACCGTGATGGTTGCTGATGTCAACCGGAACTTGTCTGGTTATCTGACTTATATACTCGATGCTTGATTAGTCTTGTTCTTGCATGTGTATTCGATGTTAAAACCTTACTCTATCTCAATCACAGTTACGCCATCCAGTCAGCGTGTGCCACCCGGTCTTCTTGTATGTGCCTACACTTACATACATACAGTCTCCAACGACATGCTATTCAGTGAAATATACGACATGTGTTGATGAGATTTAAGATAGTATGTTATATCAATAGCATAGTTCAATTTGAGTTGATATATGAGATAAAAAATACAAAGTTATTGACAAAAGGAAAAAAGAAAGAGAGAAACGTACAATACATAGGTAATTTTGGAAACAATGTCGGTGCAACTGGGACAGAATGCCAAAAAGGCTTCATGCTCACAGCTGTTGCGCGGGAGGTGTGAGAGGAAAGGTGACGTAGCGAAAGTACCCAAGCAAAGAAATTGAGAAAACAGAAAAAGAAGAATGTGATCCCCGATGCATAAGTTTGCGCAACTTGAAAGAAAAAAATTGGTACCCGATATAGGACAGCCCCTATTCCTAGCATGAAGCCATAGCCTAATACCTACGGGGCCATCGTCCATGAAAATGGAGCTCTAAGATCCTGTCAGCCTCCAACTCAAGATCAGCTTGAGCATTTCTCGAATGCTGACTCTGACTTTGACCCCGTGCCTCCCTCAAGTCCCTCGCCCACACTGAGGTCCAGATCGCCAATTCCGACAGGGGGCTAATGTCCCTAAAGTTCATCAGCTCGGGGGCCCGCGACACGTCCCGAGATGGTGTCCCGGAGGGGGAAATAGGCCCATCATGGCATCTTGCTGGTTCAGGCGAAGGAAGAGGCAAAGGAATCGAAGCCACAGAACGCGAGTCATCAGAGCTAGACCGTGCATTAGTCACTTGCCGCAAGGGACTCGTTGGTGTACATGGTCCGATAGAAACGACATTTAACCCCTGCATCTCTCGGGAGTGCAATGGGGGCGCAACCGGTGCTATCGCCGGTGAGGACGATGAGATTCCAGGGGTTCTAATGCGTGGAGGCATAGGCAAATTGATAGTAGGTTGTTCTGCCTCGACGTTGGAGATGGTGTCGTCAGAAAAGGAGGACGACGAGTCAGAGGAGTCCTCTGGCATGAGGACGTCGAGGAGGTCGTTGCCATATTCCATGTAAAGAGCTTGAAGTGGGCCGCTGGTCGAAGCGATCTCGTCGAATACATCGCCCTCTGATGACGAGGAGGATGGTTGAGGAGCATCATAGTTGCTTGATTTATCGGATTGGGCGTCGGTAGGTTCTTCTTCAACCCCGTCTTCTTCCTGCTCCTTACCTCCCTCATCCCCCTCGACAATGTCGGCTAAGGCTCCCCCTAGTGATGTCAATGGCTCCCGTGACGGCGGTAGTATTCCAGAAAGGGGCTCATCAACTTGGAGCGTTTCGTTATCAGGCGGATCACCAACGTATTCTTCAGTGGTGTTGGCCAGATTCTCTGCTTCCTCCAAACCGTTGTTACCGAGATGGTCTTCCATTAGCCTTGACTCATCGTGGTCCAGTGCCTGCTCTGCCATTTCCAATGCCTGGTCACCAAACGTCACATCTATCTCTTCAATCTCGGGCATATCTGGACCATCAAGCAGGCCCATTGTCCCTTCAGTCTCCGGCGTATTGAGACCACTCTCTTCCACCAATGTCGTTGAATCACCATGATTATTTTGTCCCTGTCGCTCCATATCAATCATCTCAACCAATTCCCGCTGCCCCTCCGGCTCAGCAGAAATCTTTTTCTTCTGGCCAAACAAAGAAACCCCTGACCAGAACCCATTCCCAGGGCTACCACCACCATCACTTGTCGTTGCTCTCCGACGAACAAGGATCCGTCCTGCATCCCGCTCCTCGATAAAATCCCGGCCTCGCGATAGTGCTAGAACAATGAACAGCCAGACCATGCATAGCACCGCTGTCCCCCAGAGAGCACTCCAGGTCTCAAACAACGTGACAAGGTATAACAATCTGAAAGACCCATCATTTGTCTCATCATGGTTTAATAAAGTGCCCCCACTGACACCCAGACAAATGGTGCCTCCTAGCACAGGAATCAGGAGAAGTGATGCCAAAACGCCTGTCGTGGTGGATGTGATGCGTCCCTCACATCGGTATAGTGCAGTTGAATGACAAACCAATGCACAGGACAAGATGGTAGCGCACAGACAGAAGGCAATTGATGACTCAGCAGTGGAGGATGATTTGAGATCAAAGTCGACGACGTGGCTTGCAGAAACGAACTTTGAAACAGTTCCTAAGGCAGCAATATGTAGGACAATAAGGCAAATGCCGGGGAAAATGAAACGAATCATTTTGGGAAGCGAGAGGAACGATGTAGCTAGTGTATGTACCAGATGAACTGAAGTTTGTTTGTTAGCGGTGGCTGCACGTATGTGATACAGCGATGCTGGGGGGTTTACATCAACTGCTTGGGGGTTGGTATCGAATAAACGAGAGCGAAGGGTGTATCAAGAATTGAGAGCGTTCCAATATGCTACTGGCATATGAAACGAATGTTCTTATTGTGCCAGAAAAGCAATAGAGACGGTGAGACTCTGGCCAGAAAAGTATAGAAGATGCATTTTATAACATCTTTCGCATGGATCACGGTCAGCAAAATGGGTCGATCATAGTATAGAAGAAGAATACTCTGAAGCCCAGACTCCGGTCCCGTGTGACATGAGATCTTCTGGAGGAAGAAGAACACCCACACTTCAGAGGTAAGGGCAGAGCCCCAAATGTGACTGTGCGAACGTTTGATGCATAGAAGATATGCCGCTGTGGACCAAAAAGGGTGACAGACAAATATCCCGATTGAGTACTTAGGTATCTTCAGGAGAGATGCAAGACCTTTCAACCATGATTGACACATGTAAGAGGGCTGATGTGCCTCCAATGACTTGAAAAGTGTCAAATGTTTTTGAATCATGTCAGCAGCATGAAACTGCAGCTATCTGAAAGATCCCGAAACATTGATTGGGGTAATGCAGTGGAAACACATAACGGTGACTTTTGGCGCCTAATCAATCCATCTTAACTCATAGAGTTTTGTGCCCAAATATATCGCTGACGTAGGAGCAAATAAAAGCTCCAAATACATCGTGTGCTTCGGAGGGGTTCCTGTCGACAACATAGCCCTCGTTGAATTTGCTTAGAGCATTTATGCGAAACAACATTGAAGTGTCGTTTTCGGATCAAATGAAAAATCTAATGCTTTGACTTTTCATATATATTACCCGTTAATGCTGCCCAGCGGACATTGTGGGACAAATCATAGCCAAGCAACAAGTGCCTTTCAGTGGTATGGCCGGGAAGGCCGAATTTCATGCTTCGTGCGGCCCATGTCGGCTTCAATGCGTATGTGGAATGCTCCTCAGAACATTCGCAGAAAATAGATTCCAAGTTCGGTTTCATACCAATTGATATGAGTATTGTTCATGTCTTCCATTATGGAGGTCCCATCGAGACTCTTGCTTCACGATGGTTGTCTTGATATGGCGCTTGCGTTGCTCATCCAGACACACTGTTCTCATACATCTCTTCAAAAAAGTTCAGACGATCATAGCTAGACTCATGCATAAGCTTGTCACGCCAACTACCGCACGAACCGGTCAGCAGTCGTCGGTATTCGCTGGGTGCATGGCATTCATTGCTTCCCACCAGAAGCAGTCATAGACACTTATCACTCATCCCTCGCCTGGTACAGCATATTGAGCAGCATAGCTGATAGTAAAGCTCAAACTCCCTCAAACTTGCATGTCAAGATTGACGCGATGCATTGACAGCAGTTGATGTTATTTTGTTCTGGAATGCCACTGCAAGACTTGACGTTCGATGTTGTCTCCACGGTGGAGTCGTGCCAAGGCTGATTAAGGTACGGTGCAGATTGGGTTAATCTGACACGATCTAGAACCCTGACGTCTGCGGCTCGGGTTGAGAAGACCCCTGAGGAGACTATGGTCAATATGGCGCACGGAAACCACCAGAGTAGTATTGAGATACACTGAAAGATATGGTCGGGATGTATGTGTGGTTCATTGATACAGGTCAACTTGATATGAGCATTGGTGCAGTTAAGTTGGCAGTTGGTACTAAAATCCTACTTGGAGACTAAGTATGACTACGGCCAGACTGATACGAAGTGCAATAGTTGGCATGAAAAAGTGAGGGAGCCTTGATATCACGTAAGAAACATATATACATCATGCATCCGACTCGATAGACAGTGCCATCCACCACCACTCCTTAACATAAGATGCCTTACAATCAGGAGAGCCAATCCTATCGACAACGCCTACCTCCACCATGTAATCCAAAACAAGCTCAACCTCCCAAGCTGCAAGACACGGGCACAGCATTCTCGCGATGTCTTTGGGTTTTGAACCGGGTCGCGAAGCTACAATTCCAAGCACAGACGCAGCAGCAGATTCCCAGAGGACTTGCACAACATTGCCATGTATATCAAACCATAACGGGATTTTGCAAAGCGGTTTCTCGGTCGCTGATGCTGGGAAGTCGGAAGGCAGATCACCTCTGGGAATCTTTGGTGTTGCTTCAAGTGGACTGGAATAGATGTAACGACCTTCAACCGGCCTGAACTCCACATCGAACCTTAGCTTGCCCTTGTCCATCATGCGAGTAAGGTAGCCGCCATCCGTGAGACCGTATTTATCTCGTTGGAGGATTGATCGGGTGTATTGAAATCATGTCCGACTGAACCAGGTTGATCAATGCAAGTATATCACCATCTTCAGCATCATAATTGAGCTTGTACTTCCCATTGAGATGGAACTCGGGATCGAGTATCGTCTTTTTGAAAGTTGCTGCTCTCTTCAACTGCGTTGAATCAATCTGTCGTCTTCGACCGATTGTATGGACGAAGTTATCTGTGAGATCGTAACTGCGCCCAGGTATAAATCGTCCTTTGTTCCTCTGGTGTATAGCACCTTCTTGTATAAGCGACTGTTTGGCTTCTGATAGCAAGTCCGCCCCAACATAAGCAAGCATCGCCTCTGCCGCCTTAGGATCAAATGTATCATCAGGTGCAACGATATTTGCGCGGACCCAGGTTTTGGCTGCCGCTAGTCGATCAGCGTCTGTGCTGATGGGCGCTTTCTTGCTATCTTCAAGTGATATAGAGAAGGGTACACTGGAGTACAGCTGCTGTCTCCTTGGTATCGTTGTAGTCGAACTTTGCTGGTATATCTCATCGAGTTGCTGCGGCGGTTCTGCACGTATCTCAAACACCCTGCCAAACCGTGCACGCGTTGAGGGAAGATCGGGTAACCTATTATCACTTGAGAATTCAAGTTCTCTCGATGCCCAGTCGACTAGCCATGCCCAATTATACTCCTCGATATGTTCATAGTCTATAGGAGGCACCTGGTCCATTTCATAAGCTTCCAAAAACCGCTCTTGAAACTCACTCTGCAGCTTTGATATCTGCAAACGATGTTTCGCGAGTAGGGACTTCCCACGGCGAGTTATGACACTGATATCAGCATCGGGAAACGCAAGTTGGATCAATGACCAATCTATAGTCCTTCCTTCATTTCCACCGGCCAATGTTCGTAGCACAACGAGGGCAGTAATGATTCTTCGCTGGAGATCCGTAGAGATACTCCTAAGCCCTCTGTTGCGGCGAGCAGCATTGCCTCGAGCCTCAGTCTTTTTGCCCGTGGCCTTTTGAGTCCCAAGTGATGCCAGCCGGCGTTCCTTTTGGATAGGCTCCTTACGTCTTCTTCTTCTCTGTCGTGGTGGTCCTAGGGTCAACTCTTCAGCAGCAGACGCAGTAGGACGTGCAGCAAGTTTTCGAAGTTTAGCAGGAGAAGGCTCGGGAGCAACTTCATTGTCAGCCCACCGAATTGGTCCTTCAATTGAAGCTGCTTTATACGGCACGCTCGCTGGGTAGTTTATGTACTCAAAGTGGTTTGGCACAGGCTGAATATGATCTCGGTATAGATCGAAGACTTCAATTTCCCATCGTTGTATCGCATTGACTTCAGCAAAAAAGCGGGCAGAAGCAAGATCAGGGACATCCTCAGGTATCTCTATCGGTCCCATGATTGATAGAATCTCCTCCACATTTCTCGGCAACGATGGTGGGCGTAATGGTTTACTAGTAGCCGGTGCCTTCTGCCCTGGAATCGCAATGCCATGTTCAGCCAGCTTAGAGATCCAATGGGCCATATTTCGCCTTCTATCAAAGTCCTCCTCCCATTGCGGCGGTACCGCAACAGCGTTCCGAGAGCGTGGATATGTGCTAGCAAGACGTGTGATGCGCTGTTGTAGAGCCTTGATACGCGCCTCTTCATGCGCGTTTCTCATGCGCATTCTCTCCTCCGCGAAACGTACTCGGTGAGGAGCGTGGTGCATGATGACAGTGACCTCTTCCTCCTCTTCGTGTTCCTTGCGAGGGGTCATGGGGGGTAACGCTGCTTTATGCGACTTTCGTAATGACGGGTCGACTTCCACCTCAGGGGGAACATAAATGCCTGGATCAGTAGCTAGTACTTTCTGCTGCATGTCGAGCACTCGTGGGTCATTGGTGGGTATGTCGACGTTGGTAATCATGCTCCGCGTGATTATGATTCCTTTGGAGTTTCGCCCGCTGAAACTGAGCTGGCGAACTTTACCGCTATCGACGAGAGTTTTGACGGCCATCTTGATTGTACGCATGTCAGGCTTCCCCGATTGCTTCATAATCTTCATCCATGCAGTCGTAAAGGGATACCACATCTCGGAACCCACGGGGTAGACTCCGTGACATTTTTCAAGTATCTCCATGATGATCCTCCGACGTAGCATAGCGACGGTACCCGCCCCCCTTTCACGCCTCCGTGATTGAGATGGTTTGATGTCTGGGTCTGGTTCGCGCTTGATCTCAACATCATTGAGAGGTAAATCTGTAGTGTCACTTGTAAGACCAGAAGCAGCGGTCTCGGGTCTTTGGCTCGTCTCAACTGGTTGACTAGTCCTTTCAACGACTTGAATTTCTTCCCGTGCCTGATCGCGATCAGTCTCCATCAAAGCTGGCTCAGACGCGGTAGTGGCCGAAACGGTTGCTTCCCCTGATACAGTAGCCACTTGCTCACTAGGTTGTGTAGACAAAGGAGAGGTTGGAATTGATCTGCGGCCACCTTTGCCTTTGCGAGGCCTATCGAGCTTGGGATGCTGTTCACTGACTTCCACAGAATCCATATCTGGTATAGGTTGGTCCGCCACAACTGTCTCCTGTTCTGCCAATTCAGGGGAAGGCTCAGTATATTGCACACGCTTCCGTTTGCGCATCGAGACTCGTCGGTCTTCGGTTTCAGATGGCTGGGCTCCACCAATACTTTCGGTGGTGATGGTGTCTTCAGGGCCTGTAGCTGCTTGCGGCTCTGGCTCTGGCTCAGGCGCCGTAAACCATTCAAATTCTTTGAGCCTGGCACTCTTGATAATTAAGATTCTTGATTTCCTTGGACGGCCCCTTGCATGTCCTGTTGGCCTTCTTTTCCCAAATGGTGTAAGATAGGCCCCTGGTGTTGGTCGTGGAATGACGAGGGCGGCATATTCTGTCCATGTCATGTCCATACCAAGTGACTCCAGATGCTCCTTCTCTGACATTTCTTTAGGTGGTTCGGCGATTTTAGCCCTTTTGCGTGAACTGACTGATTCCATATGTTCTTCATCTTCCATATGAGGTACGCCCCTTTTCTCACCTGCAGTAGGCCTCTGAACAGCTGCACCAGCCTCTCCTTCATCAGCAACGGTTGATTGATCTTCATCTCCAGGTCGATCAGATCCACGATCTGCTCTCATCGTAGAGTAGTGTGGATTATCCATAACAACCTCCCCAGTCCCGTCAGGTTGCCATACAAGTCTGGGCTGCCACCTTGTTATAGGCATTGAAGTAGGTTTCGCAATCTCCAAACACTCCCTTAGAGATGCACTCCCGTTCTTGACTAACCCGGCGGGCTTTTCATTTAGGGGAAACCCGTACTGATCAAGCTCTGGAACGGCATCAAGCGGTGCAATTGAGGTTCCCTTGCGGCTCTTGTTCGACATGGGAAATACTTGTTCGACCGCATCTCTGGAGGCTTTACCCTCATCAACCAGTTTCTGGAAATTGTCAAAGGTGTAATGGACGTAATGACTGATAGTACCATGTAATGCTGAGTCGCGTATTATCGCAAATTTGCGAAGATTGAGCGGTTGCGCATAAGGCCATGCCTCAACCAATCGGTTCATGGTCGTCTCAGTTGGGCGTCGATAGAACATGCCAACAAAGGATTTCACAATTTCAAGGTTCGTCATTCCCTGGGTCCCACTCGCTTCGATCAGGGAGTAGATTTGATTGTAGAATGGCCGATCTGGGGTCCAATGTGGTGTAAATCCTTCGGTCTCATCTTCACCATCCTTCTCGCCTTCGTCATCATTATCGCCTTTATTTAGGAACGCGACGAGCGCCCGACTATCTTCATAGAATAGCCTCAGATCCTCTTCCGTTGGCTCTCTGATGAGCCGGATACTCAGGTGTTTTGATTTGAGGATATCATTATATTGGGAGACAGCTTTGACCTTTTCAAGACATCCAATTCGTTCAAGTTTTCGAAGTGCCCGGCCTAGAATTTTTCGTGGTTTTCTTTCCTTCATGTCCATATACTCCTTCAAGTCATCGCGAGTGATGACTTTGCACTCTTTGAGTATGCCAAAGAGCTTATCAAGAATAGCTTTGAAGTCATATAATGAATGGTCTTCCTCGTCATTCGTGGCTTCAGCAGTCCCAACGAACCGCTGAAGAGTACACAGGCTCGTCCGAGTAGACTTGAAATGAACGGCTTTCTTCTCAATGTAGCCGTTCCGAGCAAGCTTGTCTGTCCGCTTAGGAACTGAACGCTTATCTTGTCCACTGAGACGCGTAAGCTCAGGCTGAGCAATGCCCTTGCCTTTATGCATAGCGATGATTGACAGCAATGCAAACTCTAAGGGCGGAACTCGGGCATCATCACGCTCGTGGCCAGCCACAGCAAGCCACATACGACTCGTCGATACAAAAACTTGCAACCCCTCCGTAGCTTCAGAAGACGATTGAGCAGGTTCATCTGAAGCAGCCCCTGCCCCGGCAGCCGAGGGCTGTCGAGATGACTGGCGCAGAAAGGCAGACCTCGCATTGGCGTCGCCCGACCGCTTATGCGTCGCTTCGACTTCAGTTAAAGACAATTGATTGCCCTCACGATTTTCCCCAACAGATACTTCGGGGTTCCTTGTGAGCCAAGTCCATACTTTCTCCTGAAACGGCCTGTCAACAAGCTGTTTCATTGGAATCTCATCAACATTGCTTCCCCCTTGAACAGATTCGGCCTGTCCTGAACTAGTACTAGCATGTTCAGCAGGGGCAGAAGCTGAAGCAGAAGCTGGAGCTGCAGTTGCATCTGCATCTGCAGCTGGATTTGGATTTGTTGCCTCATCATAATACTCATTGATGAAGCGACACACATCAAATGGAGAAGCACCTGAACATGATAGTCAGCAAAAGGTGCCAAATAAACAACAACGAAGCACGATCTGCCACCAATGCACCCGCAGTCACTCCCTATGTGTGGTCGTCCTCTCTGCACCTGCAGCTGCAAGCTGTGGAGCGAGAACCGTACACGACCCTTATATAGGCCGCCGCAAGCTCTATCTAAAACACGAAGTCGCTCACAATCAAGAATTTTTCACATCAGAAAAGCAACATACCAAAGTCTCCGCATAGCGAGATCTCGTTGAGCAAATAATCAATCAGTCCGCTGAAGCTACGCGCCATACTGCTCTGCGTTCACGCGAACACTTCATCCCAGACCACGCCAACCGACACAGACACAAGGACCATGAGAGAGATGTCAAAAAAAGCCAGGCGATGTTGACTTCCTCAAGATTCGAACTTGCGACGTGCGTTGTTCTCCGTTTCCTTGTCGTTGCTCAGACGTTCATTTCTCCTTCAGTGAGACGCCGTATGAGGAACGAGAGCGGGGTGGGCGCTAAACTATTTAGGGAAAAGAGCCGCGTCAGGTACACTCGGGCCGGCGAGATGCCTGCGTGGTACGGAGGCTGGGGACTACTCTGACGTGGCTCATTGCGGCTTTCGGCCATATGTATACGGACTGTCCCGTGTTTTGCCCGCACATATACGAATTAGCCCGACACGGGCCTTGATCACCTTAATATATGTGGCAGAGTGGCAGAGAAGAGGTGTCAAGAGATATGAGATTTGCTTATAAAGAATAGAGAGATCTCCTTGATCCCATCGCAGTGCGCATATGAACCTTCAAATGCTAGACGTCATCTGGGACTTGTCAGCCCGCTCCGTGTCGAAAACCAAGGAATCAAATACCATTGCGCGGTGGCGACCTATGAGTTTCCTTCTCTCCCTCTCGGCCCGACACGCTGCACTTGCGGGATCGTCTTTAAGGCTGTGATCAGCGTACGTCATTGACGTTCTCGGACCGTGAAGACTGCGAGTATTTGAAGGTCTGCCTGTGCCTTCTGTTCTGATCATCGCTTTTCTGCTCCGGTTCGACCGCAATTGTGCTTTTTGTGGAAGCATTATCATTGTCGTTCATCTAGGGGAGGCCGTCATCTCCCTACAGTTATATCCATCCTTGCTGGTTGCGGGTGATATCTACGTGACGTCATCCCGTGCCTGACGCATCATCCGACCCTAGGAAGAAATACGAAGAAAAGCGAGGCTAGGTAGCGCTGGTTTTTGAGGAGTATTTTTTTTTTCTTGTGTCTCTCTTCTGCAGGAGTCACAGGAGTCAAGAGTTATTCGCATTCATATCAAAGAGTCGGGTCGTCTTCTGCAACTCTTGTTTGAATAATTTCCTGACATTTTCCATCGACATTCAATAAAGTTATGATCAGAGCCAGTTGTCGAATCGCTTTCATACATACTACGACTATTATCCCCACGGCAGGTGACTGACACTGAGCGCTATCATCTATATTCCATCACATATCAGCCACATATCCCACATCACTCAGGCCAGATAGGATACCGGAATTCGAACCCGTTGGCTGCTGTCTTTCACTACGAAGTTGCAGGAACAAGTCTTCAGCGATATCCTCGAGAAGACTGCGAGACAACTCACGGTTTTAAGTGGAGGAACCCGTGAACGTCTGCACAGCACAATCATTTTCACAAGGCAGAACAAAAGGGAATCATGACTTCAATACACGACAACAGAGGCGACGTCTCACCAACGACAGACGCACCTCCTCCTGCAGAACCTCCTCCTCCGTCTCAGGAATTAACTTCACCCCGACAAGACCTCCAAACAGAATATGAGGATAGATGCCCGGAGGCGCCGTCAACCCGCAGTGCCTCCTCATCCCGTCCTCCACTCGTCTCAACTCCGTCAAATCTCCCACTGCATCTAGATGACTTGCGCACACCTAACATTGCAGTCCCTCCACCATTACCATACTCTCTACGAAAAAGAAAATGGCACATCGCTATCTTCTGGTCGCTTTTCTTCATCGATACGAGTGTGCAGCCTCTGGTTCTGTACTATACATTGTGGTATTTGACCGATTTGAGTGACAATCTAGGTATGTGAGAAGAAGCAAGATTGTGGCACTTCTGTGAAACGCACATGCTTGGATATGTTTGCTAATGGCGGCTCCCAGTTTTTACTATCACGACGTGTTGCTTAGGCGGAATCTCAGTTGCCGAGTATCTCTATCGCTTCTGGCAACTCTTCAAAAAGGGCTCGCAAGTGCGGCCCATGAATGCCCGACGATCATGGGTGAGTGGTTTACTCTGGACAAATTCAACTTTCTCTGTCAAACTAACATTAGACAGCTTGATTTCTTCCAAATCAATTTCACGGTCGTCTGGTTTATTCTTGCCATCGAATTGATAGTGTATGTTTCCGCCCCACCTCTTTCACAAGCTCGACCTATATTAACTTATGAATCTCAATAGTGGCACGGTTCAAAAACACCCACCAAGTATGTTACAAGGCAACTTCCTCAACTCATGAGATTCCCAAGACTAATCCCTGAACAGTCCGTCTCTTATCCATGCCTCTACCGACAGTGATGTACTATTTCGGCTTTACCTACATCACACTCGACGTTCTCCGCGCATTGGGTTACAAGGCGCCCTTCCGTATATCATCAACACCGAAAGGTGCTGTGATGCCTACTGCGCTATATCCACTCATTGAAGACATAGTAGCGGTCGATGGCGGTGGCGGTCAAATGTACAGACAGGCCTTGAGAAGCAGGTATCTCGCAAGCCCAATGTTCCGACAAATGCTCTTCGAAATGAATTTATTCTGGGCTGGAGGTGCCATCGCAGCCGCAACGCTCACTACTGTGCTTGTCTTCACGCTGCAGCGGGACGCAGCTTACGCGGTATGTCGTGCAGGACAAAGAAATGTCTCCGCTTGTTTACGAAAATATGGCTGATGGATCTTTAAATTTTAGGTTGGATGGGGTCTCCCCTTCGTTTGGGCAGCCCTCTGGACCATCATCACCATTCCATGGGTTCAATGGCACTTACGCCGTGAGAAAGCCGCATGGTCGCATTTGACTGCCAGCAACCGTGATGTCCTTGGATCACGACCATATCAGGATACAGGAACCACTCGAAACACCCGTGTGAAGAACCCCAGCTTTGAACGCCTTGCGCAGGCCTTGAAACCGAAGGGAAGGTTCCGGCGCAGTTTATTTGAGGTACATCCCTGGACGAAAGATACGAACAAAAAGGATGTCAACGAGAAAGAATTCGACATCGAAAGGGGCGTGTCTACAGACGACAATGTGGATAGCCATGAAAGTCAACAAGCTCATGGTGGTTTAGACCTTCACGGGAACAACGGTCAGGAGCCCGTGCCTTCGCAGTCATGAGCGTTGCGGCCATGTCCGGAGACCACGTCAACTCTGCCCCCCTGAATCCAAAACCTGACGTCCCCTAAACTATGAGCACATACGGCCGCTGCTCTTATTATCTTGGCACATACACATATACTTGCTCACGCCACATAATTTACGACAAGGACGCCTCATCATTTCCTTTACATACACCAGATCTGCGCTCCAGTCCCGACTTTTACGACTTTCCCAGCTATGATTTTTTTTTCTTTTCTGATTTACTTTT
>AZGZ01000004.1:679638-713024 GCA_001636715.1 Ascosphaera apis ARSEF 7405 | reverse complement strand
ATTAGCATTTTCATCTTTTCCTAAGGCACGGTTTGCGTTCAAGCTACTTACATAGCCAGGACAATTCTTGGGAACATCCTGCCATGGTGTTTGGAAAGCGCAATTGATCGACAACACGCATACTGATGTGATGACCGCAAAGCCAATGAGCGCCGCAAGGAAGGAGAATAATATGTGATGTGAGCGTCGTGGAGTCAGCCGTAAAAACACATACACAACGAAGAGCTTGGACACAAATGTCACCAGGATGATGAAGATGCCGGATGTGTAATAGAGCTATGTCTCAATCAGCAGGGTACCCCGACTATGGTCTGAAGTCCAATTCCAAACCAGCACCACACCTTTTGAATCATGCCCTCATTCTCCTTTTTGATGTGCTCGCGCGTACTTCCCAAGCCGAGCTCAACATCGTACATCATCAGCACATCTGATATGAGTAGGAAAACCTAGTACATCGTTCAAAATATAGTATAAGTAAAAGCACCGAAGTTTTTGAGGAAGGCCTAACTCACGAAGCCCACACTCAAGGCTATGTCGTCTAATCCAAATGGCGGAGCAATCGCAACTCGCACATATATACGCATGCCGAGACAGATAAAGGTCACAGCCAGACCGAGTGCAGCCGCAACAGTAATCCAAGCTCCATGTTGTGTGTCGCTCACAGCAATCGCAGGAGGTAGAACTTCATATGGTGGGTATTGCATGACCTGGCGATCATCGAACGAATGTGAAGTTGTGCAACCCTTTGACACGATCGACAACTCAAATTTGAAGATAGATTCGATTAAGTAAAGTAGACCTGCTTAGCGAAAAGTTTGTTATGGCGGATATGAGCTCGCATCAAGTTTGATCTCCACGTCTGAACAGAGCTTGAAACTGATTGATAATCAGCGAGCTCAAACCCAATTCGACGACCTCTGCTGTGGTTTGAGATTGTTTCTTTCTAGCTTCGTAGTCAATAACTTCGGTGGTTGATGCAGCGTCTTTTCTTGAATCGATACAATTCCGTTGACTCAAAAGAATGGGACACAAATGGGCATTAATAGGTAGCTTGTCGAAAAGGGGTCGATTTAATCCAGATCATACCACATATGCCACACAAATCTCATCATGGTACAGATTTGTCGAAGACGAAATGATGTTTTGCCGATCTAGTTTTCCACTGCTTGAGCCCGAGTCTCTCCCGAAACAGTCAGCCGACTTGAGACGTTCAATGGGCCGCAAGAAGATGTCCTTCCGTCAGATATCTCAGGCTTCTCTTGTTTTTTCCCCCACGGGAACGCCATCTGTACGAAGACTTTGCGAGCTGCTGTAAGCGAGCAAATTGCTTCTAAAAGACTTCGAAATATGCTACTCCACTCAGGCGAACGAGGCCATTCGCTGCAGCCCAACTCTCCATAGCCAGGTAAGGCCTGAGCTTTGTGGCTGACTTTGCTCAATTTCCGTATGCCGATGAGTCGAGCAAAGAAGGATACATGCTACTTTAGCTCACGGCATATGTACCAAGGGTAAACTTGCCTCAAAACTCGTGAAATGCCGGGAGAAACATGAAGCTGAAACTATTGCCCTCTGGACATTTTCTGCTCTGCGTGTCCCAGCTCGGAGATGAGGAACGAGACGGTTGCTGAGCTTAGACCTTCTCGACAAGGCTCCCATGTGGTAACGGTGCCCGTCGACCAGGCCGCGTCAGTCCAAGAGAAGCTACGATAAGATCTCTATGTATTAGTCGACGGTTATATCGAAGTGCATAGTGGGGCCATAGTCACATCCCGTCCAGCAGCATACAGTAGCGTATACAACCCTTCAAAGCTGAAGAAAAAATTCGAAATCTTGAAGCGAGCAATATGGAAGACAGGCTCTCATTTACAGGACAATGAAAAAGCCCCTTGGAAGCTCATTCAGACGCAAAACTGAGTCAAGGATATTCAGCCAGGCTGAGCGATGTCTTTGATGGTTTAAACGCCTCGCGCCTTGAATGGTGGGGAAAAGGTCCAGAAATCGCGGGAGACGACGATCAATTCCTTTGTTTCCGTGGGTCGTCTTCGGCACCGTTGCTTAGAATCCCCGGCTCACGTTCCACGGCCCCAAAGTTTCCTTTTTCATTTTTCACATTGGGCATGTCTCTCTCTCTCTCGCTCCTGGCTGTACGCTCGAATCACCCCTGTCCTTGTATTTTGGAGAATTAACGCCTGCCCCATTGTGTCTCTGAGAATGTTTGAACCATCCGCCGATGTCTCAAACAAATTCGATGCGCAGTGATGATTGCATATCCTCTCACAATTTTGACTGACACAAATTTCCCATATGGCAAGGAGCTTCGCGGTAGACGTGCATACGAACCGGTTCGGTATCAGGTACGGGATTTCTTCCAACAACAGCAGCCGACTTTGGGATTGCTCTTGAGACAGGGCAATGTAGTCTCGTCTTGCCCGTCAATCTTCAATCATTGGCCTATCTCTATCAAGTCCATCAATGAAACAGAGCTCGTAGCCTCAACCAGCCGCAAATACTGTAACCAGGTACCGACAGAATAGCGAGGCGCTTGAGTAATGCTGAAGATGTGGAATAGAAGCTCTCGAAGCAGGGAAATTTTCCAGCCGTATGGCATGAGCTGTGGACACTTCCGCCACCTCATCGGAGCTATGAAGTCTTGAGCACATCTTGGAAATTTTCCTGCGAAACAGAGCAAGGGAAGATGTGCAGGTTCGACATGAACTTGTTGCTTTGGCCATAGATATGTTCTCCGGCCACTCCACACCACGGCCTAAACACCCGTTCTGGATTCAAGGGAGGGCTGGACAGGCTGTAGGGGTAGTTGAGTCTGTGAGATATAATGCTTTAAAACCCTTTCCATTCCGGCTTGTAACATGGGTGATTGTATGGCTCTTCTCTCTCTGTTTTTCCCCTTTTGCAATCCGCGCATGTTTACGCTGCTCTAGAGTTTGTAACTCTCATTTTGCAATTCGACGACTGTGTCTGCCAGCGCATATTAAACAGCATCTGCTTTAAGTGCCAATCAATATGGGCGTTGATTTTAACCTAAAGACCTTTGGACGTGAGAGCCATGAGACGCCCAGATCTGACGACTCTCCTATGACCGATGATGTCGAAAAGCCTGCACATCTCACAGCCAAGTACATGGGCACGGATAGAGACAAATTGGAGATGGAAGCCCTTGGAAAGAAGCAAATGCTTCGAGTATGTCAAAGCCATTTCAATTGCTCAATATCATTGATTCCTTCTAATATGGATGTTGTTCTGCTTAGAGAAATTTCGGTTTCGCATCGATGTTGGCGTTCTGCAGTACGCTGATTGCGACCTGGGAAATTCAGCTAGTGTGAGTAATGGGCGCTGATATTCAGCACCCTTATGGTTATCAGCTTGAATGAGACTGATCAATTGCCTTGCAGTGCCGTTCAATTTCCTCTGCTCAATGGTGGTCCTGCTGGTACTATCTGGGGTTATATCATCCTCTGTCTGGGGTCTATCAGTATCTACGCCAGTATGGCCGAGATTGCATCAATGTAAGTCACAATCAATGCCTATCAAAGACCCGAGCATCAAATTGATGGTTGTTTTCATCAGGTCTCCAACTGCTGGCGGCCAGTATCACTGGGTCTCTGAGTTTGCGCCTCCCAAATACCAGAAATTCCTGAGTTTCACGACAGGTGAGTTGCCCCTGATGCGATAAGCTTCGGCCTTTGACTGTTCGGCCCATATATACTGACGATATGAACGCATCAGGCTGGGTCACTACTTGCGCATGGCAGTGCAATGTCATGGGTCTTTGCTTTTCGTCTGCTCTTACTGTTCAGGGACTGATCAAGCTGAACAACCCCGATTATGAGACCAAGCCATGGCACGGCACTTGCCTTACTATTGCAATCGTCATCTTCGCCGTCGCTTTCAATGTCCTGCTTGCGACGAAGCTCCCTCTTGTCGAAACCCTTGTTTTGATCTTGCACATTGCTGGTCTTTTCTTGATCATCGTCCCATTGTGGGTTCTGTCCCCGAGAAACACCAGCAAGCGAGTCTGGACCGAATTCGACAATGGTGGCGGTTGGTCCAGTATGGGGACATCCGTCCTGATCGGCATCGGTGGACAAGTGGGCACTATGTGTGGATATGATTGTGCCATTCATATGGGTAGGGCTGTCCAACCTTAAAACTTTCCATGTAATCTTGTTTCACTAACATTTCTTGCCATCTAGCTGAGGAGATTCAAGATGCATCGAGAAATTTGCCAAAGGCCATCATGTCTTCTGTCTTTATCAACGCTATTCTCGGCTTCGTCATGACTATAACATTAGTTTACACGGCCGTTGACATTGAGATGATCCTCGCTACGCCTACTGGGCAGCCATTCATGGAAATGTTCTTCCAGTGTACCAAGCATGTGCCGACTGCAACAGCCATGTCAGTGCTCGCAGTCATCCTGCTCATCTTTTGTGCCATTTCTGAATTGGCTGCTGCTTCACGCCAAGTCTGGTCTTTCGCTCGTGACGGTGGTATGCCAGGCTCGAGGTTCTTATCTTACATCCCCAACGGCTGGAACATTCCTCTCCCCTCCGTCGTGCTCACCGTCCTTGTCACCTCACTGATCTCCTTGCTGAACATTGGCTCCACCACTGCTCTACAGGCTATATCTTCGCTCACCATCAGTTCCATGTTTGCATCCTACTGCCTTTCCATCGGATGCATTCTACGCAAACGGTTGGTGGGTGAGCCATTGCCTCCATGCCGTTGGTCACTCGGCAGATTCGGCCTACTTTGCAACCTACTAGCCCTTGGCTTCACGTTGCCTATTCTCGTCTTCCTTTTCTTCCCACAAACTGCTGTCGTCGACAAGGAGTCTATGAACTATGCCATTGTCATGTTTGGTGGTGCCAATATCCTTGCTGGTATCTACTACTTCGTCAGGGGCAAGAACCACTACGTGCCCCCTGTTGCCCTCATGAAGCGTGACTAGACGGGAGTTTACTGATTTGCTGCTATTAATTCTTCTCGTTTTTTATCTGCCTTTTTAATCACTATTACTGTCGTACTTTCATTAGGTTGGTGCTACGATCATGGCAAAAGCCTTTGATAGACATTCTGGCGTTTTGGCTGTTCTTGTTGTCTTATCCCTGTTTAATCAATCTCCTGTACATCCATACCTCCTTGTCGATTTGGTCCTGGCTTGACATACCAGGCAATACAAAAATGGCCTCTTGCTCTTATCTGTCAGTTTTTTGAACCGCATATCCCCTCCCTGCAGATCAGAGCATCGGCGCTCACTGTATCCTGTGCCCTCCCCTAGTTCAGATGATGAAGAGAAATAGACACATCAATTGACGAACGGTCGATCTGCTATCCGTTTTATTTGTCTTCCACATCTAACATTCATTGAGTATCAGTAAACCCAGTTTATAGTACTCATTTGATCATATAGAACATGTCTGAATGGGGTTGGTGATCGTGGGCTCCCGCCATGTAAGACAAAAGCAAGAATTAGGGCCCCAAGTGATTAGCTGTATATAAACCGTTACCACCATCACGATAATACCGGTGGGGAGTCAAGCACAAATGTGCCCCGTCTTGGAGCTATGCCCGCTAAGACTATGAGGCTGGAAGCAGGTCCTTGAGTAATTTCAGATTAAGCGGGACCATTTCGACTATGTGAGCATAAAATGTTGCATTTTGACTCAGGGGTAAGAGAAAGTAGCGGTGTCGAGTCGTTATAATCGCAATACGCACTCAACGGATAATCCCTTCAGAAGAGGTGTGGACACAAAATAGAAGATATCAATTGAGAATCCAAATTGAGTACGTATGTACTGTATGCTCTTATTCACATGTTTTCCTCGATGCTGTATATTAAAATATATGTGATTTCTATGTGCAAATTAATACGAGTAAGAAGTGAAATAGATGAATTTCCAATTGGCCATTAGAGAGGTATCATATATGCAAAAGGACAATGCGCCCGGCCTGACTTGGACAACTGACTCTCTCCACAAGCCGCACGAAAGCAAAGAAAGGCTCTGCTTACGCTCGGCCATAGACGGACAGACGTTTAGTTTGGTGGTTGTCTAAGACAAGGCGGGAAATCCGGGGAGATTACCGACTACCACAACATTGATGAAGTGGGTCAATCATCACCGGAAGTCAACAAGCGTGTACGTCCACACCTTACGAGGTGGCCAGCTTAGGGAAGCAAAGAGGCCACTCTCATAGCCTTCACAAGAAGCCAGACTCGGAAAGCAACCTTGTAATTTTCTCATCCTCCCGTTCTCTCGGCTCAATTTCCAGACTCCGATCGTACGCCGCCTTTGTAGAGCAATCCTGCGCATTGTGCATCTGCTGCAAGATCCATTCCTGCAGCTCAGGCACAGGCTGGAACTGATATGTGCCATTTTGGAACTGTTGGATCTCCTGGATAACAGCCGCTGTCTTCCTCCATTTTGAGAAATTGATGTGGCTTGCATTCTCGGGGGTTTTGGAGGGAATACCATCTTCAGTAAAGATCAGATCGGTAAGATAGATACCAAGGAAAGGTATGCATGGAAGGTTGACATTGTGGATCGTCTGGCGATAGAGCGCGAAATTCTTGGTTGTCTGCATCAATGTACGCATGCGTTCTAGCATTGCCATTGTACGGGCGCTGACCTGATACCATGTCCGTCCCAACCTATCAATTGGTGCCGTGGCTAATGCAGAGATGATGGTCATCAAACTAGAATAGTTGTTCATCTTCCCACACTTATCAGCAACGTTTGTAAAGAACTTGATCACGGCCACACGCCGCTTGATATCACTTTGTTTCAAGATCGTCTCCGCAACCCAGTTGGTCAACTGGTTAGAATGCCTGATCATAGCCTTGATATTAGGCGCGTACTGCTGACCATTTTCAAGATTCAAGGTCTTCTTCGTCCAAGTTTTGTTTAAGCATTCTGTGGGTCGAATACGGGCATAAAGTTTGATCTCAATCAAACTTAGCTGACGAGCCATCTCCTCAGGATTGATATCCAGCAACTTCAATTTCTTCAGGTTCTTTGGCAACATAGGTGCTGGAGGATCTTTGACGTGAGGTGTCATCTTACGACTCATCGCAACCTGTTGATCCTTGCCTTCAAGGCCCATCTTCAGCCTCTTGTCAACGAGAGCAAGTAGCTGCGTACCACCAGGAGTCTTAGTCGGAAGCACCGCATTAGTAACAAAGATTTGAATCTGCTTCAACAGCCTCGTCGTTGGACCATCATCGGTGTCATCGTTTGGTTCCATCCAGTAGTTTTCAAGCCAAGTTTTCAGTGTGTTGACGACACGGATGCGTATAGGGCTTTGCTTCATCCTGGTCCATAGCTGTGTCTCATTATCATCTAGACCATATGGGGGTGGTAACGTGAAGCGATGCATCAATATCTCAAGAAGCACAGTTGCTGTGGTAAAAGATCGGTATGTAAGCAAAAACGTCGAATGGAATGATGTATCCAACTTGTCATGCCTAGTCAGTTGCTCCACCAATCCAGGCAAAGTACCTGACTTCAGCATGACAACGCCATCCCTTTCTTCAAAAGTGACATCATGTTCATGATCACAGCTCAAAAACCACGGTGTAGTGTTCGTTGGACTCGGCACAGAGACACCACCATACACACCCGTCATCCCAGCAGAGACAGGTAAAGGAGGCGGCGGCACTCTCGAAGAATGGTCTGCACCTGGCCCACCATGTGCACCAGGGCTATATGACGCATGGGTAGGTGTCGTAGGCGTCTTTTCGCCAAAGAACCGATTTGCCTTGTCAATACTAGGCTGAACATTCATCTTCATCATTCTCGCCTTCCTCGCCCCTTTAAACTCCGCAGGACCAGCTGAAGAGCCGAACCTCATACCTATCGCAGCACCACCACGACTAGCTCGCACTGCACTGCTACTTCTAACACCAGCTAGACCACCCATACCCTGTCTCCTAACCGCCAATGTTCTGCGACGTGCTTGTTCCGCAGCAACTCCAAACCCGAGCAGCGTTTGCAATGCGATAGTGAGCTGTTCTAGAATTCCCTTGACCATGCCGACCGTACCCCTGAGCACGCCAATTCTATCATCCATCGCTTCAAGCGCACTACCGCGCACGGATGCGTTGCCTGGAGACCCATTTTCATCGGCAGCTGCACACCATTCATCCGCAAGAGGAGCCCCGATGGCCTGACAAGCCAGGACTAGGGCACCAATTGCATCGTATAGCCGCTGTTTATAGGCAAATGCGTCAGTGAGTGCCTGCGCCTGCGTCACTGGCTTAGGTAGCGCCTTAGTTGCGCCAGGCGTGCTTGGTGCTGGTGATGGTAGGATTGAGGATCCCCCATCACCGGATGGAACCGAAAGAGAAGTATTCGATCCAGAGGGAGAGTTTAACGAAGGAGATTGCAATGCTGCATGCGAGGGGACACCAGCTATTGATTGTCCTATAGTTGGGTTCCCGAAGGCGTCCTCACCAGTGAACACTCGTGCAGGAGCAGGTTGTTGATGCATGAGACCACCAAACCCATTCCCAGCGACTGAATATCCAGTTGAAGGGGTAGGTAGTGGCCCAAAGCTGGACTCAGATCCGGTACGTACAGCCATGGGCGGTGGACCCTGCCCGTGCCCTTGTGCAGGATTCGCCACATTCCCGGACCCATCGACAAAGCCGGCATGTAAACTCTCAACGAAAGCATCATCCATCAGCCCACTCAGATCAAATCTTTCGAGGTACCTCGCCAAGGGCTGGAAGGCCCTCAAGACATCCATCGCGGCGGCACATACTCGTTCAGCCAACGCATCTCGCCCAGCAACAGTCAATGTGCTAGGTGTATGTGCCGACGTCGACATTGACATGGATGACATCGAAGACGCCAACGTCAATGAAGGAGACGCCATTCCCAGACCGAAGACCTCATCGTCACCCCCTTTTGAAGCCGGTTTGGAAGGCACGCTTGCGCTACTGCGGTTACTTGCTCCACCGATGGCGTCAACAGTAGTGACGGTACTGGTGTCTAACTTGCGCAAAGCACTCTCAAGCGCGGTTCGTAGGGGCGTTATCTTCTGAAGAGACCGAGGTGTAAGCTTGATACGGGGACGCGGATGCACCGGCCTTGAACGTATCGGCCCAATAGCAGGCGCACGCTTCAATTTCGGCGCTCCGCTATCGAGTTTTTTCTTCGCTTCTTCCGTAAAATCGGCCTTTTCGCTTGGAGGCGGTGCTTCAAAATCATTGCTTTCTGGGATATCACCCTCAATGATAACAGTATTCCTGTTGAATGACGCAGCAGATTGGAGTTTTCCGCAGCCCGTATTCGTCGACGCTGAGACGGAAACAGATCTGTTGCCAATGACGCTAATAGGACCTGGCGATGTAGCATTACCGGCTGGACCATTCAATGTATTCGTCCTTGCACGTCCACGACCCATCCGATTTCGGAGAGCGGTGTCAGCAGCTGCTGCGGCAGCAGCTAAGCTCGCCACAGAAGCATCTGTATCATAGTCCTCCTGAGCATTGGAATGTTGGGGATGTCTAGTTTTGCCGTCAACAGCCATGCCCATGGCGGCAGAATCGCTTGTATCGGTCTCTTCATTGGTATATGCTCTATCACGATGAGACCTGCGAACAGCACCATAGCGCGAGGGTATTTTTCTTTCAGAGCCAGAATTGATAACATCATCCGCACTTTCAGCGCCGGACGTTTCACCACCGAGGTTCAGACCCAGATCAAAGCTCTCATCGTCATCGTCGTCGTCACCCTCATCCCCGTAATCGTAGCCACGCTTATCTTCGTCGTCTTCGCTTAGACTATCGAGATCGCCATATTGGTAGTACTGGTCCCAACTGTACCCGTCTGAGCTAGTTTCATCCTGCATGCTATCTTCAAAGGAGTCATCTTCGCTTTGGCCAATGATAGCATCATCCAAGTGGCTATCATCGCCGGTTCCATGGCCTGGGAGAGGTCCAAAGACACTATCATCCTCATCCCTATCTGCACCGCTTTTATTCACCTCCTCATCGTCATCGTCATCGTCATTATCGTTCAGTTCAAGAAACGCGGACGCAACTTTCTTCCTCTTCTCTTCTCTTTTCGCAGCTTTCTGCCTTCTCAGAACAGAGGATATAGAACGAACAGTGCCACCGCGGCTCGCATCAAAAACACCATTTCCACTCCAATTACCTCCAACACAGATTCCACTACCCCTTTTCTCGCTTCCCGCCATAAAAGCAGGAATAAGCTGAACAACATCCTCCCCCCTCAACGCCCTCGCTCTATCCACGAACTTTTCCATCGCCTCTTCAAATCCGTAGCTTTCGGATATGCACTTGAGTTCTGCATCCATCAACTTCTCAGAACCATTTCCGTTCACATTGCCATTGACATCCCCAACACCATCTTCTTGAAACGTGGACGGCGTAGATGCTGAGGATGTAGTGTTGGTTGGTTTGCCGACATACTCAGCAGCGCCGATCGCTAGGTGACTATTCACCACCATTTTCGAAAACCTGCTCATCATGTTTCGAAACTCTGGACTTAGCTCTTTGTTGCCGCTAATGACACTTGGTGTACCGCTGTGGTTGTCAGTAGTATCGCTCGCGGCCGCGAGCAAGAAACGTAGCTGGTCTGATATGTTCTCCACGAGGGGGATGTATAACTGTAACTTCTGCGCATTAACAGCAACACGGTACTGCGCGACCGCACTGCGTGTATATGCCAATATAGAATTCCAAGTTGGGCGTATGGGATGATGTGTATCTGGTAAGAAGTGCAGGGAGTTATTAGGTCTGCCGGGACCCTCATTCGGTGCAGCAGCTGTGCTGTTACCCCTGGCTCGGGACCTCGAGTCGGCTTTGGCAGCTATAGAAGTTGTGCCGGCTGAGTTGCCGGACTTTGTTGTTGCCGTGTCTGGTACGACCGTAACTTGCGATTGGACACCTTCACGAGAATAACCCTCTGAGAATGTCTGTCTGGTATGAGGCGAAACTTCGCGGATGTCACTTGACAAGGAGGTCATGCTAGCGCTGCCGCTACTCGATACTGATTCAGATTGAGGTGTCGTAGCATAATTGGCGAAGGGTGTTTTGAAAGTTCTCTCGGGATTTATTGTGCTTGAACTCTGTATTGAGTCGACGGTAGCGACGCTTGGTTTCCTGGCGAATGCATTGCCAGCGATAATAGGCGCTCCACTCATTCTTATACTCGTGGTACTAGTCATTGAACCTGCGTTGGCGGGTGTGATTGTTGTATTCCCGATAAGGGTGCTTTCGTCTTCCAATCCGGTACCTGAAGGCATAGGTCCGGTATTGGAAGAAACCAATTGCGCAAGTGTAGAGTCGAGGTTCATGGAAGCTCTGTTGTCGCCGTGATGTTGTGGTGGTTGTTGTTGTTGTTGTTCGTCGTCGAGTTCTTCATCTTGGTTCATGCCTGCGATAAGGGACTCAGGGGGAATGCGATTGGATGCCGTGGAGGAAGTAGCTGCATGTCCATGGCTGCGTGACGACTCGGGGACGTGTGCGTGTTGCTGTTGGAGTACGGAGGAAACATTGGCATTGATCACGGTGTTCCGACGAGAAGTTATAGAGGGGGATTCAGTCTCTATATCATCTGGAGAGATGTCGACGGCGGATTCGCCTGTAAGTTCATTGAAGTAGAAAACTTGTCCGTGCTGAGTGAGTCGTGGTACCCAGGATGCTTTCTCCTGATCGGATTTGTGGGTGGTTCCCTCGTCAGATGTAGACTTTTCAATTCCTGAAGGTCCTGCTTGTGACGGCCGTCGTCTATGGTCCTGATCAAATCCTGCGTCATTGTAGCCTGTATCCTGCACACCATGCTGATTCTGCTGCTGTCGTCGATCCGCGTCTGTATCGGCAGTAGTACCATTTCCCGCACCGCCGTTGCCGTCGTCTCCTTCTTCATCCTCTTCTTCATCATCCTCGTAGATATGGTTCTGCTGCAGCTGGCCCGTCAATGCTTGCAGATGAACATCCTCGTCGGGATCGACAGGCTCTTCTGCAACGACAACGGTGTAATTGGAGGGAAACCATCCTCTGACATTATCGAGAATGCCGTCCCACCAACCGGAATCGAGTCTGTTAAGGACCCTGATGAGGTCGCCGGCGCGGAAGGAAATGGACGAGGGGGAGTTTGAGTCGTAGTCGTACAGCGCCCGGACATAGAGAGCAGTAGTAGGAGGCACGGGATGGTTAGAGGGGAGGTTTAAAAAGGGAGACGACATTGTGGACTGGATGGGAGAATATGTGATGATAATCGAGAGAGACTCCCTCGTCCAAGAGCGAGAGTGACTCGCTTCGTCACTGCTTCTAGACCGTCAATGCTGGTTGTCTCTGTCTGCTGAAGACCGTATATGTATATCTTTGGTTTCTCTTCCCTTTTTCTCCAGATAATTCAGGAGATGACTGAGTGAACTGTTTTGATTGACGTTGACTATCAATTGAAGGAAGAAGGGTTGCAGTTAGAGTTGCAGTTGCAGTTGAAGTTGAAGTTGAAGTTACATACATTTGATAGTGGATGTGGGTGTTCGGTATAAAGAGGATTTTAAAAGTACACGGTGTGATGATATTGTCTGTGTAGTGTACTCATAATTACCGTAACTTACCATAACTTACAATACCTTACAATACAATACGCTCCCTCTCTTTACCCTGTAATCAATACTTCTTATCAAATCAAACATATACTATGCTATGCTATGCTATACTGTACGTATATACAAACATATCAACTTCAACTTCAACTTCACCATCAAACCTCATCAACGACAGTCACAACTACAACTACAACTACAACTACAACCACGACCACAACCACAACGATCAGAGGATTAAGGCAGAGGCAGAGGCTTAGGCTGAGACTGAGATACACACATATTCTTATCAGACAACGACAGACCCTCCAATTCCTGGTCAAGCTGAGAGGAATTCTTCCCTCCTCTTCCCCCTCCCTCCCCCTCTGTTACATTCCCCCAATCTGGTCAATGTCAGAATGCCCCCCTCCGCCCCTCCCGAGAAGAAATACAAATGCCAATACTGCAGTCGTGCCTTCAGTCGAAGCGAACACAGATCTCGCCATGAGAGATCTCATACTAAGGAGAGACCTTTCAAGTGCATGAAATGTCGCTCCACATTCGTCCGCAGAGATCTCTTGCTCCGCCATGACCGGACTGTCCATGCAAAGGACGGGGGTGTGCCCTTGGCCGCTCAGGGGAGGAGGAGGGGGAAGAGATCTCAACCACAGAAGAAGGACGACGAGGCCGCTGATGCCGGTGATGCTACTGCTGCTACTGCTGCTGCTGTTGGCAATGACGCCGGCTCATCCAATACTCAGACACAGATTGATGGTCAATCACAAAGTATATCACATCAGCAACCATCACCTCCCCCTCTACAACCACCCACTACACGACGGAGGACTACCAGACGGAATCCTGCTCGAGACCAGTCATCACCACAGCAGCAGCAGCAGCAACAACAATCACGACAAACGGCCACTACACGCCATCGGTTCAATCCTCCCCCTCCCCCTCCTGCCGGCTCGACTACAATCGACCCCGCTGCCTTGACGGCAACTACATCAATTACCACTGGCACCACCTCTGATTCCGCCATTGTCGGATCAGCCGCTACCCAATCATACACCCTTGACCCTGACTCGCCATTGGACGCAGAAATCGAAAATGCTGCAATGCTCATGGCAGACATTCGCTCCAGAGCCGCCGGCGCCACCACTTTACGAAGCAGAACCAATTCACCTGCTGCGGGGGACTATACGTCTCATCAGCACTATCTTCATCAACCTCATCAGCAACAAAACCCTTATCGACTCACTGATACGGGCAATGCGTCATTAGTGTCTTCTTATACATCCGGCCCTACGAGTGTCCCGCCGCAGGCTACTGCTCATCTCCAGCACACCCATTCTGTTCCGCGCTCTACCCCTGACCGCACCGTGCTGTTAGAGCCGGCTGTTGGTGTTGGCGTTGGATATCACCTACGCGGTGAAGGAAGGGGACTTATCGATAGCAGATCGGGGAATACAATGTCGACTGCAACGACACCAATCCCACAACCAGCTTCAACTTCGGAATCACATCTTCCTCCTACTTCAGCTGGTGATACTGTCCTTCCGCATATCCAATTACCAGGCCAGAACGATGCAAACGGGAACCAATACTACGATCCATTCCTCCAGCACCAACTACACAGAAAACGTGCTCGAGATGATCCCAACGCAGCTCGTGCATCGACGCCTACGATTCTTGACTCTGCTGATGCTGCAGAGCAATATATCTCCCGCACGAACGTGTCTCGATCAGGAGTTACACCTTCTCTCCTCCCCCTCCCACCATCCAATTCTGGCCCCGTCCTCTCCGCAGGCAGAACACCGCCTCCCTCATCCAGACAATCTACCCCGCTTGCCCTATCTCCATACAACTACCCTTATCCATACCCGGCATCCCTAGCTCCCGGAATGGGTTTGTTGAATCCCCCCGGCCCTGGATCGACAAGTAGTGCGAATATGGCATCTTTGTCGAGTGGCAATCTGAATATGCAGAGCATGTTGAACCTGAGTCCTTTAGTTGGGAATAGGAAGGATGTATCGGTTAGTCCCGGTCCGGCCCTTTTGAGTTCAGGAGGTGGTGGTGGGGGAGCAGGAGGAGGAGGAGGAGGAGGAGGAGGGGTAGCCGGCATGCCGAACCCGGGCCCGACAAGCGTTCCCGTGGTTATTGGAGAAGGCAATGACATCGTCAACGGTCAGTTGAGAGAGACTAAACGCCGGAAAGGAATCGGCAAGAAGAAAGACAGTGCGGGCAGAAAAAGACAACAGATCAAGTTTCCACTTGACTATCAGGATTCCATACCGCAGATATCTACCGAGCAAGACTATCATATCCTTTTCGCGAACATTGCCGCCGCGGAGGATGTCGATGGTATATCTTTGCTTGGCGATACCTTCAACTTACCTCGACGGGAGGTAATCAATACTTACCTCAACTCCTACTTCACACGCTATCACCCTCACTTACCATTCCTACATATCCCAACCTTCATATCAACGCTACCAACAACACCTCCACCATTACTCCTCTCCGTCCTTTCTCTCGGCGCCCTCCTAAGTCATGCTCGCGATGAAGCGGTCGTGCTACACATCGCTTCCAAAGTCCTCGTCTCCCACTTCCTCTCTCGCAGGGGGGACTTCGACTCCCGCCAATGTCCCCTCTGGGCAATGCAAACCACTTTACTTAATATGATTTTCGGCAGTTGGAGCGGCGACGCTAAAGCCTTAGAATGGACGTGCAGTATCAAATCCCTTCTCGGCAATCTAGTCAGCGGCTCACGGTACGCTCTACGTCTACGAACCGAGAAATGGGAGCGGGAACGTCTTGATGAGAGTGATGGTATGGGTGCCGAGGGTGGTAGCAGGAGAAGGGTGCCAAGTTGGGACGAGTGGATTGACGAGGAAGGTTGTCGGAGGACATATTTCGCTGTGTATGTGTTTTTTGGATTGTTGACTCTTGTGTTCAATCACCCGAATTCGATGAGTGGGGATGAATTGGATGAGTTTGAGTTACCCTGCGAGGAAGAAATTTGGGCTGCGCCGAGGGATGTGGTTGAGAAGTTTTGGGCCGATTCTGCTGCGTCGGGTGAGACACAGGCGCAGACATCGACATCAACATCAACTCTTCCTGGAGACAGCAACGCCAGCGGCGATGCCGATAAGAACGATAACGGAGAAGACGACGATGAGAACGACGATGACGAAGTGGAAGAAGACCTCCTGCATCCACCCACAGTTCAAGCAGCACACGATGCCTTTTTCCGCGGCGAGAAACTCCGCTACTCCCCCTTCGCGACACGCATCATGATCAATGTCCTCTTCTACGAGGTATGGAATCACAAACGCACAATTGTCTCCCTCCAAGACGTGGTCACCGAATTCAAGCTCCGGCTAGCCCTGGACGGATGGGAAAGCAGTCTCCGCGCCAAGATCATTGAGGAGGACAAGAAGAGCCGCGAAAGAGCGCTGTTGTTGGGAAATGCGGTGCCAGATGATGGGGCGCGCCCGCCTCATCCGCTATTAGCGAATTCATTGGCTGTGTATCGGACTGCGAGGATTAGACTTGTAGTTGATCTGAAGCCGTTACAGGAGGCGCTGCGGTATCATTCGCCGTATGAGATCGCTGCTAGTATGACTGTTGCTCGGGATCTGGTCAAGCGGGATACAGTCTCCATAATGGAGGGGGTAGTGCGTGAGTGCTGTGAGGGTATGGAGGAGGTAGTTCAGATGTTTGGTAGAGCATCGACTCCACCCCCATCATCAAGGAATCTCATGACTGGGGCACAGTCACGGCGCACATCTGCTTCATCTTCCCCTTCTCCCTCCTCATCTTCTTCTGGGTCAACCACACCTGCTGCCCCCACAACAAACCCACCACAGACATCGACAACGACGAATACAACGTTCTCATGCGGCTTAACACCGGTCTGTGCGACCCCACGTCCCCGCCTGACACTATCACCAGCAATCAAATCAATATGGGGCGTTGAACATCCGCTCTGTATAATTGACATGCTCGTCATTCTCACCCTATGGCTCTACCGTCTTGAAAACGCGGGACAAACGGTCTTCCTTTCCAATAGCACCGGACCAGACGTTGAACCTGAACCCGATGCATCAGAATTTGAAATCGCGCTTTATCAGCGTGTACGGAATCTGTTCGGGGGTATCGACGAAGAAGCAGGTCGTGCGCGATCACCAGCGGAACTAAGCGCCGCAGTAGCGCGGATATGGGGTGAAGTCCTTGATCCAGAGGATCTGGACAGTCTCTCCGTTGAAGCTGGTGATGATGTCGATGTCGATGGCGAATCGGCTGCTAATGCGACGATATGGGGTATTGAGAAAATCATTGGTGAATCCTTCAAATTGCATTCTCAAGCTTTAATAGGGTATTTGGACGATATGTCCTATGTCTCTGCCACTGCTGGAGTTGGTGGGGAAGTTCCCCCTCTCGAGCAGCAGGAACAACATCGTCTTGGGGGTAGTGAGGGCGGTGCTACTCCGACACAAACGAATACGCAGATGGTATGCACCGAGCCTGAGTGTCGAGATTCAACGCCTCTTGCATCATCTGCTGTACCTCCTGCAACGTCGGGTGTATCCTTCGGGCCGCAGTTGCCCACCTCTGGGGATGCTACTACTACTACTACATCTTCTACAGCTGCTGCCACTGCTACATCTGCGAATACGAGCGGTGGGAGACAAAGTATTGAACATCTGAGAGGTGCGAGGGGCTTACCTAGCGTTGGAACTGCCTACTAAATCTCGCTGCATCTCACAACATCTATCTTCAGCACCTGTCTCGAATTTTTGATTTGACTTGTTAATGTTTCTTTTTGTTGCATCTTTTTGGTTCATTTGGCACATCATCTACAGATTGATATTATTCCCACCCGCAGGATCGAGAACATCTCTTCTGTCTTTATGTTTTTCTTTTTTGATCTTCCCTCATATGCTGCTCATTTTCTGGTTTGGCGTTATGATTGTTTCTGGCCTATGTTACCCTCTTTCTCAGCAGTTTCACTTCCTTCAAATTTTGCCCCCGTCTTATCTAGCCCTCTTCCCATCTCATACCATCTCGTCTCATCTCATCCCATCATATCATACTATACTAACAAACAGCACCGGCTGGTCCTGCGTGTTTCCGTCAAACAATCATTGGAATATGAACACCTCTTCGATTTAAGCATGATCATCCCACCCTCTTCTTTCGCTCCGAACCGAATGGGATTCAGGAAATTTTCTTGGTTCACATGCTCACGATATAAGGCATATGAATTGTCTGGGACCCCAGTCCAGTCTAGTCCTGTCCCCTTTATCACTTTTTCTCCTTTTTTGGTGGTCGATATTCCTCTCTTTCTCTCTCTTTGCTACCTCTCTTCCTGATGGTCTGTTTCTCTACTGACCAATCGTCGATCTATGTCGTCCCTTGGTTGGTGGGAACGATGCTTGGATATTCTGTCGTTGCTCCTTGTCTCTTTTCTCCTTATTTTTCTTTCCCTGGCACTTGTTTTTCAGCTCTAATCATAATACCCCCCTCGATTCTCCTGTCTTGCTTTCCTGTATCTATTCGTCCATATAACTCATATATCTCTCAATTGACAATTGACCACAGCTATATGAGTTAGGCTTAAAGGAGCAACGTATCCACGCTGTGATCATCCCGCAGCGAAAACTCAATTGACCCTCTGCACCGTCTGTATTCTCTCTCGGTAATCGGTACCGATATATTAAGGCGAATTGGTTAAGCATTAGAATATATGTGTATTGATACGGTGTAATTACAATACGGTAACAATACAACATCACTTCTCCTCATATCAACTCCCCTCACCTTACTACAACGGATCACACCTATCATATATCGTCTCCAAATTATCTCCAGGAGGTCAATTCACCCTGACACATCTCACTCGACCAGTCGAGTCCTTTGGGGGTAGTTGTAAGAGGAAGAGATATGATGCTTTTGGTTGGAGGAAGTTGACTGGCTCCCCAGCTCAGCCCATCCCGGCCCGTCCCAGCCCTTGAACACCTGTCATATCCTCACCTTTTGCCTTAACCCCCTTGCCCATGACCTGGTACATAAACCCTCATAAGCCTCCTCAAATCGAAGCAATGGGACAAAATAAAGAAAGAGGAGGCGTGAAGCTGTTTTACTGTGTCCTCAGGCAGAAATCTTTAGACTGGAATGTATGTCTACGGCAAACTCTGTCTTTTGTCTTTCCCCCCTCCCTCTCCCCACCCCCTGAATTTCAGGTTCAACAGGAGGTCGGCACCCCCGCCTATCGATTGAACTTGGAACTTAAAGGTGGGTTGGAAATAGGGAGAAGGAAAGTAATCGACTGGACAAGACGACGGCACGGCACGGCAAGGCAAGGCCTGGACAGAGAGACTGGTGATATATACAGAGCTGAACAGAAGAAAGAACCAGCGAAAGGCAACGCCACGAGCTGACGGGGTTATGCACAGGCATTGTGTACGGACGGCGTCAGCGCCAGCATTGCCATCGGTGCCAACGTCAATTCCAGCCAATTCCCTCCTCATTTCTCTCTGGATATCATCCCCCGCTGCTGTTCCCTTGGTGTATCCAATCCCACCTTGCTCCTCCAGTACCGGGTTACTCCAAGGTGGCGTAGTATGCACAAGCCAGGGGTTCAGACCTGGGGTATACGGGCACTATTAACTACTCCTGCTGTTGGCATTGACGAGACATGAGAATCAAACAAAAGTGACGACATTTGTTTGCTATTTCGTCATCCTGCCAGCCATTCATCCAGCCATTGAGTTTACCAGCCTCCCCTTGGATAAGGAAACTTGACGAGGTGATACGAGTTGACACATCCGTGGCTTCAATTTTGCACTTCGGACCTCGCACTCGTATACGTTAGAAACCAAACGAGCAATTCGTATCACGACGATTCGTTTGATCAATTCTCGCGTTTCGAATGGACGATCATCAATCGGATCAGATCAAGTGGTCATTTGAAGCAAGGTTCTTGATCGGTTTACTGCGGGCATACGTCCCTGAAACCGAAACTCTGTTCGGAATCCAAGATCACTGGATATCAGATTGAGCCAATCTTTGGCCTACCTTGCTCCGCCTTGTCTGATCCTAGTTTTGGCTAGCTGACGTCTTGCATATCATAGGGCTGTGGGAAGCGCGGCAGCCGCTGCTGTTAGATCTGACTTAGGGGTGTCTGGTGATGACAAGAAGAGTGTTAATATGTGTGTATGGATGGACATTCAGACAACGTGAAGTAAAATGATATTCTATCTTTGAGGAATGGAATGCATGAAAAAGAGATCAAATCAAACACAAGTAAACAGTATCAAGACAGACAGGCAATGGCAAGTCATTATATCGTTAGAAGAAGGACAGCAGAGAAAATAAAACAAGGGATGCAGAGGCCAAAGACAGTCCACACGCTCAGCATCTCAATATCCATAATCATCACAAAGGCTCGCCTCGCGGCTCACACACTCCCGAATTCCAATCGAGAGAGACCCAGAAATCAATGAATTCCGATGAGAAGACAAGATGGAAAGAACAAACCAAATTCAACAAGTCTTCAGCCGAAGTCATTATGAGATTCTTTTCAATGCCCAACTTCATATCCGTCTTCATATCCATCATCATATCCATGCCCATATCCATGTATATCATCCTCAGTCATGGACAAGTTCCCTCGGCTTCCCTCATCAATGCTTCCCCCCCTACTTCCTCCTCCACAACCACTATTCATACTTGTATTCCCTGCTACCCTGATCACCCCTTTACTCTTTTTAAAGGGACTCCCATTCTCCGCTGCAACCCTCTTCTGTGTAGCCCTCAGCTTCGCGTAGTATATATCTGTTGCATCCGCCTCAGGCTCACTCATCCCATCATTATCAAAAGTCTCCCAGTTCTCCGAACAAGATGTCGCACCAGTGTTCACTGACGATGTTTCTGAGATCCGTCGAATAGGACCGGACATCATGCTCAGTGAAGAAGTATTGAACGATGAAGAATGATAGGAAGTATCATGTCGTAGATCTTCTGACTGAGTTTGATGATGATGCGAGAGTCGTGTTGGGTAGATATTCGTCTTGTTCGAGATTGGCATCTGGTATTTGTCGTATGTATACCCATACCCGTAGGTGTTGCCATTCGCACCATTCCCATTCCCACCACCATTCTGGCCGGGCTTCTCAAGAACAGGCGGTCCGTTATTCGCATAAAGCGCATTCTGACTCTTCGGTCTCCCATTCCCACTCTCAACACTGCCCCGTTGCCTCTGATTTTTATGTCCATTATGCTGACTTGCTCCACCCCCACTAATCAACGAACTATTCGACGAAAAAGCCGACGTGTTCTTCGAAACATTATGGCCCGTCAACCACGAACTCGACCCCTGACTGTCATCGTACAGCGTATTATACACATCATCAGGAGAATTTCCTCTCATAGCACTACTTCCAAAACTCATACTCTCCGAACTCTCCGGCCTAACAGGCTCATCCTCTTCGATGAAGGAGTACGCCGTGGATGATAATTTCGGTGTCTCGCGTGGATCAGGCGCGTTGAAGAGATCACGCATCTTAGGTGGTGGTGCGCGAGGTTTGGGCGGGATACGGATACTCCCCCCCGCACCGGGCGTGGTACCCGTTAACCCTGACGTAGTCATTCCACGACTGCGAACGCTGTTCCCGCGTCGTAGACCACTGTTGCTGACGACACCACCATTGTTATTATTATTATTGGCACCTGCACCTTGTAACGCTGCTAGAGCCTTTGCCGAGGTAGCAGCAGACATGGTATTAGACGTGAACTTGGGACGGTTGATCATCTTTCGCTCGGGCGAGAGTCCGCGCTGAGGAGTAGGGATCTTTGAAGGGGACAGACGGCCGCTTGCGACTCCGATTGTAGCTGGTGCAACTTTCTTAGCGGTCACTGGCGCAGTATGATTGGCAGTGTGACCGCCATGGCCCGTTGTCGTAGGAGTCTTTGCGCCGAGGCGAGAGGCATCCTTAACGCGAATCGTCGCCGGACCATTCAGATCCTCACGAGAACGGTGGCCGATACGAGAAGGTGAAGGCCTTGGACCAGCAGAGGTAGTAGGTCTGCCACTCAATGCCGAAGGTGTCTTAGAACGGGGTGGTATAGTGCTTTTTTTTTCATTAGCCGATGGTGGCGCAGCAGCGACTTCATCGAGATATCTCTCTCCGTGAACGAGGAAAGGGCTTCCGTTCTTTTCTTCCCATTCCGTCAGGATCTTACGCAGATCAGCTTCGACCTTGGGCAATTCCTTCGCGATCCGCTTCCGCATCTTTTCTTCGCGGAGTAATCTTGTAGGATCGCGTTTCTGGCCACTGATACCACGACTCATCAAGCGCGATGCATCCTGGCTTGAAGCTGCCAGCGTCTCGCGATCTTCCATTATCGACTTATGCCGTTCGATCAATGACAATACCGGTGCCCTTTCCTCCTTCAAAGCCTGCAACCTATTGATCTCAGCCTCGTGCGCCGACAGCAACGCATCGGTATAAACATCCGAAAAAGCAGGAGTGAACTCCAACATCTCTTCTTCCGAGAAGAACAGGCCATCCCACAGCTCTTGCAATCTACACCTCGCATCTTCAACAAAGACATGTAGATTCTGTCTCTTCAATTCATGCAAGCGTGCCAATTCCTCTTCATACTCGTGTATAACCCGCATCTCACATCCACGATTCGCTGCATCAAAGGCATGCTGATCTCGTCCCTCAACACCCAATTTCTCCCACAACTCCTTGACTTCCTCCTTCAGCACGGACAGCTTCGCTTCACGGGCTTGCTTCTCCGCTACCAATTTCTCCCTCCTGTCTCGTAGGGCGCGAATATCACTCTCATGCAGACCCAACTGCTCTGGTGAATCGCGATAGTAGCGTACAATAGTCATATCAGTCTCCTCCTGCGCGACTCCCAGCTCAGCCCACAGCTTTACTATGTCCTCTCCAACAACAGCAACGGTCGACAATCGTTCATTATACTCCTCGTAAACACGCGCGAATTCGGCGTCTAGTGCCGCAATGTAATTCGGTGAAAGGTCGAAGTCGGGAGGACACTCAGCGTCATCGTCCGTTGGGGGTAGGGGCAGCTTGACGAAATCAGGTTCCAGATGCGAAGAATAGGATTCAAGCGCCTGAACGACTTTCTTAACTTCTTCAAATCGTTGTTGATGGAATTGGCTGATGATGCGGAGTTTTGATTGGAGGTTTGAGAGGCATGTTGAGAGGGGGAAAGTCACTTGTAATGAGTCGTTGGGGGAAGTTGCAGTGCTGTTGTTATTGCTGTTGTTCTCCTTGCCATCTTTATTGGTATCGTTGTGTTCGTCATTGTATATATGGCGTTTCAATTCGGGGTCATCGAGGGATGTCTCCATTTGTTTTATTGTTTGGATGATGTGTCCCGCTTCATCGATCAGATCTGCTTTCTCTCTGTTATGAATTCGGAAGCATCAGCCGGTGTCTTGCTTTGTACAATTGCAATTGAGGGATGAAGAAGGTATACATACCCGTTCACACGACGCAGGTGAGCCTGCAATGTATCCGACAGAGCAGCGAATAACTAGACCATTCACAACCATCATCAACAAACCAATCCACCTGATTTTAAAGCAAAAGTAAGAAAATAGAAACAAGAGTATTCACACACCTCTGCCTCCCTCTCGTCCCTCTCATGAGCAGGGACACCAATTTCATCAAATAAGCCATGTAGTTCCCCAACGATCTGATTGACCTGGGAGGTCAAGTAACTTGTATCGACGGAAGCCATTGCTATGCTATGACTTCGTGTCGTTCCTTTTCCTTTTCCCTTCTCTTTTCTTTTTTGTCTTCTATATCTCCTTCAAGCAGGTTTATGGCAGTGCAATGACTGTAAATCAAAAGGAAAAAATTCCCCAATTGAACGACAGAGAATATTCCGAGACTGGAATAAACAGAAAGGTGATCAAGACACGATAACCACCCACGACGACGACGACGACGTATATGATAATCCAAGCACAGACAGCGCTCGTGCTCGTGGCCTCGCCTGTCCCGAAAAGTACGTGACCTCGTACTTAGTGATAGTCGCGGTCAAAGTGGTAAAGTTCAGCCCAGATTCAAATGCACGCCTTCTTTCCCCTTGCCCTCTTTTCTTTCTTCAGCCAACTCGGTGTTTTGTGTTTCCTCCCTTGGGGTGGCGAAGGCGTTAGGGGGGGCGTCAGGGCGCTGTATGGGGCGTTTGTTTCTGGTGTGTCTTGAGTTGTTTCTTTGTCTTGTCTTGTCCCTGTGCCTGGTTATTGTCCGGGTGTGCTTGTCTTGTATAGATGTATGTATGTAAGCAAGCAAGCAGAACCCTGTCGTCGCCGATATAGATGAAGAACGAATGTAAAGAAAAAACGGGTTTATCGTGTGTTTCTTCCTGACCCGTTCTCTTCAGCAGTATATGTATATCCCACTTCTTCTTCTTCTTCGTCTTCTTTTCTTCGCACGAAATGAATCTTTCTTCGGCGAAGTGCCTGAAACCCAGTCCAGATCAGAGAGATCGTATCTACTCCGTAGAGATCGATGGAAGAGAGAAAGGAAAAAAAGAAAGCAAGAAGTATAATCGCCTTCCCCTCCTCTCTATTGAATATATAATCCCGAAAGGCGAGATAGTTTCGAAAAAAAAGAAAGAAAGAAGCAAGATTCAAAATCCACGATCAAGAGCTAGTTTTCCCCCCTCCTAAAACATGCCCATCCTTTTTTTTTCTTTTCTCCCTTTTCGTTTCGTTTCTGATTTTAATCTGACCTTCTTCCTATCTTCCTCTTCCTCTGCGCGTTTTCGTTTAATTCGTTTATTTTGTTTCTCTTGTTTTCGTGGTTCTTGCAACCCAGAGTGTCTGGTAATTGCGAATTGTGGCGGTGACGGGCCAGGGAAACAGATATGTATGTATGAAGGGAAGAGAAGGCTGGGTTGGAAAAAGGAAGATATCTGCGCGGGGAAAAGAAAGTTATGCAGAATGTGAAACAATTGATTGGGCGATCGAATCAAAACCAGGCAGGATGAAATAGAAGAAGGAGATGGATGGATTTGACTGATTGATTGATTGATGATGATGATGGTGATGTTGATGTTTGATGTTGATATTGGTGGATAGCGGATGAATGGTTTTGAGGATGTTTTGGGCTGGTTGTTTCTGGTCTTTTTCTCTTTACTTTCAAACAGACAATTGAATGGCCTGTTCTCTTCTTCCTTTACTCTTCCTTGACCCTTTCCTCTTCCCCTTATTCTTATTTCATTTCTCCTGTGGATTCGTAGGAAATTAAAACACGCATAAAACTGGTTTTTTGATGATTTGTGACGGGGGGAGAAAGCGGGAGAGTGAGTCGGTGGGGCAACCATCAGGAACAACACCATAATACATACAAAATTTACTGTTACCGTTATCATCATCATCATCATCTATCAACTACTACCATCAACTCACTCTATCCACGGCTTCAATCTTCACAACATGGCACACACTGACATCTCCCACCTCTACAACCCCTCACGAGACTCCCTCTACACGTATCCTCCCCTTTCTTCCCCCCCGACCCTCCTCGAAACCCAACCATGGCGCACCGATCCAACCTACTTCACTTCAATCCGCATCTCCCCCATCGCCCTCTCCAAAATGACCATCCACGCCCGCTCCGGCGGCTCTATTGAAGTAATGGGCCTCATGACAGGCTACATCCTGCCCCACACAATCATCGTAACAGACGCCTTCCCCCTCCCCGTCGAAGGTACCGAGACCCGCGTCAATGCCCAGGAGGAAGCATATGCCTACATGGTCTCCTACCTCGAACTCTCCCGCTCAGCAGGCCGGCTCGAGAATTGCGTCGGCTGGTATCACAGTCATCCCGGCTATGGTTGCTGGTTGAGCGGCATCGATGTGCGAACCGAGCAGTTACAGCAAGGATTGAATGAGCCGTTTTGCGCGGTGGTTATTGATCCCGAGAGAACGGCTAGTTCGGGGAAGGTCGAGATTGGCGCGTTTAGGACGTATAAGACGGGCAATGCGCAGGGGACTGTTATAGGCGGTGGTGGTGGTGAGAATAATGAACAGCGACAGAAGAAGAGACGAGCTTTCGCGACGGATTCAACGGCCGCCACAGCAACTTCTCTTTCATCTGGTGCGTCTCGTCAACACAGCCACCACAACCAACCACAACAACAACAGCAACAACAACAGAAGCAGGACAGTAGAAAAAATATTGAAGACGCCTCCTCTTCCATCCCCCTGGGTAAATTGCAAGATTACGGCTACCATGCAGACGAGTACTACGCGCTAGAAGTATCACACTACAAATCCACCCTCGATTCCGCATTACTCTCACAATTGAATAATCGGTACTGGGGAAACACTTTAGCCTCTGCGTCTTCTGAAGCAAACAAGGAGTACGCTACGAGACAGATCCAGGACTTTACGGCGAAGATTGAGGCAGCGGGGATTCACGAGAAGCCGATTTCTCGCAGCAGGGGGGAGAATAGGGGAGGTATTGGTGGGAATGGTGATAGCGGTGCTGCTGCGGGGATTGCTATTGGTGGTGGTGGGAGTGGGAATGGACATGGCGGTGCAAGTATTGATGCAGCAGCAGCAACCAATGCTGTTAGCAATACTGTTGGGAATGGCGGCAATGGTAATATCATGCACTGGATGCCATTCAACACCGACAGCCCCAGAGCGAACACAGCGGTAGCAGCATCAGGAACAGCAGCAGGAGCGGGATCAGCGGCCACACCCATTGCAGAAGACAGAAGCAGAAATAAAGAAGGGAATGATGAGACAAGCATTGAATTGAGAGGGTTCGCGAAGGAGGCGGGGCGCATAGCGATGGAAGAGAGAGGGGTAGCGATAGCGGAGGAAGTGAGGGATATGATATTTGGGGGGAGGTGATGGCCGGGCTATAACGACTTTCCCCTTTTTTCCCCCTCTCATAATACAATGATTCAGATGAAATGACATGCATATTGAAGTCTTCTTCCTTGATGTTTCCTTCCTTTCTGTCTTGTTTTGATGAAGTGACGTTGGAATTAGGATTGATGTAGATCAGATAAGATTAGATTGTAATCAGATTAGATCTAGATTAGATGTATCAGATAAGATAAGATCTTTAGCCGGACAAACCTACCCAATCCGTTAGTCTTCTCCGAACTCCTCCGCCCGCAATTGACCAATTCTCTCTCTTCCGTCTTCAAATCACATCTAAATTGAGAGCAACATCGAACATCATCAAACATTCATCAACATTACATTATTTTATATATTGGAAGGAGTTCGAGGACGACAAGAGAGAGATATATAAGAAAGACACCCCCCCCCCCCCATCTGATACAATTCTACTTACGACCGCCATCATGAAACTCTCGTTCAGGGTACGTACGCCTGTCAACGGAAGAAGATACATTTAGGAATACAGCTGTTTTTGCTGACATATTGACTCTTTTTTCTTTGTTTTTTTGCGATACAGGATTTGAAGCAGACGCGCTTCACTGTTGATGCTGAGCCTGCCGATACTGTTAGTCTATAATTTCATATTTCATGCTTATGCCTCAGGTCTCCTTGTTCCGCTCTTTCCAGACATCCGCTTGTTTTCGTTGAGGGGTGAAGGGATGATCTTGCGATGGGATGAGAAGTTAGACATGAACTTGAAGACGAAGGAGAAGAAGGAAATGATGATGATCAGGATGCTGGGAAGCAGCGGGAACAAGAACGGGACCTGAGAATTGGGAAGATAGACAAGCTTACTGACCCTTCTCCAGATCAAAACCGTCAAGCAGAAGATCACTGAAGTCAGAACAGAGTGGGATCCTCAGGCTTTGAAGTTGATCTACTCTGGTTAGTTCACTACTTTCCTCTCTTCATCTGTCATGGCTACCCGCGCCGGAGCATGAGGCCAAGAAAAAATCAGCCAGTTATCCTTATCTCTGTCTGTCTGTCTGTTTGTATGTTTGTCTGTCTGCCAGTCAGTACACATCACTACTGCGTCCTGCCTGATGCAAGCGCCGCCAACGTCCATTCGCTTGTGGTTGTGTTGAATGCGGTGACTGCCCGCCTGCCTGCGTTGCCACTTGCCTGGTTCACACATTCCATGCTACACGACCCATTACGAGCTGGTCTCGGCCTGATACTTCAACATTTGATGACCTTACAGCGACATGGCATTCAGAATCTGTTGATCATTTTAAATCAACAATTGGCACACTACCACTTCACCATCTACCTAACCTCTTTCCTTATCGTCAAATCAAGGCAGAGGTAGATGAAGGCAATATACAGGCACTACCGAACAGACAGACACAGACAGACAGACAGACAGACATACAGATAATGTGTTAGGCGGAAACCTCCGGCGCAACGTCATCATCAATTCCCATTGGGCCTAAGCTTACTTTTTTTAACTCCTCACAGGCAAAATCCTCCAAGATGATAAGACTGTTGAATCGTACAATATCGAGGAGAAAGGTTACATAGTCTGCATGGTTCAGAAGGTACCCACCCACCACTCACACTTTGTCCACTATTCATACACACGCACACGCTGACACACTTCCTCCCTCAGCCCAAACAACCCGCCCAAGCTTCAACGTCCAAAACCCCTTCTACCCCAGCTGTCCCCAAGCAATCAACTTCAACCACCACCGCAGCCGCACAAGCACCACAGCGCAATGCTACTTCTTCAACCGCTGCTGCCGAGCCAGCCACACCTTCCCCCGCTGCTAGAAGTTCCACTGCTGCCGCGCCCGCTGCCGCTGGTGCCGCAGAGACCGGTGCAGGTGGTCCCTTGAACGACAATGCTTTACTTGTTGGCGCTGCGTCGCAGAGTGCCATCGCTGAGATGGAGGCTATGGGTTTCCCGAGAGATATGGCTACGCGGGCTATGCGTGCTGCTTTCTTCAATCCGGATCGAGCGATTGAGTATTTGTTGAATGTGAGTGGCCGGGACTCCTTCCAATTGATTAATTATCTTCACTTCACGACGCTTGAGTGTGTGAAAGGATGAGTTGACTAATCTGAAATTTTATGATATACGAACAGGGCATTCCCGAGTCAGCTGAACGTGCACTAGAAGCCCAATCACAGCAACAGCAACAGACACAACAACAAGCAGCATCTCAATCCTCAACCACACAATCCGGCAACACAGGCGCACCCATAGCAACAATCCACGATCCTTCCACCGTTCCAACTACTAGCACATCCGACGAACCAGTCAACCTCTTCGACGCCGCCCGGCACGCACAGAACAACGACACCCGTCAGCCCTCCTCCTCCGCCACCGCCGCCGCAGCAGCAGCAGCAGGACTCCCCGCCGCACCCAACCCCACCGGTGCCCCCGGTGAAGTCCCCGGCGGCATTCTTTCCTTCCTACGCGAGAACCCGCATTTCAGGCATTTGAGGACTATAGTCCAGCAGCAGCCGCAGATGCTGGAGCCGATACTGCAGACTCTTGGAACGGGGAATCCCGGGTTGGCGCAGATGATTGCGTCGCATCAGGAGGAGTTTTTGCAGTTGTTGAGTGAGGATGGAGATGAGGGTATGGAGGGGGGTGAGATGGAAGGGTTGGAAGGGTTGATTCCTGGTGCGGGTGCCGGTGCGGGCCAGACTACTATTGCTGTTACGGAGGAAGAGAGGGATGCTATTGAGAGGGTGAGTTCTGATTTCTCATGTTATCTTTTCTATGAGGGTGAGGACTTTTGCTAACGAGTGGGTGTCTCCGCAGTTGTGCAACCTTGGATTCTCGCGAGACTCGGTTATTCAGGCGTACTTCGCGTGCGATAAGAATGAGGAGTTAGCAGCGAACTTCCTCTTTGACCAGCCTGACGATGATGAGCCTTGAGATACGAAATTACTTTATACATGGGGAATGGGGGAAGGGGGAAGGGGGATATATATTGAGAGTGATGGGACGGGGGTGAGGAAAGAGGACAGTCAGAGAAGAGAGTATCTATTATTTGTTAAATCCCGGCCGTTTTCCTTACTTAAAGAGAAGAACTGGGGGGGATTTCTATTATCTGATTATCTACAGCATTGTCCTCGATTCTTCTTGTTTCCCCTTTCTTTTTTCTTATTTATCCTCTGGCGGCATTGGACAAGTGAGAGACGCAATAAAAGGCAACGCGATGCTATGAAATGGAGGGGTATGAAATTGAAATGAACATGCTTTGAACGATCATGGTGAGGATATTTTCTTTCTCTTAACTTTCTCTTCCTTTTCCTTTTTCGTTATTCTCTTCAGAGTATGGAAATTGTGTGCTTTTGTTCAGCAATATCTCCTAATGAAGAACGCGATATCATCCATTCATCCATCATTTTTATATCCTTTCTCTTCTCTTTTCCTTCTTCTGTTTGTTAATGATTATTTTTAATGCATCCATTTATATATTCAACCACAGCAGCACCAGCAGCGAGAAATAATAACCAGCATAGCATAGCCCAGTATTCAAAGTCCAAGCAGAAATATCACAGACGAATGAATGAGTTGGGATCTTCTCTCTTCCTCTGGTTGTCTGATCGTCCGGGTAAAGCCTTCCTTCACTTACTTTGCCCTTGTTTTAATCCCTTGACATAACAATATCATCATCACCCGTTAAACCTTTCTCAATCCCATCCCCTGCTTGTCTTCAGAATCTCTTCCCTGCTCGGAGGACGCACCCGATATCGTATCATATGTCATATCACCTCTCTCGAATGGGAGGGATGACAAGAAAAAGACGATGGCGAGTATACATGAAGAATGTGCATTGTCAACTTGACTCTCCCACCCATAAGCATCGTCGCCACCCTCCACTACCCCCTCCCTCCCCTTAACCCCTGCTCCCCAAGCCCAAGCCCAAAATCCAATCTGAATCCCTGTGAAGAATGGCGAATATGTATAGTTGTGAGTGTGCTTCCCTAACCTGACCCTGGTCGAATAACCAACGCAACGCAACAGAAAGAGAAAGCAGTGGGAGCGTTGGATTGTATTGGATTGGACTGGGCCGGATTGAAGATAGTAATCGTGGTGATGATAGCTATAGTAGGACGAGATAGTAACTTGTGCTTCTTGCTGATGATGAATGCTGCTGGCAATGATAATGCGATTGAAGCAGCGTCGTATTTCAATTCAGTCAAATCTCCTTTGATATCATCTGTTCGCATTTGTCTTATTTAATATCACCACACTCCACATGTTGAAATAGATGCGATCAGTCAATTGATTGAAGAAAGAAATATCAGAGTCATTCATCGCAATGGCAGTCCATCAAACACCCAGAGCAGAATCAAAGGAGACAAGATGGCCACTAGACCATGACGATGTCACAGATCCATCGCCATCGCCATCGCCATCTCCATCTCCAGAGCCACGAAGGCCGCTCTACAAACTCTTCCCTTCAGCGTCATCAACATCAACATTTAACCTCAAGCGAACCCAATCGCTGCAAAAGGAGTTCGTCATCCCACCATCCCCTTTTCTCGTTCCCTTACCGCGAGCAAAGCGTACAAGGTCGAATATCTCTTCAGGAAAATGGACCGGACCTGGATTGAGTCCCGCATGGAGCCCACGGAAGACACCCAGTCCAGGCCCAAGTTTAAGCGCGAGTTCAGTGCCAGGGACTGGGACTGGGACCGCTGGTGCATTGGACGAGGTACCTGGATCCGGGTCTAAGGCTGCTCCCGTACCTGTGCTGAAGGTTGAAGAAGTGCATTCAGAGGGAGAATTACCGGGGGAGCAGCAGCAGCAGCAGCAACAGATGAAACAGCATCAAAGATCGAGTTGTCCACCTGTGCTTCCTCCCCAGATCCCACCGCGCACAAGCTCCACAGACCACAAGAAGAAGCGCGAGAAGAAGGAGAGAGAGAAGAAGGAAAAGAAGGAGAAGAAAGAAGAGAAGAAGAAAAAGAAATTAATATCCAAATCTAAATCTAAATCCAAGAAGAAAGAAAAAGGAATGAGCGTTGACGCAACCGACACTCTCACCAGAGTCATCAAGTGGCTTGACAGCAAAGAGATCGACGACTCTGCGATCCCATCACCGCTGCCAGTGCAGGTTACGAGCAGCCAATTCAATTTCGGCTTCGACACTGAGACTGACATCGACATCGACGACACTGATGTCGACGGCGACGGCGAGAAGGGCAAGAAGAGGAGACACAGAGCTGCAGCTAAGCTCAGGGACGGGCTTCATCGCGGTAGCGTCATTGTGGAGCATCAAAAGCTGAGGCATCCACAGCGCTATAGCTGTCCTCACCATCCAAACCACCACATCAACGTCTCCAGTAACGATTATATCGATACTACTATCAGCAGCAAGCAGAACGGTGTTTTTATCCCTCAGCGTGGGTCTAGTTTGCTTAAAGCTGCTGCTAAACCTGCAAATACCTACGGCCAGAGTTACAACGCCAATAACGAAAAATCTCTCGCCGTTGAGCTTGACGATTCTGTCAGGAGGCAGCAGTCAATCAGCGCAAATCACTACTATCACCACCAGCAATATCAACCTCAAGCTGGCCAAGCACACGGCCTTGGCTTGTCTTCTTACTCTTCACCTTTTAACGTTGTCGCAAAGAATACTGCGCTTACATCCCATCCTCTAACGCCGCCCGGCAAGGCCATACCGAATTACTCAGTCACACTTGCACCCTCGCCTTCCCCCGCACGCTCTCTGCGCGAATATCAAGACCTTGTCATCTCGCAGGGATCATCGTCATCGTCATACCCACGATCCCAGTCTCAGTCTCAGGTGCAGCAGAATCAGCGACCTCAGCGGCCTTTTTCCTTAGAATCACGTCCGCTTTCTCAAACCCCGTCACAGTCACAATCACACACGCACTCACATTCACGCTCCCACTCTTACTCAAATACCTTCCCTAACTCTCTATCTCGCCAACACTCCGCCTCCAAACATCTTTCTCAAAATCTTGTCGTCGCCAAGCCGCCGAGAATACGCAGCTTGAATACCCCGAGCATCATCACGACCGCAGAGACTGAGGACGATAGGGAAGAAGGGTTCCGATTTAGTATCAATACAACCACCACAGGGGCAACTGCTTTCGACATGACTGATCCGTCTTTCTTCGCTGGTGTTGGCAGTGCCACAACTACCACTGCGGGAGATGATTTGCAAAAACGAGTTCAGGAGAGAAGAGACGACGGGACGCCCGCGACATGGAGCGACCATAAGGAGAAAATCCTGCGCGGCCCGTACGATTATCTCGTGCAGCAGCCTGGCAAGGATATTCGCCGACAGTTCATTGAGGCCTTCAACTTGTGGTTAAAAGTACCGGAGGATAGTTTGCAGGTTATTACGAAGGTGGTTGTTATGTTGCATACTGCGTCGTTGCTGTAAGCGAGATCTTATCTCCCCCTTCTATGTTTCTTTTTCGTTCCAAGCTAATAGGTTTCAGGGTCGATGACGTTGAAGATTCCTCTGTTCTACGCCGTGGTGTTCCTGTCGCCCATAACATCTTCGGCACAGCCCAGACTATCAATTCAGCGAACTACGTCTACTTCCTTGCTCTGCAGGAAGTGCAGAAACTGTCCAATCCGCGAGCCATCGATGTATTCACGCAGGAGCTGCTGAATTTGCATCGGGGACAGGGAATGGATCTTTTCTGGAGAGATACTTTGACATGTCCTACCGAAGAGGATTATCTTGAGATGGTGGGGAATAAATGTGGTGGTTTATTCAGACTCGCTGTGAAATTGATGCAGGCAGAGAGCTCGGTCGATATGTAAGGAGTTCTTCCCCCTTTCCTCACATACTTCCCCTACGCCACCTTTACATACTTATATCCTTTT
>AZGZ01000004.1:644003-657340 GCA_001636715.1 Ascosphaera apis ARSEF 7405 | reverse complement strand
CCTGTCATTTAGCTCATCAGGCGGGGTTGGGAATCAAAATGGACTCACCCGATTGTCTTCGAGAACAGAAGATATTAAGGTTGCAGGGCCCACCCCTGCCCCTGAGTCACAAAACCCCTGAATACCATGAACATCCCCCAATTATGAAACTAGGGAGATACGCATAGCCTCAAGCCAGAAATGAACTGTGTAAGATAGAACATGAAGAGCAAATCCAATATGATCTTTGAAAAATCAATTGCTTAGAATAGTGCAGCTAAAGGTACTGATATCACTATCACCATGTATGGTGCGTGAGAGATGTACCCCTAAACAGCCTCATCACATCAACGTGGTTGTCATCTGTAAGGCAACGATGGAATGGCTGCAATGTTGTGGCTACCGTCACTGTGATGTAGAGCTAATCCCGGACAGAGGAATACATCTACCTTAATATCCAAATATTGCAGCCCAAAGTGCTACCAGAAAACTTATAAAACACCCCCTCCACTCCCTCAATCTTCTGCCTTGATTTTTTGAAAGCCATTATTAAGACATAATTATAAAGCTCTCAGCTCGGGCCTTTGGCATCTGACGTCGATAGCCACTCATCAAGCATCGTCCTTTGTTAAGCGATGATGCCAATACTCATATTGGCAAACGGTATATCGAGCGGCAATCTGCCACTCAATGTCCAGGCATACGTCCGCCCTTCACCCCAAGAACGCCTACGGTAGGCGTTGCCCAGCATGAGGACCTGGACATATACCACTTGCAGATATGCCTAGTATCTCCCGTACCTTTTAGCAGACCATTCGCGGCCGTTTGGCCCAACATGCGCCTCATACCGAGGCGGCCGGCCCACCCGCCCAGGCGCCATCAATACAATCCTGAAAAACCGTGGAATGTGCGATTCCATCACCATGCCACACTTAAAGAGCCATAAGGGTCTCTTTCGAGGGGCACACACAGGGCCATTCAAGTTTGGCATCAGACGATTGTGGCAGATAATTCATACTGTCTACAATTTGGTCGCCGCGAGGGCTTTTATTCAAGCCCCATATGCCGTTTTTTGCTCAGCTGCACCATGCATGCTGTCGCGGCTGCTCTTGCCTGAATCGCAGGCAATGATCATCGTGCAAGTCGCAGCAGGCAGGAACTGTGTCGAGACAAACGATGCCCCCGTCAGCATCCAAAAGATGCGATCCGGCATACTGTTGCGTGTGCATTGAGTACAAGAGTATTGGTGCATCACACCAACCGCTGCATAACATTTCTGATGGGTGTTTTTGCTGATTCAAATTGACTCACGATATCTTCATCCTTCAACTAAGAACAGCTTCAAGAGAGCTGTCTTATTTTGACGTCCTTGGCGTATAAACAGGATATCGACAAATGGCTGAAATCGTGGCAATTGTTCATTGCCACGATTTCATCTCACTCGCGAGGACATCACGAGCACTGTGCTCCTCGCCGATGCCTGTCTTTAGCGTCCTCAGCTTGTATCCATATGTGTGTTTTTAATTATCGAAAAGCTCCATTTTTTTTTTTTTTTTGTGATTTTGGTCGGTCCAGATGTTTTGTGAGCTGTATATGCCGATATATAACCATGTGGTCATCGATATAACATTGATACATTCATGAGAGTTGGATGATGCTTATCCTTCGTCGGCAAAGCCAACCAAGCTTTGATAAACCCACTCAAACCGGTGCGGACCGCAGGCTTAAACTTCTCCGCGAAATTCGACCTCATTTTTAGAAATGAGGCGCCAAAGCCAATTCGGTGGGTACATAGCACAGCCGGTACCGTAGACCTTCTCTAAGGCGCACGTTGTGTACGTAGATCCCGATGCCGGTGACATTGGACTTCGGCGAGATGTGGGCTGGATCAAGAGATTTGAATGAAGACGGATGATTCATGTTTGGATTGAGACCGACTCAGAGCCATCCCCTTTCGTTCAGGGTCATTCTTCAAGAGCTTATGTGGTGTATCCGTGCGTGAACGGTCTGGAATGATTTTCGAGGGGAAGAAATTCATGCCTCAACCTCGTCTTGCAAAGACAAGTGGAATGAGGGAAGTGAAACAAGGGCATAAACCAGGCGGGACAGCAGCACAGACACAATGTCATCTTCACTTCAGATGCAGCACCCAAATGAATATCTCTTCATGTCTTTCGTCACCTGTGTCCGCACTCAGGCACCAAATTCATGGATCAATTGATAGACGACAATCCATGTCACTTCAAATTGAGCTCGTCGTTCAATGATTTGACTGCATCTCCCTCGTCCAACAGCAGCAGCAGCAGACAGGCCCCAATATATCGCCCACCCTATCATGCCTGAAACAATATCATCGTCCAAGTTCACCAATTCGGGCCCTCTGTAATCTTGCCTCCCGCGGCTCAAGCAGTGACGATCCCTGTCGGTTCATATGAGTGGATCGCCATATGTAAGGTACTTGAGATTTGAAGCCGCATCCGCGGTCGACGGTTACATTGGGCGTGACGAAAAGAGGCGAAGAGGAAAAGTCGATGAGGATCACACTCACTAAGTCTTCTATTTTCCTTTTTTCTCTTCTTGCCTGTCTGTTTGTGGCCCTAAGTCTCGAGGTTCATTGGTGTGCTGTGGTGGTCGGTACTCGTTCAATCCCCCCTGCAGCAACTCACCTCATCGACGACTGCCATATCAAACAGCTTCAACTTCATCATCAAACAACCAAACACACCAGCTTCATCTTTTTCTTCATTTTTCTCAGTCGCTCTTTTTTTTGTTGGAAAGGGACAGCATTTTTGTCGTTACGGTCCTTTTCATCTTGCTCGTGCTGTCGTTCCAGACTCTCTCTTTGTCGTGGATCAATTGCCCATCTCTCCTTCATACATCGTCAACATCGAAATCGCCCCTGGTTGACAGTCATTGCATTTCGACGTCTTCTCAAAACACGCAATTGACACAAATCATTGCCAATTGAAATCATATCATTGCCATCATGTCGATGCACTTCCCTCCAGCTACGCCTTTGGCCGTCATTCTCTTTATTGCCCTCGCTTTCTTGGTCATATCAACCATATCAACACCGGTCGTCAAGCAGATCCCACTAGCAATCGTCAACAATGTTCACTTTGGTGTTTTGGGATATTGCTACGATAATGGGGAGTGTAGCAAGTATCAAATTGGCTATGACACAAGTAAATGCTATACATCTTCTTTTTATTTTGCATGTTTCAATTACATTAAACCAACGACCTAGAAGCACATACTGATGCATTGACGCAGATAAGTTCTTCAATTCAGAGGTAGACTCCGGTCAGTTCTCTCTGCCTTTACATGTTCGGCATCGTCTATCGTCGCTGCTTATTGTTCATCCAATCGCCGCCTTTCTCACCTTGGTCGACTTTCTTCTTGCTCTCGCGGCTCATTTCCATAGCCCATCCCACTCGCCTCGCTACCTTCTTGCTATGATCATTCTCATCTTCCCGACCTTACTCGTCACACTACTTGCTTTCCTAGTCGACATACTTGTTTTTGTGCCTAACATGCGATGGGGCAGCTGGATCGTGTTAGCATCTACCATTTTGCTTTGTATAAGCTGGGTCGTCACATGTTCAATGCGACGAATGCTGGTATCTAGACGAGCTACGCAAAAGAGACTCGATCAGCATCTTGTCGAAGGAAACCAATCCGTTGCAGCTGCCTCTGCTGTCAACGCACAGCAAGCGCAAGCTGAGGCTGCATTCAAGGAGGTTGCGGTCAATGCCACCGGTGTCGAGAATGACCATTCATTCGGTATCAGGAGAGGAGACAGCGTCATATCCGACCAGAACGCGCTTCTACCGATGGCTACAAATGATGCTTCTGGTGCACCACCCAATCTCCAGCCAATAGGCAGCTATAATAGTTACGCCAATGGCACATCAAATGCCATAAATGGCGGGTATGATCAGAATCCCGCGCGTTATGAGGGTCTAGGTTATCTAGCGAACCCACCTGAGCCTTGGGATAACCGACGATATGAATCGTATCCTATGGATACCTTTGGTGATGCTGGGGGAATAAACGAGTATGGGTCAGCTGCACGATACTATTCATCACCACGCGCAATGTCGCCTGCTTATAATCAAAGTACACCACCACCACGTGTTACATCGCCTATGGGGATGCAGGGCGCAGGTAGAGGTGGTCCCGGCGGATATATGGCACGATCCCCGTCTGTGCCCTCTTCAAGTGGTAGTAGAGGGATGCCATTACCTCCTGGAGCTGCTGGTAGTGGAGGCAAGAGAACCCCTAGCGTTGGGGGCAGAACAAGTCGAAATGGTGGGAGTGTTAACGAGTAAGTCTATCCTATTCAGGGGAGGCATCTAAGCAATATGCCCCTCGGAGTTAAGGGGTTCTATGATAAGGCTGATCCATGTTACCACGCAATTTAGCTATCCCCGTAACTCCCCTGGTCCTGCCCCTGGCATGATGCGCCAACCAACCCTACCTCAAGTTGATCATTCTGCATCTCCCGTAAGTCCTTACAGGCAAAGAAGAACTAATTCGGGTAATATCAATTTCTCCCGTCCTGCCTCACCGTCACGAGTTCAGCGTCAACGCAACCCCCATTTCAGTACATCTCCCGCCGCATCACCTGCTCCAAATTACCAACAACAAACTATGGCCATGGGCGGTACTCCGATGATAAACGTCGATTCCTCAAATACCTCAGGACACGAACATGTCGACTCATTCCACGCCGTCAACGATCCGGGATATTCTAATTATTACGAAGACGTTGAGCCAAGATTTGCATCGGAAGCAGAAATGGATCTACCGAGGAATTTACAGCCCGGAAGCCCCTCTGGTGAGTTTACTAGTAATGTCACGGATACCCCTGAGAAACTGAATACCCTGGAAACCCTGGATACCCCTGATCATAGTGCCGGCGATAATGCCCCTGATGATGCCGATGGTGTTTTGCCCTTTTTGGAACACTACAAGGATGACAATGACGGGGATGAGTGTGGCCATGCTCGCGGTGATGTTCATTTTCAAGAGAATGAAACTGTGGAGGTTCAACCCGATACAAACGCCGGGGCAATTTCGCGCTCCGCTTCAAATGCCCAGGAGACAGGAACACTGCTGGCTCGACGTCCAGCGGAAAGTCAGAGTCTGAATATAACTGATAGCACCGACACGAATGCGACAACGGCATCTGGCATTGAGATAACGTCTGCAAGCGCTGCTACAATGAACACTGGCATGAGCATGGTCACCTCTTCATTCTCTACCCCTGAGTTTCCACCTTACCCACCTCCACATCACTATGGCCCTGCCCCTATACCTCCAGTCCACCGCCAGAGTGCAACTGGATTGATGCATGTTCGTCCTGTGAAATCGTTCGCACTTCCAAGGGTTCATAGTCCTACTCCGAATGATGAGGAGAGTAAGCATCAAAGATGGGCTTCTTCAGGGATTTATTCCGAAAGTTCAAGGCTGCCTCCTCAGGGCCATCTACCCCAAAGCTTCTCATACGGCTCCATGCCATATCACCCACATACTGGATACCTTGGACCTGGACATGGACATGGATATAGACGTGGATCCCTCACCATGTCACCGCCCCCCCTGGACTCCCCACCCTCACAAGCACAGGATTTCCCACCTCTTTCGCCCCCTCCCCTACCTTCCCCTGGATACGGCTATAATTTCCCTCCGCCCTCGCCTTCATTTGATCAGTTAGAACGCTGCCGGACAGTATACTCACATTCTCCTTCTCCTAGCTTATCATCCCACTTCACGTCCATATCCCAACGTGAGATAAACCCGCGCTGGCGACCCGAGTACGATAATCAACCGCAATACCTTCACTTACCACCCTACAACAACAACAATAATCATAATCATAACAGAGCCCCCGCAAATTCCCGCCCAGGAGCCATGTCACCTCGAGACCAATTGCGTTGGCGCCTTGAACAGCAGCAGCAGATACAACAGGGTATCCAGAGTAGAGGGAAACGGGATCGACTGGATGTTCTGCTGGAAGGAAATCCTGACTTTGAACTAGTAGTCGGGAAGGAGGCGAGACAACGTGAAGCGAAAAGGGGTGGATTGTTGAGCCAGAGGGTCCCTGCTGATAAGGAGGTTCTTTGCGGGACCGGTGGGATGGGAAGGGTGAAATGATCTTAATTCCTCTTTTTGTTATATTTCTTCGAGCTTGTGTGTGTGGCTTCACATCTGTGTCCCGAGTATATTTTTGGCTGGGCCATTACATGTCTCTCTTCTTTAATTCGCTTCGTGTATCGCTTGATTCCCCCATTTAGTTTCCTTTCTGTGATGCCTTTCCTCGACACTCCTTGCACCGATATTTCGTCTTTCAATATTGGTTTTTTTTTTTTTTTTTCTGTTTCACTCTCTTCATCAAAAATATTATACTCTCACTTATCCCTTGCGACAGTGAAGAAAATGATGAACATGATGTGCTACTTGGTTGGACATCGCTGCCTGCTGATCTCATGTCTATCCTGTAATGAATAATTACGCCATCATATCTAGTCCGTTCATTTACTTCCACTCCATTCATCAACAGACCTGCCATTCTGATTGGCCTCTGACTTTAAGAGCGCATGTTCATCTATTCATTGATCCAGCCCAAACCCTCAGCTGTATTATCATCGGCTACAGATTGTCATCAAACGCGCTGACTCTACTTCGCAACGGGAATCTGTCCCTATCGAGGCAGAAAATACATGAGCAATTGTTACTGTAATTCTCTTTCTTTACTTCAGTTCAAGCTTTGAGAGAGTTGGTGATAACCTGGTGATGTTGGGGGTCCCGGCAATATGCTCCACATCAAACGTGTATCTCAGGGGGTCAGGGGGCACAATATCAAAACCGAGGATTTGTCCATTACCTTTTAACTCCTGAGTTTTTTTCCAACTGGAATCCAATAGGTTTTAAGATGGTGTATAAATCAATTATATTAAAGATTAGAGAATGTTTGACTGTTTTCTCCCTTATATAGCTGTTGACTCCCCTTGGTCAAAAATCGCAATCCATCGAACAGGGGGACATCAGGCATGGGCATGACTCAAGCTTGTACGAGTACTCCCTACCATCATTTTCGAGTGACATCAAATCTCAATATTTCGGGTAATGATAGATTGTCATTGTAATTGGAAAACTGGCCGCCATATATGTCCGAATCGTTTCATTGTGCGATTGTCACAACGGTCATCGGATAACATTCATATATGTATGCAGATTAGAGCAAACATATCAACGCATACAACCATTCTATTAACTGGATTGACCTCATAAGACCAATTACAAGATTCTTCACTGCAACTCACAGATATTCACATCGATCGATAACATCTGATAGTGATAATGATCCTACAAACGAGAGAAGTGGAAGTCGAGTCCAATCCTGACGCTTTCCAGCACAATGATCATAGCAATTGCCGTACATCAAGGGTAAGCCAAGTCACTTCTCAACAGTCATCATTGACACCCGTATGACTGAAGATAGGTGGGAAGGAGCATTTCATTGCTTTTCACAGGTTGAAATTGAAAGCCATAAAGCTGTTCTGATCCTCTCCATTTCTATATCGTAGACAGTCTTGATCAGAACTTACCATCTTGTTGACGCCTGACCTGACCCCATTACTGCCTCCAAAATGAGCCCCACGGATCCTCCTCGACCTGACGATGATGCACTTCTGGCGATCATCGTTATATGCAGCGTTGTCTTTGCTTTAGCAGTGATAGCATTAACAGTCTTGATATGGCTAAATAGGAGGCGTAAGACGGCTATATCGAGAAGAGGCACTGGGGTGACTACTGAAGGGAGCAGCTGGCATGAATCATCCTTTGATAACGATGCTTTGGAGAAACAGCAGTTTCATTGCGAGACTGCCTCTAAGGAGGTTGATAATGTTTCCGTCGAGAAACGAGAGCAAGACAGTGGCCAGCCTATGCTTGCAAATGAGATGCCAGCGACACTAGTGACAGTCCCGATGAAGGTTCTATCTCGCTCGAACAAAAGCAAGACAAGCGATAGGTCATTTTACCAATCGCCAATACCTTCAGCCAAAAGCTTACAAAATTTATCGAATGTTCTGTCGAGACCAAATCCATCGTTCCAGAGCTCAGCATGGGATGACTGTTCTGTTAATATGGACGTCTTCGCCTATAGCCCGAACGTCATGCAATGGTCTCATGGAACGAAGATTGCGCAGCAACAGGAGTTTGTTGATATTCCACTGGAACAAGTCTATAAAGCTGAATTAACTCATGCGTATAAACAAACGATTGGATTAGCGAAGCCACTTGAGGTTGATATAAAGCCAAGGAAGGAGAATCGACCGCAACAGCAGCAACAACAACAACAACGGCCTTCTCCGTTGCGAAACGCTCATGAAGCTCACAGGTTATCTCCCTGTGATAGATAGATGGCAGCAGTTCGATATTGAAAGAAGAGGGCGCTCATTGTCAAAGCGCTATCTAACGATTCTGAGATCAACTGGAGGCCCAGCCTCTGCGGTAGGCCTCACGTTGTCACACATCGAGGCTCACTGGAAGAAAGAAGATATAACATCAGAAGACCGTGATATTTGGTATAGGTCTATTTCAAACATCAGACAAACGCCGGACCAATGAATGCCTGTAATGAACAAGAAGATGCGCAGAAAGGGGAAAGAATAGAGACAACAAGATCCTAGGTGATATAGTAACATAAATGACCTGCATTGAGATATAACAATAATCAATCATTTTCCCCTAAAATCTCTGTCGTCCAAGTGTAGGTTTCCAGTCCAGAGGATGAGTTTCTTCAGTGGCTTCGTCATCCGGTTTCCAGATCTTAATAGTCTTATCTGCCTCGCCGACGATCAATCTCAATCCTGTCTTATCGAATGTCGCAGCCATGATACCAGCTTCCGCTTCAAGAGAACCTGGCTGTGCAGTTGTATCCAACGACTGGAATCTGTAGCCCGTCTTCCAATCCCAGAAACACATCGATCCGTTATCGCCGCCCGAGAACATGACATTATCCTCGTTGACGGCAAGATTGTTAATGATGCAGTTCTGGCCCTCGAAGTTCTGCATGAACGCTCCTTCGGGGCACTTCCACTGTTTGATGCTTCCTGTACTGGCAGACGCGAATGTGAACTCTGTAGGGTGAATAGCCAGGGCACGGACACCCTTCTTATGATGTGTGAGAACGCCCATGGACTTTCCGGCAGCGAGATCCCATAATCGCACAGTACTATCGAGCGAAGCAGTTATGACTTGTGGATCCGCTTCTTGACACTTCAAATCTGCCACCACACCTCTATGGCCACTCAGAACATGGACATTGCTTCGTGTCCTCATATCCCACACTCTAGCAACCGCATCTCGTCCACCGGTGACGAGAACGTCAAGAGTCGGATGTAGCGCAAGCGAATAAACGCCGCTCAAATGACCATGATAATGTCTGATAACCTTATTCGTCTCCAAATCCCAGCACTTCACCATCTTATCCTCACCGCACGAAAACATATAAGGATGTCTCGGAGACACCGCTAACCCCCTAACAGTCGAAATATGTCCCGTAAGCGTCAATTTCAAGCTCCCACTCGCCAAATCCCATATCTTTATTGTCCTATCACCCGCACCACTTGCGAACCATTGATTATTTGGCTCAACAGCCAGAGCGCGCACCCATCCTAAATGACCAGATATCACACGCATGAGTTTCCAGGGCGCATGCCATTCCGGCTTCGGTTGGGCAGACACCATAGGCCTCCTGACAAGACTCGTGGGCTTATTATCTGCCGGTGCTCTCTGCGTAGCCTTCACAAGCGCATTCGATGCGCCTGGTGCTGTTCTTGCTCCTGCTGCGCCAGCTCCCGGGCGTGCACCGCCTGCTCTCCTTCGGGCTTTGCCATCTGCTTTGGCGAGCTTCTCGGCGATCGACGGGGGTAGTGTCTGCACTGATTGGTATGTCTGTCGCTTGTATGCCAGGCCAAGGGAGTCGTCGGCGCTGGAGAGTGGGAATCTGAAGTAATCTGCGCCAAACTGCTCATAGGCACGTTTTGTGTTTTCTCGTACGAGTTTCTCAACTCTTAGGGATGGATCTTCCTCCATTTTTTTGGTATAGTAGATGTGGATGATAATGGTTTCGTGGTGTTTTGAGATTTATATGCTGTCAAGCTCTGTGATTGGGGTATTGACGATGCTATTTATTGAGATTTCGCGAGTGACGCGGCGGAACAAGGAATGAAAACCGACAGCCGGGTTTTTCTGGGTATCGTAACAGTAGATTAAGGCCCTTCAACACGCCTGTAACATAAGACAAGCCCTCCTAGAACTATGCAGCGCAAAAAATGTGATTGATTATTGAAGATATGAACTTGCCCATGCGGTCTTCAAGCGATCATTTACAGTGAAATTCACGGCGGAGCTCGGCAGCCGCGTTAGACGCAATATTTAAATAAACGCGCGGGTGATAAGCGCAATGGCGGTTAATCATGACGTCGACCGTTGACGATGCTCCAAGAGACGATCATGAAGCAAGTGAGAAGCAACGATCAGGTATATTTATTTGTCGACAGGAAAGGGGATTGATAATAACTGATTGAGTGCTCTGGTGACTGCTAAAAGATAGCTGCGATGGACCCTGACGCTGCTGCGAAGTTCCCGCTTCATGAGGCTGCTCGTGAAGGGCAAGGTAGGTTCTCTAGTTCCTGGGAGAAGACGACAGCCAAAGCTAATTTAATGATATATAGTATCAAAAGCTGAGAATCTATTGAAGGTTGACACCTTGTTTTACCCTGTGGGCAAGTCCATACTGATTGGACATCATTTTGCTGAACTTTCGAGATGTAGACAAATCCCAAGCTCGCAAATGAGAAGGATGTGGACGAGCGTTATGCAATCCACTGGGCTGTTGCCAACAAGCATATGGCTATCATTGATATGTTGATGGAGCAAAAGGGGTTCGATCCTGATGTGCAGGTATGAGGTGACACGATTGACCGTTTTACGGTGTGTCCTGTGTGATGAAATTGACCCATAGTGCCAGGACTCTTCGGGTTGGACGCCACTCATGATGGCGGCGAGTTTACCAAATAGCGACGGAGATGCAATTATCGAGAAGCTACTGGCCCGAGGGGCTGATGTGAACATGAAGACCAACATGGGACAGGTGTGCAACCCCTCCCCATAGTTGATAACGTCTGCGTACCATTTCAACTAACAATCCCGCAGAATGCCCTCCATTTTGCAACATCAAAGCAAAACATATCAACAGTCAAACTGCTACTACAAAACAAATGCAGTGCAAGAGTAAAAGATAGACGTGGCCAATTAGCGCTGCATCGCGCCGCTGCTGTTGGTTCCACCCCCATAGCAAAGCTCCTGCTAACTCAGGGGAAGAGCCCCCTGAATGCTACCGATAATGATGGCATGACAGCACTACATCATGCAATTGCAGAGGGAAATGGTGATTGTGCGGTTATGTTGATCAAGGAGGGGGCGGAGACTGATAAGGAGAATGTGGATGGTGATTTGGCTATCAATTTGGCCCCGGACAAGAAGGTATGTTGTTACATACTTGAGTCTCTACAACCATGACACTGACAATTTCATAGGTCAAAGAGTTTATTGTGCAGTCAGCAAAGAGAGAAGGCATCGATCTATGATATATACTGCCCACTCTATGTACGAAGCTCAACAACACACCCAATTATCACGAAGTTACGAAAGCACAATATAGTCCGAATTACAATCTGATCAAGCTAGTAGAGCAATATTATTAAACATTCACAACAGCTCTGCATGATCGTTCCAGGTATTACTTCATAGTACTATCCACAAGTTCCCTATATATCCTCTTCAGCTCGACAACATCAGCTTGAAGTTCCTCCACCTGTTCACTCTTCTCGCCCAACATCTCAAGTGTCGTATTATACCTCTGATCAAGATCTTCAATCGTACTCTCAAGCTCCTTTATTCTATCATCGCACTTCCTCTTATCTTCAACCTCGCGCATCAGCGCAACAACTTCCTGTCTTGCTTCGTCACGCTGTGTCGTCAAACGAGCAAGTTCATCCTTCGATGCTTCACGTTCACTTTCCAATCGTCGGACGGTAGCACTCATCCTCTCGACGAGCTGTACAGATGGGCCAGCACCTACAGTCGAGGCTGAAATGAGATCGTTGACACCACGAGACTGCGCATTTCCGTAGCTAACGTGCGTACCTGCCCGATCATCTTGCATTGACGGTCTTCTTAGGGCGTCTTGATCTTCGTCTGCTTCTAGTGGGTGAATGCTTGGTGTGTCTGTCGCAGATGACAGCATAGTTAGGTCGTTCGATGATTGTCTGCCTAATATGATTGATGGCGTGGATGTTGTCGAGTTATGGCGGAAAGATAATGGTGCCTTATCCATCGACTCGCTGAATGAGAGGTTCATCAATGAAGACCTTGGTCGGGAAAGTGAATTGCGGTCCTGCTCCATCCAGGATGACTTGCGGCTATACGGCATTGGTGAATCTGATATCGGCTGTGCTTCTTCATCTGGAACCAGAGACTCCTGCCATTTCACTTTCTCCTCCTCAATTCGTTGTTGTAAAGTCGTCTCAGCCAATTTCATTTGCCTGGTTGCTTCCTCCTTGACATTGATCAACTCCTGCTCAGCTTCTTCTAGCTTTCGCGTCACTTTGTCAAGTTTCTGCTTTGTAATTTCGAGATCGCGCTGTAGCTCCTGAATAGTATCCCGCGAAGCTTCAAGTTCGGCTTCAGACTTCTTAGCTCGGAGATTCGCCTCTCTCAGTTTCTTCCGGACCTCGTTCTCATTCTTCTCCATTTCATCTCTCTCCTTCTCGACCGCTGATATCCGCGCGACCAAGGAGCCCTCTATACGCTGCCAATTCTCGCTGGCGATTGAGTATTGCGACTGTAGAGTCTCGACTTGTCTGAGTAACTTAGCGTGTGCATCCCCGCTAGCACTCGACGACGCCTCTTCTGCCTGAGACCGTAGAGTTTCCATTTTCTGCTCGAGAGCAGCCCGCTCAGCATCAAGTTCAATCTCCAACAGACGAGACTTCTCCTTTTCATGCTCGACTGAATCCTTGAGTTCCTTGATTTCACGCTCAAACTTATTATCACTAATTTCCTTCTCCAACTTAAGCTGTGTGAGATCGTCCTGGGCTTCTTGAGCTTTCCGCCTTTCTGCTTCCAAGGATTTTGTCTGGGCTGCTTGTTCTGCTTGTCCTGCCTTGGCATTGGCTTTGGATAATTGCTCGTTGAGTTCACTTACTGTGAGCGCTAGAGCATCTCGTTCTGATATGACTGTTGAGAGTTCCTTCTCCTTCTTTAGCACCGATGCAATCTTC
>AZGZ01000004.1:631808-643903 GCA_001636715.1 Ascosphaera apis ARSEF 7405 | reverse complement strand
GCACTATTCTTCTTCTCGGCTTCTTTCAGGCTAGACAATTCCTCGTCCTTTTTCTCCAATTCATCCTCGTAATTTTCCACTTTATCTTGGAGTTGCATATGTGCTTTATTTCTTTCAGCAATGAATTGGCGCAGCTTCTTGATTGTAGCCCGGTTCTCCAATTCGGTTTTTGACAGTTTATTCCCCTCCTGCATGAGATTGGCGATCTGTTCATCCTTTTCCCGTAATTTCTTCTCAATGCTTCCCGGGGCTGCTGAAGCTGCAGCAGATTTGGCGGACTCGGCTGCTTGTTGCGCAAGATACTTGAGTTTCGACTGTAGTGCGTCAATTTTTTCGATGTATTCGTGCATTTCGACTTGCCATTCCCGTTCAGATTCCGGTTTCCTTTGATTGGTATCTGTCGATTCTGTCGATTGGAGTTGCTTGCTTTCTTCTTCTGTACTCGGCCGCTGAGAGACTGGCTCTGATGAGCCTTCCTTTGAATCAGCCGATGTTGTAGTTGGTGCGGCATCTTTAGTTGCTCCAGGATCGTCCGTCTTGTTTTCTTGGGTTTGTTCTGTAGAGCCCTCAGTGGTTGTTGTTGGCTTGAGATCCCCAGCGTCATCCGTTTTCGAAACTATTTCCTGAGTCGTTGGCGCATTATCAGAAGCAGCAGACATGGCATCGACTGATGTCCTCCCAGGCAGACTGTCCAGACTTGCACGCCCATCCACCACCGCGGAGGATCCCGAGGTACGTGACTTCTCATCACGAGAAGACACGCTAATGGGGCTGCCTTTCCTAGCTATAGCTTTGGCCAGCCGTTCCTGGAGACGGTCATTGGTCTTGTTCGTAGATGAGCTCCTCGACGTGCCTGAAGATTGACGAATCAGCATCATGCAAAAGATGTACAGCAATACCGGCCATAATGATTGATGAATCAATATCTTGCAAAAGATGTATAGCGATACCGGCCATAATATGGAGTATGGAATACCTCTCTGTGCAGATAATGACGACCGTGGAGATGCTTCCTCCTTAGCAATTTTCTCCTTGGCAGCTCTCTGACGGCCCTCTTCCTCCTCTGTTGCCAGCATTGTATCCAGTCGCGACTCGACACCTGCCACGGCCTGCTGGAGGAACGAGCCCCATTTTGAAGCTTTGCTTCCTTGAGGACTCGTCATGGCTGGAGATGCCAGTGGATGTTCCACCTCAGTGTGCTTCCTTGCTTCCTCGCTTCCTTGCCTCCCCTATTGTCTCGATAGCGTGATGACGGCGACACGCTCGTCGTCTAAACAGCGAACAGCTTTGCCCACTTCATATACTACCACAAAGTAGTATACGTAGGTATTTCGTCGACGCTGCGGCCGAGAATGATGCACAAGAAGCTCTGATTGAGCACGAGAGGAGCTGACAGCGACGATGCAGCAGTGATAGGTGCACTCATTCAAACGTCAAACATCGCCAATCAGCTTCATCTAATCTGAACGAAAGCAGCCAGAGGGGAAAAAAACGGATCAGATCTCTCCTCTCCTCCACAGAGAACAGACAGACATAAAACAAGCGATACGTAACGCTTTTCCCCCCTCACCCTCTATGTCTTGTAGTCGTACCTGTGGACGTCATATAAAAGCGCATAAGAAGCGGAACCTCCGAGCGCCAAGCCACACTTCAACCGCCAACCTTGATCGACGACCTCAGGACGACGAAGACGACTCCGTGCACCTGGAGGAGGGACGGACGACGATTAGGACGACAATCAAGGTATTGAGGGACCATTGTCGGGGTTAAACTGGATCACCAGGGGCATAAAGCGCTGAGAGAAACGGCACAGACAAGCTCTACACGGTCAATATGTCTCTCGACTCGCCATATCTCGTTTCGCTGCAGAACAACATCCGCGCTCGCCCTATCCCGTGGGAGGGCGCTGTTCGAGCGGGCAATATCACAGAAGATCATCTGCGCAAGATCAAGGCAGTCGATAAGGTGCGCAAGGATGCGCGGGCCAAGACCATTGAAGGGAATGAGCAGGCCTATGTGACGCTGCTTGCTGGTGGTGGTAATGAGGGGAAGAGCGTCATCGAGTCAGCGTCGAGACGAACGGATATCATACAATACATTCTAGTGCTTGCGGCAGATTTGATTCATGGTATGCAGTGAAAAGGGTCTTGTGGAGGTGGTTTGATTTGATGAGAATTGATAGGCTAATCATACATTCATATTTCGCAGACGTTCCCTCGCTGGCCAAAACTCTCGCCAGTGATGAGAATAGATATAAGCATTTCCTCCCTCTATTACAGCATTCAACCAATATAGAAGATCCAATCCCTCTTTTGACGGCCGCATTCCTCACCAGTCTCGTGTCGACATCTATCACATCCTCCACAAATCTGTCTTCTCAGGATGAAGCAGCTCTTCCTAAACTTTATGCATATCTCGCAATTTTAGCCGCCAGCCAAGAAGCAGGGTACCAAGATATTGGAGTACAGGGATACTCCCATCTTCTGAGAACAAGTCGATCAAGGGAAATCTTTTGGAGCCAGAGGAGTGAAACGGTCAAGCCACTAGTGGCTATTTTGAAGGCAGCTGCAGAGAATCCCCGGGAGAATGGCCCGGTTTCAAATAGGACAAACGAAGCTGGTGGTATAGGCATACAATTGCTATACCACGTCCTTCTTGTCGTTTGGCAGCTCACTTTTGAGAGTGAACTCATTGGAGAGCAACTTGAGTCGTACGTATATTCCCCCTCATACAGATAGCTAGCTATTATATAATGCTAACGCCACTCTCCAGTGACTACGAGATTGTGACGATATGCATCACCCTCCTCAGAGTCTCCCCCAAGGAAAAAACGACCAGACTCATCCTCGCAATCCTCCATAACCTCCTCAAGACAAACCGCATTCTCCTTCCAGTTGCAACCTTCAACCGTCTCCCCGCTCTCCTTACCAACGTCAAGGGCCGCCATCTCACCGACCCAGACCTCCTCGAGGATCTGCAAGCCTTAATCGACATGCTTGACGAGTACACACGAACACAAACCACCTTCGACGAGTACGCCTCTGAAGTACGATCAGGCCACCTCCGCTGGTCTCCGCCCCATCGCAATCCTCAATTCTGGCGCGAGAACGCCAAGAAAATCCTGGAAGCCGAGAAAGGCGTGCTGCCGAAGAAGTTGGCTGAGATTTTGAGTAAGGAGTGGGAGAACGATAAGAGTGTGTTGGAGATTGCGTGTAATGATGTCGGTTATTTGGTTAAGGAGGTTCCTGAGAAACGAAGCCATCTAGAGAAGTTGGGTATAAAAGCTCGGGTCATGCAATTGATGGCGGATTCGGATCCAGCTGTGCGATGGGAGAGCTTGAGGGCTGTTGGAGAGTGGCTGAGATATAGCATCGAGGCATAGCCACAAAATATGCCCGCGAACAATGAGTCAAAGTCTCATAATTGTCAAAGTGTCCGGCTTCATCTTTTAGTTTGGTTTCTGTTTTTGCAGGGCATGTCATTGCTCACCCCCGTAAGCCCCTTCTTGTCTAGTCCATCTAGGTAATTTGCTACCAGCAACGCATGAAAGCATCATCCTTTTTGTCACCAAAAAAGAAACCATAAGTCATCAAAAGGTGTATATCGAATGAAACTGGTAAACCACCAAACGTAAGTAAAGCTATGAAGGGTATCTAGATTCATCCTTATATATATGCACACGCGGTAATTCAGCTAAGCGTGTCTAGATTCTATTCCGATAGCGCTGCAGCTGCCCTATCAGTGTTGGAAACCCACTTGATGGATATTGATCCAGGAAGATCCTGCATTGTTGTTACCCCTGTCCGCCACACAGTTAACCCCTGAGAAAATCACTCTCGTCTATCCATCCGGCACCAATTGCAAACGCCACAAGATCTCCCGCACTTTGTATGCTCTGATACTCCTCGCTATCAAATTCGAGCATGTTGTCAATGATTTCAAGACGTCCGAGCAAGCCCTCATGCCAGGTTTGTATCACACATTTCGCAGTCTCGAAAGTATCATTAGGGGCCCCATCTGCCGTCTTCTTCACTTCTGTGATACTCGGCTTATTCCCATTTTTGCCGGTCTTAACTCTCGTTGATTGAGTATTTGCACTGCGCTCAGCAAGAGCCTTTCGTGGTGCTTCCTTTGTCGTGGCGACTTTCCTAAAGGTATCGCCCAATAAAGAGTCATAGTCAATATCACCGCATTTCCGCAGTAGCATCTTAATCAAAAATCGTAACCACACGACGTTCGTGCCACAATTTGACTCAGACCACTTTTCAGGGATGATTTGGCCCGTGTTCGGGTTTGTGGGATCGTGAAGGTATACTTGATATTTCATACTGGAACGAATGCTTGTTAGAGGATTGCTTCATAACGTGTTTCGAGGGTAGATGGGGACTCACTGTCGGTACGTATCCCGAAGTAACTTATCATCCTCATCTTCACCTTCCGCGTCGAAAATACCTCTCTCGTCCAGATTGCACCACGCAATTTCAACGTCATCGGCTGCGTCCTTTCCATCGTGCCGCAGCTCAGCTCTCGATAGAGAGAAGTCAATGATGCTCGTCACTATACCACTCAATCCAAATCCAGAGGGGAGACTGTCGGAATCATTGATGCCCAATTTCGGAAGATCAATCACTTGACTCCTTCCCTGCTTGATACAGACATTTCCCAAATGCAAATCGCGATGCTCAAATCGGTAAATTCCCTCACCCCTAGCAAGACCCATGCAAACGCCCCAGAAGATATCATATATTTCGAACGCTCCCTTAATTAAACCACCAAACAATTTCTTCTCTAACTCAGCGCCTGCATCATCCATCTCTAATATGGCCCACAGCTGCGTATCCGGGAAATTCTTTTTCTTGCTCGGATCAGGATTCAAACAATCATCAGGCTGAACTTTTGCGAAGAGATCCCAAGCATCCTGGTATGTTTTAGGAAACCTCCCTTGAACGACATGTACCTCCCTAAACCTCGCAAACCCTGGAATCGGGTCCAATAACTTCATCAACTTTAGCTCAGATGTCAAATCGTGAACCGATGTGAATTTCTTTGAACCAGCCCCCCGTTTGGCTCTGAGCGGGACGATCTTGAATATCACGTTTCTGTAAGCTTTGATTCTTGCTATTTTGGCTCTGCTTAGCTTGCTGGCCTCAGCTTTGAGAATATCCTTGCGGAGTTTGAGCTGGTATACTTCGCCATATGAGCCTTCCGCGATTTTTTGGACAGTGAAGTACTGGCTGCTCGTCCGTTCAGCCCAGATGTTGAATTGTTGAATGCCAGCTGAGGCAAGAGGCGATGCAGCCTGGGCGAGAATTGGAGAGACGTAAGATAGTAATTCAGGATTGTCGACTAAGCCTGAGAGTCTGCGTGGTTTTTGTTTGACTTCAGGGGGTGGTTGGGCTGAGACTTCATCTGTCACAGTGCTGGATTGTTCGGTGTCCGGGTCTACGAGGGTAGTAGCCTCAGAATTGACCACAGATGTATCGTGAGATAAGGAACTAGATGTTTCCTTCTTCAATTCTTGGTTTGTAATTTGCGCATCTGTTGTTTTTTCTGCAATCGCATTCTTGTTGTCGTTAACCTCGTCGACTTGCGATGATGTTGTTGAGTCCGCCTGGCTTTCAACATCTTCCGTATCTTGTACTGAGCGTTTCTGAAAAGCATCAAGGATATTTAATTTTTCCAAATCTTTCTCCAGAGTTTGAATGTCCTCGGCTTGAACCTCCTTGACTGGTTGAGGCTTGGTCCTTGTCGATCTGGTCTGTCGTCGAACAGCATATCTCTCTTGGTCTTCCAACACTGCTTTCGGCGCATCAGCCTGTCTTTTCCCGTATACCCTTTTGGCAGCATCGACTTTTGTCCTTGTCTTTTGCCTCCTTGTTTCAATGCCAAATAAGCTATCAGAAGCAGAGTTTGATGTCAACATGTTTGGAATCTTTGACGGATGTCGGTCTGTTTTCGTCAAATATACCTCACAAATCGATGCGATTGACCGAGAAAAGGACGAGAATGAATACTCCAAATCAATCCGTATAGTAAGACCCCTTAGTCCTTCTCAAATACTATCCAAAGCCTCCTGTTCTCCTTTACCCTGTTAACAACTCCCTTCCTTACACCATGTAAAGCTCAATGATCGATCATCGAGGTTTCCAAATTTCGCTGTCGTCATTGTTGATATATTTCCTATTCGGGTTAGCGTCATTAATTACATAATTTTATTAGTTTTATGAACATTTATCATTTTATACAGCTTTTCTGTTTCTTAAGTGTATTTCCCGCCTCCCTCAACCCTCGACCAGCCGGGGACTCGTTGCCCGATATGTATGGCCATCGCCGCCGTGCATGTACAGATGACCTCGAGTATCAACATGACATATGAACTACATATACACGAAGGGTTTCGACAGGTTGAGTGCTGTTCATCTAGTATACGGACATCTGTTCTGTTTGAACTTGACATCGAGGGAATACAAGTGCTGCCCATCGCTGCCTTCGTCATCCATATCGTCACTGAGACCAGGTGAAGCGCAGAGTGCAGAGAGCTACGAAAGCACGCCAGCATATCAGCAACGACGAGTCAAGGGGCAAGGATTAGTCCACTGATCACTGATCATCGAACACGCGACATTTTCTTGCGAGACAGCTTGCGCTTGTGCATGGTCTGTCGAGTACACAACTCTGTACAACTGATTGCGGCTCGATTTGCCCGGACACTTGGCACGACCATGTCCAGACGCCGCGCCGACATCGCAATTGATTGGCCTATCTAACGAAAAGAAGAAAAGAAAGAGAAGCACGAAAGCGAGGTGAAGAGGAAACGGAAGAGCAGTACGGGAGCAGTGTACCCTCTAAGTACCGAGAGTTCATTGATTTCTTCGTGGCGGACGGGATCAAATCATACCAAGGCCAAAGAGCGAGAACTGTGGCTCTGAACTGGAGATCTGGAACCTAGCTTCCGCCGTGCCGAAACGATCAATCAGAAGCAGGGCGTTTTATACTTAGAGATTTTTTTTTTTCTCGTTGTTCTGTTCACGCGACTCATTCGGCATAGCTTGGAGACTTAAGAGTCCTTGCTTGGAACGTTTTACCCACGGAAAAGGAGAGAAAAAGGAGGAAGAAATTGGCGGCCGTTTTACCATCCCAATTTGAGACCTCTTTCTAGATCGACAGGTTCAATCATCTGGCGAAAGAACTCGTCAACACATTCAGCCCGTAAGGCGAAAAGGGTTCAGGTACGGCGTGCTGGCTATACGGCATTCTTGCAGTGCCCGCTTCGCTGTATTCGCACACATGCAGATTCCTGATTTCTGTAAGAAGATCATCGAAAGACAGATCCTTTGATCAAACGTCATTCCAGGATCAATTTCAATTCTGAAATCAGCAGCAAAAAAGAAACGAAACGACAAGGTTGATCAATCCTGGACCAAAAAGCAACTTCACCTCTCCAAAACAAAATCCCCCCCTTCTTCTCTTCCGCTGGTTTGCTCTTTCATAAAGTTCATTCCACAGTCGAGAAGAACGTCCATTTGGAATCTTTGCTCCGCCGTCCGGAACTTCCCCGCAAACATTTTTTTTTTTTGCCCTTGTTCTTGTTCTCGTTCTCGTTCGAGGGTCTCCAATTACTAAAAGTCAATTGATTCTCGTTTTTCCCTGCATTTCTTCTCACACGACATACACACAGATACGCCTGCCTGCGCTTTGCTTGAAGGACGCATATACTGCACATACTTACCACGCATTGCATCCACTCTGCGACCGGCCGCTGTCAGCAGCACGCAGCCAGCAGCAGCATTGGCATTGTCTCGACATCCTTAATACGGAATTTGGGGGAACGCTCGTTTGACGATTGCTTCCCTTACGAATCTACTTCGTTTCCACTGCAAAGTCGTGATTTCCATGCGCTCAATTGAATCAATACGATCACCATCACCATGGCTTTCAATTTCAACTGGTCGCCTCTGATGGCAGATTCGACATTCTACCAGCGCGCTCAAGATCTCCTAACGGCTGCGCTGAACAAGTCTCCTAAACCGCCAATCATCATCGATGACATCGTCGTCACTGAATTGAACCTTGGCTCGATACCTCCTGAACTTGAGATTCTAGAAATAGGAGATCTAGCGGAGGATAGGTTCCGAGGAATCTTCAAAATGAGCTATAAGGGCGATGCATACTTGACGTTGAAGACGATTGTTCAGGCGAATCCGTTGACTACGTATCTACAGACGAGAAACGAGTTTACTAGTATGAAGCCGTTGGCAGCCGAGTGAGTTTTCCCTTCTCCTCCTACCTTCTGACATACACTCAGAGTTAGAAAGTTTCTTGAGCTTATGGACCCTTGACTTTGCGATCGCATACTGACTTCTTTGGAATTTTCTTAGTGCTGGTTTGACAATACCATTGCAGATAACTCTTTCTGAATTCCATCTATCTGGTTTCGTTATCCTCGTTTTTTCCAAGCAAAAGGGCTTAACAGTCGTCTTCCGCAATGATCCTCTCGAATCCCTCAAAGTCTCATCAACCTTCGACTCAATCCCCTTTGTCCGAGACTTCCTCCAGAAAGCAATCGAAGATCAATTGCGACAACTCTTCATGGACGAACTCCCCGCAATCATCCACAGACTCAGCCTGAGACTATGGGTACCCGAATACAAGACTATCATGGACAGGGAAGAACTAGAGCAAACGCAAGGAGTATCACAATCACCATCGCAACCACCACAACTCAACCTCCCGCCACAAGACCCATTCCTCAACCCTCCCTCCGACCCAGTCGATTCCGCAGGCCATGTCCTAACGACAAGCGAAATCGGCGCTCTAAGCCTCGACTCAAGCGTCGAGATGCATTCCCTGTTCAGTCAAAAGAACTTACTCCGTCTAGCTGCGCTCGCGGATAGCCAGCGCACGTTATCCCTCTTCACGCCTAGCGTCGCCGAAGTTGCATTTAGAGCATGCGCCAGTGTTAACCCCGATATCGCCGAGGGATGCACACCGTCGATAGCTATACCTATCTCGGGCTCTGGTCTCGGTCTGCATGGTTATGCGTATGGCTACGGTGCTAGTCCAGCATTATCTCGTACGACGTCACAGTCGCAGATGCTTATGCCGCCCGCGACACCTGGTGCGCAATTATCAATCCCGGACACTGCGTCTGCTGTATCAGGTAGTTACTCCTCTCGACAAAGCATTAGTGGATGGAGCGGATATGGTCTTAATCTCGGTGCTGGACGACATCCGCATACACATGGCAAACATGGAGCGAATAAGAAGAAGAAGAGACGTGTTGTTGATTTACGGAAGAAGACTACCTCTGAGGCAGAGAGCAAGGAGAAGGAAGCTGCGCTGGAGCGCGAAAAGGAGGAGATGAAGATGAAGTTGGAGGATAGGGAATTGAAGATGCCGATGACTGGGTCCGAGGCTGCGACGCCATCGATCTCCGTGTCGCCCTCTAGTGCACGCGACGCTGTTCCAGAAGAGACTCAGAAGAAGACGGTGGAAGTCATCACACCCAAGAGACGGTCAACAGAAAAGACGGAAAAGAGCAGGGAAATCGATGCTTATTCGCGAACACCTGCGCGTCTATACACCAGCGACTCGTCTGCGAATATCAATGACTTCTACATGTCTGATCGGCAGTCACATACACAAGCACCACCTCCACAACTCAATTTCCCCTCAATATCTTCCCCCATCGCGTCTTCTGCACCATTATCTCCATACACCACCGATCCCAATGCTGCCTACTCATCTTACTACGGCTACAATCCATATGCCTATGCTGGTTCCAGTCAGACTCTCGGCAATGGGAATAACTCTGGTATTCTCGAGCAAGCCTTGATGATGAAGATGGCGGGTGAATTGGCACGACGGATGCATCCGTCTAAGGGTGCCGAGGGCAGTGATAAGAGTGAGGGTATCCCTCCACCACCTTACAGACAGTGAGAGACCAAACATCGTCTTTCTATTGACAACAAAAAGTCACCAGTTCGGTTTTGCATTGGGTTTTCTTCTTTCTTTTCTTGTCTGACTTGGATTGATCATATTCTTCTTAAATCATTGAAGTTTTTTCTGAACAGCAAAAGCACCGGATACTGTTTGAGTCGATATGCTCATCGCCCTTTGACTTCTTCGACCTTGCTTTTGCCTGTACCGGTCTGTGTGCTATGGACGCTGGCTGGTTTTTCATGTTCTCTGTTTCCTGCAAGATTTGGTGTCCTTTCTTCTCCTCTTCAACAAGCGTGCAAGCGATGGCGTTATCGGTTTGTTCAGTCTTTTTCTTCCTTTCCTTCGTTCATTCCTTTCATCCGATTCCTTTCCTTAATTGTCTTCCTCAGGGCCATCTGTTTGTATGGCCCTTTCTTGCGAGTATTTATACAGATACCTCTTCTGTTAATTGTTTCAGCCTGTCTATCTGTCTGTCTATTCATCTGCCCATCCTCACTCACTCACACACTCCCTCTCACACACCCTTCCTGTCCTACTTGGATACCTGATTTCTACTACTACTGTCGTATTCTATAGTATAACGAGACCAAGAATCCTACTCTACTCTTATTATCATCCATCAACCCTCTCCTCATACTGCTGTGACAGTGAACAGTGATGAATATACTGATCTCTGAATTACCTTCAAGCGTACCACACGCATCATTCACAACTCTTCAGGATATACCAACCACAACCTCTTGTTCTGGCCACCAAACCCGCTATCCAGCCTATCCATCAGGAGGCAATTCATGCCCATAGACTTTCTTTCTCGACTTTCTCTCCCCCACACACTTGGCGGCGGTTGAAATGTCCCGCTGACCGGTGGAAAATGGCTTCTGGGTCTTGTTGTGCCGCACCGAAACGGAGGGAAACCCACATCCATAGTCCAGTCCATCCACACGGGCTCCCCCCTCGTCGAGCTAGCAAGGCATATACAGTTACAGCGGAGTACCTGGCTTCTTTTTTTCTTTTCCTGTTCAGAAAAGATACCGGTCTTTTGTTGTTTATCTTGTCTTGTTTTCTTTCTTTTGATCGGGTCTTTCTTCTCTGTTTGATATCTGGACCGTATCAAGGACAGGGATATCGTCTCTTCACGTCGCAAATATGAGCGGCATCTTCAATAATCTGTTTGGTGGGAAGAAGGAGCCTGCGCCTATTGGCGCTGATCAGGGTATGTCGAGAGAGTTGAAGCAATATCCAGCAAGATATAGACCAGTCAAGCTAACTGAGCATCACACACAGGCTTCGATGACTTTAACGTCAAGCCCATCTTCACAGCAGCATCCGCTTCAGCAGCATCAGTGGCCTCTTCAGCCTCATCAGTCCTCCCCCCTCTCCCCTCAGGCACTATTGCTGCCGCCAACGGTATGGCCAACAACACCAAGCCCATCGTCTACACGAAATGGTATCGTGTTTGGGAGCGCACCACCCCCGCAGACTTCATCATCGAGGCGGTTTTCGTCCCCGCCATCCTCTTGGTCTGCATCTTCCACATGCTTGGAATGCGCCGTAACCGTGCTCGCGCACGAACCTTCGCGCAAGCGCATTTGCCCCTCTTGCAAGATGAGTTCTCGCTCGTTGGGTATGGCCGTACGAAGAGGACTCAGCCTGCGCATTTGAGCGCTGAGGATATCAACGCAGGAAAGATCCCTAGCAATGTCCTTAAGGAGCGTGGCGCGAATGAGTTCACGATGTACGCCTCTGGACGTCAGAATGTTGCGTTCCTTGATATCAACATTGTGACGAGCAAGTGGTACAATCCATTCGTGCAGATCTTGAACCTTGTATTCTCTTTCCTCATGGAGTCAGTTGAGATGCCCGTCGAGAAGGCTCTCTTGGTTTCGTACGCTTTTGATGGACACGAGGCGGATTTGGTGCCTGCTCCTCCCCCAGAGCAGGAGGAGATTGAGCGTAAGGCTAAGAAGGAGAGTTCCGTTTATGATGGCTTCGTCTTCGCTGTTGTGCACAAGAACGCTATGCGCAAGTTGCGTGAGGAGCGCTACGATATCTCACTGACTCAGACCAAGGATTCTCCCAAGTTGCCTCCCTGGGCAACTGTCATGTCGGAATCCGCTGAGATCACTGACACTTTGCTTACGAGGGATCTCATC
>AZGZ01000004.1:584157-598178 GCA_001636715.1 Ascosphaera apis ARSEF 7405 | reverse complement strand
TCCGTCCAATAACGACTACCTAGCAGTGGATGTACCAGTTCAGTGACATCGTTGAAGTCAAGTCTATGGGAAGAGCTTCCTCGTGCAGTGATTCCCCCGAATCTCCAATCTCCAATCTTCAACCTTGAGGCATCTATGCGGGGGAAATGTCTTGGAGAGAGGAGAGGAGAGAGGAGGGAGCAGTTTATGGTCAAGTGCGCACAAGAGGCTGATTGGAACAGATATACAGTATCTTTGTAGTAAACATAAACATCTTCTCCAAATACTATGAAGCGTAGCGTAGCCTAGCCTTCTCCTCACAACATACTGTAGATATACGATGAGGGGGTTTGATAAGCAAGCAAGCAAACAAACCTGCACCTTACAACCAGAGACACATGCATCACATCACAATGGATATCCTTACTCTGAACTCTTCTACACAAAGGATGAAATGAAATATGATCTAAATCGATGAAGTCAGCGAGACAAAAAAAAAATCGTCGGAATTGAACGTGAGATCTGGATGGTTCGTGCCCGTTCGCAAAATTTCCACCCACGGAACAGAGAACGAGAGTTGCAGTTTGGGGGAGAGGGATTTGCGACGGGGGCAGCAGTACTATATATCAATCAATCCAGCTCAAGCCATTGCTTGCGATTGTTTTGGAGAAAGCTGCATATATTTGAGTGATTGCATTTGCGCTAAGGGCGTTCTTCTATTTCTTGCCTCAAAATCTACGTCGACGGCCGCAGTTCGATCATTTAAGAGACTGGAGAGACATATATATCTTTTTTTCACGCCCAATCGAGCTATCTATTAGCTAGCCTAGCTTCATACTCACACTATTCTTAAGAGAAGAACATCACCATCGACATCAATAAACAACAGAAGCCCACCACCATGGAGATGCAAATGCCAATGCAATCCCACTTCGGCCTAATAGTCGGCGGCCGACCTCTCCTCACCAACCCCGAAATCATCCAAACAGACCCTTCCATGCCCCCACGAAGCTTCATCTTCAGATTCCCCGCTGGGCCCAACTTCTCACACATCACAGTCTTCATGAACCCACAAGTGCCCCTCGCACCTGAAGCTGCTGTCTCTGTCTATATCTCTTTACCGTCTCCACAGCAGCAGCAGCAGCAACAGTACACCTTCTTGGGGGCATTGACGAACGAGAAGCCAAGCGCGGTGTATAAAGTCAATATACCAACATCATCAAGCGCAGTAGCGCAGACGGAACAGCAGCAGGAGGATCTAATGATGGATGTCGACGCTGATCAGAACTTACCCGTCCTATCACCCGACGCGGTCATTGAGATCGGGTTACAGCTTGATCCCGCGGCGGAAGTTGCGCAGCGGGTAGCTGTGCTTGAACAGGAGCGTGCTGCTCGACGGGCGCAGATTGAGGCTGCGAAGCGCAGTAGGTTAGGTCAGGCTCAAGGGCAAGGGCAAGGGTCAGGAGATGTTAGTCGTGGTGCGTTGAAGGGTATTGGGTTGAAGATTGCGCAGAATCTGTTCAATTATCTGTCTGGATTCGCGGTGAGGGATGCGTCGGGGAAAGATGTTGTGCCTATGGATGCATTTAGGAGGTGGTGGGATAAGTTCCAGGTCAGGGTTGAGAATGATCCTGAGTATCTGCTTAGGGAAACGGAGTGATGGTGATGATGATTACGACGAATGATGCTGATGACGATGATGATGATGATGATGCTTACGATGGAGAATGGTGTTTTTCTTTTCTTGGATGTTGGATATGCATACATATGCTCTTTGCTTGTCTTTCTTTTCGATATGAAGGCCTTCCACACGGATCCCTATTACTTTCATTTGTTCCTATATGGTTTATACAGCATGCAATTGCTGTCGGGACAGCTCCTAAAAGCATTCATCTCTTTTGCTCTCTGGTCGACGTTGATATTCACGAATGGGGGATGACTGAGCCATATCACGGCATCAATGTAAATAGCACAAGCGGATCCAATAACGACATGATTGCACCACAAATCATCGAAAAACGAGATCATCGACTATGTCTTGGGATGGCAATGGCTGTTTAAGCACGACTAATTGATTCGTCCCGGCTAAGCAGATGAGCATAAACAGTTATCAAGCGCAGGACAGAATCCACATCAACATACACCTTGAGCTGAAGACCGGTTATTTGGAGTAAAAACAAGGCATGCAACGATTAGATCCTACATCTATTTCACCAAGATAATCATGAGTTTGACAGCAAGCCTATCAATCGCTTGGAAGATCACTGTACATATGTACCTCTGTACAGCTATTTGTACCATGAACGTATAGAAACTTAGTCCCGCATCAACATCACGCATGACGGCGACATATCCAATTTCTTTTCAAGGACCTCCTGCAAATTGTCGTATATCATCGCAAGTGACAATTGATATATGCTCACCTCACTCTTCAAAATGGCTAGGGCACGTCATGTTGGAATAATTGGTGCAGGGGTTGCTGGACTCAGATGCGCCGATGTCCTCCTTCAACATGGATATCACGTAACCATATTGGAAGTTAGGAATCGAATCGGCGGGAGGGTCAGTTCTGTACATGAGAGATAGTTGATCGTTATCCAAATTCTAATTGAGATCAAACAGGTTTGTCAGAAGGAGATTGGGGGCACCGTGGTTGATATGTGTGTATATACATGTCTTGAACATCCCCCTCGAAAGGATATTTGGAGCTCAATATTAACGTCGTCTGCTACTCAGGGGCCCCAATTGGATACATGGCACAGACAATAACCCCATAGCTGATATCAGTAAAGCGACGGGGACAGTCACTTTTGATTTCGGCATCGAGGGCCCGCATACAATTGTGTCGCAAGACGGAAAGCCATTGCCTTTGCCGGTTGCAGATAGGATCACAAACACGCTGTGGATGCTCGTTGATGAGGCTCTCGATTGGAGTTTGAAGAACTACAAGAGTATTCCGGCTGATTTGAATGTGTTCGACTATTTGAAGAAGAAGATTGATGAGTCCAATCTATCTGCTACAGAGAAGAGCAACTGCGTGGAGTTGTCGAAGCTATGGGGCTCATATATTGGGTCTCCTGTCGACAAGCAAAGTTTGAAGTACTTCTTCATGGAGGCCGGGGTTGAAGGAGGTGAGTTCGCCTTTCCATGTGATGTAAACAAGTGAGACGTCTAACATCTCGAAAGCCAATCTTATCGTGGCATCAACATACAAAAAGATATTGGATCATATTGCAAAACCGGCAGAAGATGGTGCAGAGATAGCTCTGGACGACGCAGTGGTTTCTGTAACAACAGAAACTCAAGAGGAGGGACGCAAAGTCATTACTAGAACATCGTCTGGAAAGCTGCGTGAATTTGATGAGGTTATTTCAACATTGCCCCTTGGGTATCTGAAAAATAACAAGTCAATTTTCAATCCGCCACTTCCGGAGAGCGTTCAGGAAGCAATTGATGGGCTGGGCTTTGGAGCCCTGGAAAAGATCTATCTCCGCTTCCCTTCTGCTTTTTGGCATATTGAGAAAAAGGACATCAAAGAGGATGAACAGGATCAAACGCATCCTGTTCACATGATTGATTACCTAAATCCTTTATATGTCGACATGCCGATTAAGGGAGAGTTCTGGAATCAGGAATGCGTTTCGTTGTCGGCCCTGCCTGAGCCCTGTGCACAACCTACTCTACTTTTCTATCTATACGGTCCATCTGCAGAGTATATCACCTCATCTGTGGCTTCGCTTGTCCCTGCATCGAAGGAATACTTCGACGTGATCAACACGTTCCTTAAACCCTTCTACTCAAGACTACCCCGATACAACGAGACCAACCCGGCCTGCCAACCCACTGCTGCGCTCGCAACTCAATGGTCTAATGACCAATTTACAGGACATGGCAGTTATAGCAATTTCCAGGTCGGGCTGGAACATGGTACGGAGCATGTCGATGCATTTAGCGACGATAACCTAGGCATCACGCGTGGTATTTGGTTTGCAGGCGAACACACTGCACCGCTTCTGGGCTTGGGAACAGTCACAGGAGCGTACTGGAGCGGGGAAAATACTGCAAGGCGCCTTTTGCAAGCATTCAAATCAAATTAAAGGATATCATTTGGTTGCGAGAGATTTCTTGGCTATCATGGATTGCTCAAAGAAATTGATACATACCACTGTTTGTTATAAACGCGGTAAACCATTCTAAACAAACCAACTCAATCTGTCATACATTGAACCTGGCTTTTTCCACTTACACAGTGACATGCATGGTCGCCGTCGTTCTTCAGGGCGTTCGCGCGGTTTGAAAATAGAGTTAAGCTTCCCGTTAAGGTTGATAAAGATAAGTCTATGTTGCTCACCAACCTTCTTGGCACCATCAACCCTCGACACATATCGGGTTGATGATATTGAGTGACCTCGATGCGATGTTCGTCTCGCAAGATGAAACGCTTCATGAGTCTGCCAGGTCTGCTTTCAAGATCACAAAATATATGTTGTGGTCGGTTGTCAAAGATACCTCCTAGAGGCACCCCGTTCGCTCGAAATGTTTGGGGCAACTTGAGTTTGAGCTCAAAATCCCCATTCTCGTCACATACACTGAACAAACAGAAGACTTTAACGTCTTTGGTATCGCCTACTCCTGCTTTGGCAGGACTGCCCAAGCTTCAAAATCAACCACCTTTTTCCATCATGGATGTGGTTGTGGAAAATACCCCCGCTGAGTCTCCTCTATCAGATGTGGATCTTGAAGTTAAGACTCCGACAGAAGTCAAAGATGAGCTCAAGGCAGAGCTTATAGATCCATCAGAAGAGCTATGCTCGGATATAGAATCCGGTGATGAAGTCCCGGCTTCAACAGAGGAGATTAAAGAGGCTTTGTTTCGCCCACCTCCTGTTAACAGTTCTTATCTGCCCCTTCCTTGGAAGGGCCGTCTTGGTTACGCATGTTTGAACACGTACCTGAGGACTGCAAATCCGCCAGTATTCTGTTCAAGAACGTGTCGCATCAATTCAATATTAGAACACAGGCATCCTCTTTTGGACCCTTCACAACCAGAACATGCCATCAAAAACCGTCCGGATTTGACACAGCCGGCGGATATCGATAGAGGTATGAGATGGGTACATGAGCTTGGTCTTGCGAATGCCAGAGACATTGTTAAACTGCTGCGTTGGAATGATAAATATGGTATCAAGTTCATGAGGTTGAGCAGCGAGATGTTCCCATTTGCTAGCCATGAGGAATATGGATACACACTCGAGTCATTTGCTGCGGATGTTCTAGCGGAAGCTGGCAAAGTTGCTGCGGAATTGGGGCATAGGTTGACCACCCATCCCGGTCAGGTATGTTCTCAACCATGAAAGTTTCGAAAGGGTTTAGCTAACAACTTCACCAGTATACCCAGCTTGGGTCTCCACGGGAACAGGTTGCCATCAATGCAATTAGAGATTTAGAGTACCATGCAGAGATGCTACGATTACTCAAGCTCCCAGAACAACAGAATCGGGATGCAGTCATAATCTTGCATATGGGCGGCGTCTTTGGAAATAAGCAAGAGACGCTTGACCGTTTCAGAAAGAACTACGCCACACTATCACAAGATATCAAAAACCGTCTTGTGCTTGAGAACGACGACGTGAGCTGGACAGTTCATGATTTGTTACCAATTTGCGAAGAACTCAATATTCCCATGGTGCTGGATTATCACCATCATAATATCAATTTTGATCCTAATGAGATACGCGAAGGGACATTGGATATCATGCGACTCTACGATCGAATCTCCAGTATATGGAAGAAGAAGGGTATCACGCAGAAGATGCATTATTCAGAACCGACTCCAGCTGCAATTACACGGCACGAGAGACGGAAGCACAGCGGACGCGTTCAAATGCTCCCACCGTGTGATCCTACCATGGATCTTATGATTGAGGCGAAAGACAAAGAACAAGCAGTGTTTGACCTGATGCGCACATACAAGTTACCGGGTTTTGAGAGGATCAATGATATCATTCCATATACGCGGCAGGACGAGAACAAACCACCACCAAAAAGGAGAAGCAAGAAAGCTGCAGCAGAGGCCGAGCTGGAACCTCCGCCCCCTGTTGTGCCAGATGATGAGGTTGCCATGGGTGGGCCTGACAATCGTGTCTATTGGCCTCCTGGTATGGAACATTATTTGAAGCCACCAAAGAGAGTAGTTGCTCCCAAGAAAACCCCGAAGAAGAAGGTGACCAAGGTCGAGGTTGAAGAAGAAGTAATCAAGACCGAAGAAGTGACAACTCCCACAAAGAGAACACGAAGGAAGAGAGCGACTGCAGCAGTTGAGTCAGATGATGCGGCAGAAGGAGAATCAACGCCAACAAAACGAGCAAACCCCTCGAAGGCGTGCTAAGAAGAAGCCTGTTCGCGAGGATACCGAATCGTTGACAGATGAGCCATCTATTCCCTCGCTTTCAGAAGATGAATACGCTCCAAAGAAACGGAAGAAGAGGACTAAAAAGACCTAAGTCATCATTGGTTATCAGGTATCATTTTCGTTCAAACATTTTGTGATCAGCCGGTCTGAGAGAATTTCAATGGTTTGTAAATGGTTGAATTATATAACGAAGATGCAGGCACATCTGGATCGTCGACCATATCCAAGCACTATGACATGTCTATATATTTAAATCTGTCCCAATGACTTTCTCATCAATACAACTTCTAATTGGTATTATTATCTTGCAAAACGTGATGCTTAATGCTCTTTGGCAAACGAGCCCGAGCCGTGTTCAAACAGTCTATACATTCGGTTCAATGAGGGCTCTGTAATTGCTGTCTGGCACTTTCACCAAAGGTGAAGTTTTTGCTTTGGGAACCAGTGGCTGTCCCTTGGCCGGATCGACGTCCCACATAACCAAAAACCCTGCAACAAACGACAGAATGATTCTTTCCTCGAGCTCTTTCGTTGTGTCTGATTCAAATAGAGGGCCGTTCTTGAATTCTGATCCCAATGTCTGGGTTTCATTGGCCATCATGTGAGAAAGTAATCTTTCCGGATCGAACGACTCAGGAGATTCTGAGGCTTGTATTTTGCCGTTGATCTCGCTGGAGTTGACTAGGGCTGCAACATAGTCACCCTCCTGGATACGTATAGATGGCTGAGATGATGATTTTGGTGTTGTCTGTGCTTCCCGTATATCGAACTGTTCCTTGGCTTTTCCCACGATGATTTCCGTACCCATTAACCGCACAGTTTCGTAGAGTGACGCTTTTAGGTATTTGCATCCTGATAGACCTTGAGCGTCCAAAGTTAATTGCATGGGCTCAAGCATCTTGAACTGGGAATCAGGTCGGAATGCCTTGGCAAAAGGGGCAACTTCCTCAACAACGCGATCGTATATGTCATCTTTTGATAAGATATGGATTATCTGCCAGAACACAATATTCGTCACCTCCGTATTCATGGCCCACAAGATTGGAAGATCTCCAGATGCAGCAGTCCTCTCGTCAACACCTGCCTTAATCCAGGCAGATGCTCGGGCTCGCATGAAGTCAGACACATCGTCAAGATCGCGCCAGTCAATTCCTGGGTCTCCCCCATCTTCAACCTTCCTGAACGCCTTATGGAAGATTGTGAGTCCCTCAAGGAGTCGTTGCTGCGCTTTGTAAGATGGAACGATCCCTGGAACAGGGACATATCGAGGTATACCCAAGGAGATAGGGTCGAATTTATTATTGAATAACCAGATATCTTTCAGCACAACCTCATATGCGTTCATGAAACAGGAGCCCATAAGTTCCATTGTCAGATTGTAGCCGACAAAGTCCCTGATCAAGGGGTACAAGTCGATCAGAGCAGTGCGGGATCCCAATTCAGGCTCCTCATTGCATCCTTTTTCCCATGGCTGCTGGTCAACTGTGCTCTCGAGGAAAGAGACGAGATCGGGCATGCTCCTCTGCACACGATTGGCCACAGAGACACAGAAACTATGCGCAGTATCAGGGTCCATAGGAGACATCCAACCACGCCCTGCAAAGATCCCAGCAGGACACGGTGAATTTTCTATTTTGGATGTCTCGAATAGACTCTCACTCAGATGGTCTGAGGATTCTTTGAAAGACATGGATTCTTTCTGTGAGCTCAATGACTCAATGAAGGCTGGCGAATTGACGAATGTAATCGTCCGTCCAAACAAGACCAGCTTGAATCCAGGCTGCCCATGATTCTTCCTAAACGCAAGCATTAGCACATGGACAGACACCCACGCATCTCTGTATTGGGTCTTGATTTCCTGCCCCCCTGTATGTGTGTGGTGTGTATTACATCATAGCTTGTTCGAGCCATTCCCTCTTCAATGCTATCGAGAACGCATGACCGACATGAGGTATCCAGTAAGGTAGCAGCTTAGGCTCATTGGGTTTCCTTGATCGAGCAGAAACTCCTGTAAGAATCCTAGTACCAATAGCGACGGATAGGGAAGCAAGTAGCAAAGTAACGGCAGCCTTGTCCAAAGCCGTATAACCAACTTTCGCGATGACGGTTGACGTCTCCATCCCCGTAACTCCAAGCAGGAATAAAGAAGCAAAAGATCAAATTCAAAGGGACCGTGGTCCACTCCCTTCCAGAAAATGCAGCGTAAGCCGTTCTCAGGAGTTTGCTATGTATGGGTTCGTGCTGCAATCTTAGAGGACAGGGAGTGCTCGTCAGCTTATAACGGCAGCTTGCGAATAGTATGGAGTGATCGTTGGGCTTGCGTAGGCACAGGGGGATCTTGGAGGATCTTGACGAGGCGCAATAAATCGCTGTCCTTCGCTAGCTGGGCGAATAGCAGCCAGCGGTCTTGGAGCTAAGAATACAAGACACCCAGGCGCTAGCAGTAGTGGATAGGATGCGCCTGAGCTTGTCAGAAGTTCTTCACACACGTGAGGTGCCTTCTGACGTCTAGATTCTGAAAATAGCGAGCGTCTTGAGCATCAGCGGAAGCGACCTGGTAGATGTCAGTCCTGGCACTCTGTCTCAAGGCTCTATCTGCTGTCTGTCGTCGGTGCGCATCATATATAAATGGCCTTTGATAGCAGCCTTGGTGCACTGGATGTTCAATATCAGTTCAGTTCAACCTTAGGTGGTCACAGCTCCGATAAGCCTGGACCGACTCAGACCTCCGCGGGCAAATTTTGTTACTTTACGACGACTCCATACATATATACGCACGACTTTTACCACGGACAACGGACGACGTACACCCCCCGAGCAGCATTATACCATCATACAATTACCATTCATTGCACTTCTTGGTCCGCTATGAGTGTCATGGTATCATGACAGGGCTGGACGCTAGGTTGGTCAAAGTGTGAGCTGTTGTTGAGACGTTGAAACAGATTTTGAAGGTTGTTAGTTGATACGACGAGCTAGACAAGCGACCCAAGACTCTCAAGGCTCAGGGCCAAGCTCACGATACTGCGCTGAGCGAGGAGGAGATCTTTCTTTGCGCCGGCTAGGTACTGGACATCTTCCAGACCTTGTCATTGCAGTTGTTTCCCGTACCTCGAAAAGTCTCGAAGTATATGCTTTTTTTTTCCCACACTGTGACGAGGTGCAAGCTGATGTAACAATCGTCATCTCGCGGCAAACAAGCCAATTGTGTCAAAATGTCACGACAACTCGGTGGATACGGCTACCCGTCCGACGAACCCGCTGCCACAGCTCGTGCTAATGGTGGTGGCCCTCGTGGTGGCCCTTGTGGTGGTCCTCGTGGTGGTGGTGGTCGTGGTAGTAGTGGTGATGGTCCTGATTATAGAGATGGGAGGACGAAGAGACCGCAGGTATACGAATACACATACACCTCTGAGGAGCATTACACCAGCTACTCAGGCGCCGTTCCGCCGCCGTCAACGACCATCGATCCATCCTTACAGCCCACTCCACCTTCATCGTCGGGCCCCGGCGTGCGCAGGAAGAAGATGTTCGGGTACCTCAAGGCCGCGAACGAGCTTCGCCAGAACTACTCTGCGCAATTGATGCAGAAGCTCAACGGCGAAACTGCCAACGATGCGAGCAGTAGTAAAGACTCGCCTTCCAATTTCACGGATCCATATTTTGCTGCGCAGGGAGATGAGCAGATGGTTCTTTTCCCTACGTATGCGAAGAGGCACATAAAGAGGAAACCTCGAGATAGTCCCTCGTTGCAGCGCTATGTCGATCAGGCGTCGGACGAATATGATCAGCAGGCACAGAGGGAACTCGCGCGCTGGCGTGCGGAGTGGGAGAGATATGATAATGATAAGGCCGTTGTTGATGTCGATGTCAGGGGCTGGTTATTTGCGCCGCAGAGGGGCCAGCTCAATCGCAAGAGTCGAATCATGGTTGGACTTGCGAAGAGATTGAGTGGAATTCCATCACAGCCTGTGAGATCTGCATGGGACGAAGGAGAAGTGTTATTCAATGCGGACGGGTCGCCGCACGATGTCACAATTCAGGATAATGATGCGGGGAGAAGGTCTTCATCGGCTTCGAGTGGTGGTCGTGCTGCTGGTCAGCAACGTCCTAGACCCTCAAAGAGTGGTGAATGTCTATACTCGACGCAAGATGAGATCGATAAAGCGAATGCTGAGCTCATGGAGAGGTTGAACCCACTCCTCACGATTCCCTTGGTCGAGGTACCAATTACCATCTTCTTCTACAATAGTTCGCAGAGCCAATCCAGGACAGTCATAACGAATGACGGCGGACACTTCTATATCCGTGTGAGCCTCGACTTCATACCGACTCAAGTTCGAGTTTTGGCATTGGAAGATCTTTCGCAGACAGAAACCGTCAATCTGCTTGAGGAGGACGGTGTGAGCTTGATCAGTGACATCGACGATACTATTAAGCACACAGCCATCACGATGGGAGCAAAGGAGATCTTCCGAAACACCTTTGTACGGAAACCAGAGACTTTGACAATCGATGGTGTCAACGAGTGGTATCAGGACTTGGCTAGAAGAGGGGTGAAGATGCATTACGTCTCCAATTCTCCCTGGCAGCTATACCCCCAGATCGAGCTATACTTCGTCTTAGCTGGATTGCCATCTGGTTCATTCCATTTGAAGCGGTACGCAGGACTACAGGAATTCTTTGAGCCAACTGTCGAGAAGAAACGGGGTGCCTTAGAGATGATACTTCGAGATTTCCCTGCACGGAAATTTATACTCGTGGGTGATAGCGGAGAATCCGATCTTGAAGCATACACCGAACTTGTCCTCGCCCATCCTGGCCGTATTTTGGGAATTTTCATCCGAGATATTACTACACCACTTCGACAACCTCAGCAATCCTGGGCAAGGACACGGGAACGATCAGATTCCGATCTTCTACCTCAACGAAACAGAATCTATCCCGTTGGGTACAGCGATACTGACCTCACGAGGGACCGACCGCCGATACCACCACGCACTGTCAGGTCACAGCAACAGCAGCCACCATCAGCGTCACCAGAGCCACGAATAGAAGAAGATCTGATCGATCTCAGCATCGATGACGACGAGTCCCCATCACAGAAGGCACCCCCATCTATTCCTCCCAAAACAAAACCTCCAATTCCTAAACGCAAACCTTTACCACCGTCATTACCAGCGAAGCCACAGAGTCTCCGTGGGGCACCTAGCGTGCCTGACCTCAGGAAGACATCTATGCCAGCCAGCATGTCAACATCAGATCTCAGAGCAGGCACTCAAAAGACGGGGATCGACAGCACTACACCAGGGCCATCACGCAACCAATACAATACCCTCGAGGTGCCCTTCCCACCTCCACCACGGAAATCGAGCAGCTCGAACGGGTCTCCCAGGTCAGATGTACAATCACCTCCTCCACCTTTACCCCCTCCCCGCCGTCGTGCAACGGACACTGCATCACCGGAAGGGGAGTATAGACCTCAATTACCTGTCCGTCCGCCACGACATCCAGCGACGACGCTACCTCCTCCGCCGCAAAGGCAGTGGAATTCACCTCAGTCCCAGGGCCAGTACCAGGGAGGCGCTGGTTCGGGCATGCCGATGCAGTCCACGGGCCAGATACCCACAAAGCAGGAAGAGGCGTGGCAGCGGAGATGGGATAGGGCGCAAGATATACTGAGGAAGCAGAATGTCATGTTGGTATCGTGGCGTGTGGGTAAGGATGTGCATGAGATGTGTATCAAGCTGGTTGAAAGAGAGATGAGGGATGCGGCGAGGAGGGGGGGGAGGGAGACCAAATAGTTCATCACAATAGTTCGTGAAGCGTGGTCTGGCCGGGGTTTTTGTGATACTTGCTTTATTCTTAACAAGGCCACATGCAGTATGCATATCGTTTTTGTCTCTTTTTTCTCTTTCCTTTTACGTCGATCATGATGATACCCGCATGCTCAAGTTTGCGTGATTGAGTCCCTGTTGGATTAAGCGGATGAACTTTTGGTTCAAATACATAGATCATATTGCTTGCCTTTGTCTTTGCCATTGACATTGGATAAGCTAATACAATGCATTGAATGACTTTTTTCATGCTGTTGCACCAGTGAACATGCTCAGGGGTTTACACCGTCTAATTTCACACCTGTGATTGTTACCTTGACGGGGCACACCAGAGTCAACCCCTGGCCAAAATCAGGTCGTCTCTATTAGTACGAAGTGTCTGATGAGAATCTATTCCACAATATCAATATCTTTTGAACAGCTTGATGTATAATTGGTAGCAAGCAATATATCAGTATATACAGTACCAACGATTCTCATCCGTGCGTGTGAGAGGCCGGCGTTCTATGGTTCATATATCGTGCAGCAAATTTTTGGCGATTGGGACAGGTAGTCAATATCATTCAGGAGACACAATCACTGTGATATTCTTGCGATATCTCTTATTCTGAGTATTTCAAAATTCAAGAAGTCTGTAATTCCAAGCATGGCTCAACATTGATCGACTGTCGCCACCACAGAGCAGAGCAGAGCTTGTCGCAACGCTGTATAGATATAGATATGGATATTGCAGTGATTAAGAGCGAACATGAACATCTTCCCCCTTTTTCATGTTCATTTTTGAGCGTCTAATGTCATAGAAGTCAAGCAATAATATCGTCATCAGCCCCATAACTATACACATCCATCCCATGCGCTTGATCCCCTGTGGCTGGCAGGAAGACCCTGTAGTGTAATAATGTGTACAGTATACTCTATGTAGCGCATCCCATTGTGCCCAGATAGCGAACAGAGATTGCGTACAGAGGAGTCATTGACGGGGGATTACAGCAGATGAGGAATGTAATCGATTGATTAGCTAGGACTTGCTTCTATCCTCATCTTCTTCGTCTTTGAGAGGTTCTTCTTATCAATAATACTGGTTGTTGTTTTGTCCTCTTCTCCTCTTCTTCTCTCCTCTTGTCTCTCCCGGACCCCCCGCCCATACAATTTCCCCGACCACACCACACCACACCAGACCAGGCAGAGAGCGACACCTCACCCTCACTCACTCAACCTCACCTCACCTCATCTCATCCACTGCAATCATCCACAACCACCAACATCAACAACATCAACATCAACATTAATTCAACCACCAACCACCACAACACCCTTTCCATCGCCGTCGCTATATCCTGCTGCTTGCTGCTCTTGCTGGTTCGCCTTTTATATACCCTTGCAGCTTCAGTTTCAGTCATTCCCGCCGCCCGCAGGAGAATAGAGATCGTCCCCATTCCACCGTCCCTTGAACTGCCACCGTACCAGCTTATAGCTGCAGATTTCTCTTCAAAAGGAGGACTTCTTTTTTTTATTTCCTCGCCGTCGCTCTTCTCGGCTTCTGCTTCTTGCTGCTGCTGCTGCTACTGCTGCCACTGGGTGCTGCTGTCCCGCCGCCACTTGCTGCTATCGCTGTTGCTACTGATCTCCTTAAAGTGCCGCTTGGAAAACAAGGACCAAAGGAAGGACGCAAAAAAAAAATTCCAAAAAAACAAGGCCACATTATATTCAAGAACGGCATTCACGTTGAGGCTATCTACTCCCTCTATCTCTTTTTCTCTTCAACCATTATCTCCGGATTAAAGAGAAATATC
>AZGZ01000004.1:569214-581236 GCA_001636715.1 Ascosphaera apis ARSEF 7405 | reverse complement strand
CCGTCATTATTTGTTGGAGATTTTTTTTTGTAGTCGTAGATGGAATTTTGCAATGTAATAACAAAACAAATTGCGCTCCGGTCATACGTGACTCTTTTTAGGACGTTGGCTGACAGCTTGCTGATGTTGCATAGCGTTGTAATTGAGGCCAGCCCCGAATTGGTCCATCGTCTCAGCGGTGTCTTTTCAAGGAGACAACGCATGCCATGTTCGCTTTCTCCGTGTCGTGCAGTCGTGATTTCCAGTGTCACCCAGGTAAATAGCGGGGTAAGAAAGGGAGGTAGATATCTTTGATATCCCCTCAGCTCAGAAGTGATTGTCTATGATGAAGCCGATGAAGATTGAACATGACTCCATGGCTTTGCATAGTATGTAGGCTATCTTGGAGTTTATGCCTGTGCAGCCATGGCGTTCTTCAATTTAGGAGGATCGTACTCGGAGACAATGACGGCTAGTGTCTTCTTCTTCTGAGGGCTGCTGAAGAGCTCTGCGAAGGGGTTTCTGAGAGTGATTGAAGTAGGCAATTGAAACTTGCTCTTCAAGGATTCCACGTTAGCAGCAACACGCTGCTGACGGGTGAAAGAGACAGAAGCGGCGACATCCATGATGAATTTTGGATATATGAGAGGGTTGAATAGACTTGTAGAAAATAGCCGTTGGAGCTTGAAGCTTCGAGTAATGCTTGATATGCCTTGATGGTCTTAAGAAAAGCTATCTTTCTTTATGAAAGGGAGTATTGAGCATCATCCTGCCTTGGACCAAGAGGCAGAAGCATCTTATATACTCATCCCCTCATGCAGCATTCTGTGTGATAAACGGGGATATAGAGCCCGAGATTAGATCTGTATAACATGCCTCGTCCATGTCATGTCGTCACCTTGTCCAATTAACGGAGGTTGCCATATGAAATCACACCACTTCGAATGAGCTTAAGCTCACCCCACAAGCGTCTCACATAGCGGGAACAGAGGTACGGAGTACCTCATTCAAGAGATATGGCAGGTAAAGCTACTCCACCACAAGGGCCTAACTCTCGTTTGTAATGGGAATTGACCTCGCCCTGGGTTCATGCCCATCAAGTTTTCCGTTCAGGAAGGGCAAACCACGACAAGCATAAGCTTCTGCGCCTTCATGTCGGCAAAACCGCTCAAGGAATGCAAGTTTGGCGACGATCATTAGGTCATCATTGATGAGCTTTCACTCGCCTTACCAGAGTTACGTCCACCGCCTGGTAAGAAATCCTGATGGGATTGAACCCATTGGCCAGATGCTTGCAGAGAAGTAAGGCATATGTATCAAGTATCGGACAATCTCCTTGAGGTGGGAGTAGAGAACGAGAGCATGGCTGTTGATATCGGGCTTGTCGTTGATGTGGTCGAGATGCCAAAGACCATAGCTAGCCTTCAATTCCCATGAGCGGACGAAGATCGCTGCAGTCGTGTGCCTCAATTGATGATTTACCTCTCGAAAGAGAAAGTTGCTGGTCAAAGAGCAAGGATTCCCCAACTTCAGAGACCAGGCACGGCGGTGTAATCACCTAGGCTCTGTCGGCCACGTTGTCCCAAAATAACAAGCATGCAGTTGCAAGAGATGCAAGAACATCGAACGTTTTGCAATTCTGAATCCTTGCTCGTCCAAGTTCAACTGGGAATGACGTCGGGTACTCCCACCTGTCTCCACAGGCGAATTCTTCCGACTGGGTCCTCGCTCACCTCACCTTCTTCCTCCTCTGCCTTTCACTCGTTCCTTTCTCGGATCTCTTCTCGGGAGAGTGAGGTGTGTTACGCATTCTTCAGTTGTGTGATGAGCTCTCGCGTTTCGACACCTCAATCAGACCACTAAAGTGGGTTTTTGTTGCGGATGTGAAGTCGGAATCTAGTGCTGGATCCCAAGCTGATGGAGTCGTCGACTTTGAGCATACGCTTCTTTCCATGAGTGGGATATGTCACCATACAGCAGTCATTGACATGGACATCCAGGTGGGAAACATGCCATTCTATGGCAATGGCAATTTAGTTAACAGGATGGATGATGGCGGAATTAGATGAGATCCAGCAATGCTGACGTATCCATCTTTCCTGTTACCTTCCTTGATGCCTGATGCCTTCCGAGGGCATCGCAACCTCGTTCGCTGCCGTGGCCGAGATATGAGAGGCAGGGATTACGTTGATAGCATCAGCAGCAGGAACATTGCACATGTGGGAGGCAAACCGCTATCTTGATACGAGACAGCAGTGGGCTATCTGGTTATCAAGCGTTGAACTGAGCAGTGGCCATATAAGACTGATCGAGGATAGGAGTAAGGATGATATACTCCGTACTAATAGGTATTGCAGGGAAATATATCATGTACCTCACAACCGTTATAGGCCCTCATACAACAACTCAACATCCGAGATGGTCTAACGGTCATGATTTCCGCTTGTCACTGTTTAATCGCAGAACGAGCGCGGGAGACCGGGGTTCGACTCCCCGTCTCGGAGGTTCACCTTTGGCAAGATGGCCGAGCGGTCCAAGGCGCTGCACTCAAGTTATCATAGACTTGTTCCTGATTCAACAGGAATTGTATTGCAGTCTCGAAAGGGGCGTGGGTTCAAATCCCACTCTTGTCATTTCTTTTTGCTAACACTTCACTCTTCTGTTTTTTTTTTTTTTTTTTTTTTTTTTTCGAAGCTTAGGACATTGAATTTTGAGCTACGGACGCTGTATCAAAGCTAAGATATGTGTGGGCGTGTGTATGGTCATCGGTAAGATTATATGGTTATCTGATATATAGCTTGAAATAGGAGACAGAATAATACAAAGGAAACCTCATCGTGGTGAAAAGAACGTTGGCTGCATCGCCAATGAGCATGCTCCATTGATGTGAATCATAGCAAGACCAAAAAAATATCAATCCAATATCGTGATATCTGCCTCGGTTGATAAAAAGGTGTATTTATGGTAAGTTCATGAAATCATAGCATATGCTGCTCGGCTCAATGGGACAACTGGATTCCTGGTGTCAAACCAGTCAGTGACCATAATCACGCGCGGTTAAATTGTCATTGCGGTCAAGTCCCACCCTGATAAACGTATTTCTGGTGTTTCTAGCAACAAAACTAACATACCCCTGAATCCTATCCTAATCATTATTCTCCTTAGAAGACCAGTTTTCATCGGGACGAATCATCAAAAATTTTGGATTGACTGATGGCGGGTTGTAACTAAAAGACGTATAACATTGCGGATTGTTACAATCATCGAGGTATATCGATTTCGAAGCAAAGTCATAAGTGCGCGTCTCGATGTAGCACATTTTCGTGAAAGCCTCTTGATGAAAATCTTGAGGGTATGAGGCCAGAAGAGCGTGATAGTTGGACGTTGGTTTGGTCAATGGAACGAATATGAACGAGAGCGTGTCAATTGAATGTGGGCTTAGTCAATGAAACGGGTAGTAATGATCGATGCTGAATGGAGGTATGATCCAGTCAAGTTTCCAATGGCCGTCCACCTGGTATTTATGCCATCATTGCGAGCTCATTGAGTATTTTCATGTTCAGTCGGTGGAATGTTGATCAAGAGACTCAGGTCGAACCCTGTGATACTCAATGCCACCCGACTTATAGTTGATATCGTAGGATGATCAGTGGTGGAGAATGGACATCAACGGTCATTCTTAATACTGAGAACATAGCCCATGATTGGATCTGATAAGCCCATAGCAAGGACACAAGGGACAATTGTAGAGCAGTGGTTTGAGCTGCTACCTCAACTGCCTAAATTGATGCTGTTGTTCGGTTGGTATGCGGCCCTGAACTATACATCAGACATACTAGCTGGGATTGCTACTATGTGCTGCCAAATCGCAAATCGAAAAGTAAGACCTTCAAGTGCACATGGTGCTTCCGAAGGATAGGTTCAACTGACAGGGTGCGCCGGAATTCGTTCGAGAAACATTGATTGCAACGTTCGTAGAAGGTTGCATGGTAGCATAGAATATCCTTATGGAACGCCGAACGGCCCATCGAGTGAGTTCAGACCACCATGCAGCCGAGAATCCGCATTGCGAATCTGTAAAGCAGAGATTCAAAACGACCTTACATTCACCAACATGCTATCTTTGTGAAACTAGAAAAACTTCCACCTTGATAGATGCTTCGACGCTCAATACAAGGCATGAAAATAGAAGCACACCTTGTATTACGCATAGTCACCGCCATCCAACGAAGGAGGCGATGTTCAACCTTGAGTGAAGATGCAGTCAAGATCAACGCTCAAAATGATAGATTGACGAAAGCAGGATGTTCTTTTTCGCATGACAATGGACAACCTCTTGTGAGCCGACCACTTTCTGGGCAAAACGGCCATTACCGTCGCCCAGGAATGGCTCCAAAAGCTCAGGCATTCTAGAATGACCGGGAGAAGAAGTGGACGCCGGTCAAGATGTTGATAGGGCGGTATTTGAAGGTCGTCAAAACATGTATTTCCAAGTGGGCGCTGTCAGTGCCCTCAGGCACAGCTTAGCCAATTGCTCTATATCACCGAACAAGCTCAGGGCCAAGCAGAAGAAGCTCCTCAAGAGAGGGGTTTTCTAGACTGCAAGCGCACGCCTCTAAAAACTCGTACTGTGCGACTGGTGATCATAGTTTGCGATGAAGAAGTAGGGTTCTGCATCAGTGAATCTCTTCCCCAGATCTGTCGTACTCTGGAGTACACGCAGCACGCCTCGGTGCCCGGTATAGATAGGAATGGCAATGGATTCCCGGGCCATGCTTTTGGGGCAGGATGATGGTAGGGGTGAAGCCTGTTTACCCGGACCCAGCCTGCTTGCTGTCTTGCTCTGGCTCTGGCCCTGCCATGCTCTGGTCTGCCTGACTGTCTGCCAGTGAAACTGAGAATGAGGAATATGACGCTGTCATGGAGGTTGATAACATCATTATCATTGTGAATCACCGAGGCTCATCTCTTCTGCAACTCGAAATCCCCTTTATGCGCAAATGTCTCGATAGCATTCGTCACCACCGCTATCATTATCACCATCCCGTCTCATCTCGTCTCATTTCCTCGTCTTTTGTCTGCCACTGCATCCAGTCGATACCCGGCTCTAGCATCTCATCCCTCTTCTTTTGCGCCTTGATTTACCGGCTTGACCATTCTGCGCTTTTTCATATAATCTGACCGGTCTCGCTCGCTTGTCACAGGTATGTATGTCGAGTGAGACGTCTCATTCCTGTCAGGAGCAGACTGCCCCGCTCCCGGTTCTTTTCGTCATGATACCCATCGCCTTATCTGCTGCAACCGCCCGAATAAGGAGTCCCAACTGACATTTTTCTTCTTCTCGCTCTTTTTTTTTTCTTCTTGTCTCGTTACAGCCCTACATTGTCAGATTTATTGCTGTTCCTTCGCTCTTTGCTACGTTCATTTCATCCTCGTGTGCGTTGCCTGTGTGCCTGCAAAATCACGTATCATGGCTACCGCGCAGCGTCCTCAGATTCAACCGTGCCGGTACAAGACCGGTAAGACGTTAGGAGCTGGCTCCTATTCTGTCGTGAAGGAGTGTGTTCATATTGATACTGGACGATACTATGCCGCTAAGGTTATCAATAAGAGATTGATGGCCGGTAGAGAGCATATGGTAAATTTTCATCTTGATGATTGCCGTGCGATTGCAGAGTTCGGAAGAGTCCCAGCTAAATTTATCGTACACTTGACAGGTTCGCAATGAGATCGCTATATTGAGAAGGGTGTCTGTTGGACATCAGAATATCCTCACCTTAGTTGATTACTTCGAGACTATGAACAATTGTGAGTCGAATTTTCCGCAGATCCTTGTCCTTGTCCTTGTCGTACTCGGATAGAGCAACTAACGGGACTGTGTCTTTCTCATAAAAGTGTATCTGGTCACCGATCTTGCTCTTGGAGGAGAGCTCTTTGACCGTATCTGCCGTAAGGGCAGCTACTACGAGTCAGATGCTGCTGAGATCATCCGTGCCACTCTATCTGCTGTGGCCTATCTCCACGATCACGGCATTGTGCATAGAGATTTGAAGCCAGAGAATCTTCTTTTCAGGACACCTGAGGACAATGCTGATCTCCTGATCGCGGACTTCGGGTTGTCAAGAATCATGGACGAGGAGCAATTCCATGTCCTTACCACTACGTGTGGTACGCCTGGATACATGGCACCTGAGATTTTCAAAAAGTCAGGGCACGGGAAGCCAGTGTAAGTGCCACCACAGGACAATCCTTCATTTTATGTTGATTACTGACGTAGACTCTACTTAGTGATATCTGGGCCATTGGCGTAATCACTTATTTCCTTCTCTGCGGCTACACGCCTTTCGACAGAGACTCCAACTTGGAAGAGATGCAAGCCATTCTCATTGCAGACTATTCCTTCAAACCGGATGAGTACTGGCGAAACGTCTCAAACGTTGCCCGTGAATTCATTCAATGCTGCCTGACCATCGATCCCAGCAAACGTATAACCGCCCACGAGGCCTTGAACCATCCATGGATTAACCCCGTCACTGAAGAAACCGTCACGACCCCCAGACGAGGCTCAGGGGAAGATCTTCTCCCCACAGTGAAAAGGAACTTCAATGCGAGAAGGACATTACATAAGGCAATTGATACCGTCAGGGCCATCAATAAGCTGCGTGAAGCTGGTGGATTAATGATGGATGATGGTTCTTCAGGTGACCCCCGCCCTCAGCAGGAGGATGTTGACGGAAACCAGGTTCGCGATCATGGTGGTCAGGAGCAGAGCGAGGCAGCACAGGGGGCGTTGCAGCCTGAGGCTGATAAGATGGATATTGACGCTAAGTCGGTATCGTCCGAACAAAAGACAGTCCAGCCTAGTGGTGGTCTATGGACTCCTGGTGATTCCGGTTCGACGAACAGACGGTAGATTGGGGATCTCCCTTCTTCGATTGGATTGAGGCCCGTTTCTATTTTGAATAGCTTATTGCATTCGGTTACAATATCTGGCATTTTTGCTAAGTTATTTTTTTCACTATGGCTTACTGGTATGCGTCTGTGCCCAAATTGTATAAAAGATACCCTGAATATATCTGTTGCTATACCTTGAGAACTTCAGGGATGAAAAGGGAAAGTGGAAGTAAATTGAAATTGAGATTGAAATAATAATCAACAAGTGCTTGCTCGGAAATAACAGAAAATGTATCGACTTCATAATGTTCATAAAAAGGAATTCGTAATATGTGGATGGTTACGTATGAAAAAATCGTAACCGAAGATCATCATCAAAAAGAAAAAAGGGCGTCATCAAAGATCAGCGTTCCTCCGCAAGAATCTTGAGTCTAGATTCGTCCTGACTTGCCCATTCTCTAAAGTGCAACCACTCGTCGTACTTCGCAGATGCCTTCAGTCCTTTATACCTGACGACCTTGAAATTGGTCACCTCCTCCCAGGGAGCAGTCGATAGGATCGACTGTGATCTAGCAACTCGTGCACGAGGATATTCACTGTAGCCGGCCTTGGCCATGAGACTCTTGAGGGTCTCTTCCTTGGTCCATCCTTGCTCGGCAGCAACGTCCGGCAAGTATGTAGCACCATATCGCCTGTTTCCCTGCGTAAATGAGATGCGGATGCCATGCGTGCCAATTTCCCAGTCAAAGGGGTCAGAGCAGTCCTCGAAATCCGCTAGAAGTGTGATTGAACATGATAAAGTCGGGACGATAGTTGAAGGAATTGGCTTGAATCGGGGATCGTGGAATGCTCTGTTTTTCGCATAGGGATTAGCAAGATGCATGGAAGAAACTAAAACGGTTGAACCTAGGAGACATACGATTGGATGGCATAGCTGTTGAGTCCAAACTCTAGAGCTTGACTTTCAAACGTTCCAATACATCCTCTTAGAATCTTATCACCGTTTCTCATCGTATTCCAGGTGACGAAGAGCGGATACTCCGATTTAGCATTCTCGCGCAGCCTTGAGGACAAGGTATCTGACGTCGTCCAACTATCATCAGCCGCCTTAACAGGCTTCTCCGGGGTCGCTGTCCGCCGCCATGTCGAGATGGTAATCTTCCACTTATCCTTATCGACATCAACTCGGACATCTTCAGGAGCAGCAGAAGCAAGGGCAGAGACGTCCTTCTTCTCTGCTTCGTATTGATTGAAAAGTGTCTGCACGGCTGCTAGCCGTGGTGGATCGACACCCTGGAATGCACCGGCGAGGACCTCAAAGCAGTAAAAACAAAGAGCTTGAGATGCCATTTTTCCTTTCAACTATTGAGATATTCAACAGGTGGTCAATATTTGAGACAGCTCCAGCTTATCCTGGTGAGGGAATATGAGTGAGTTGAGATGCAAATGTCGGGCACCAACTGTCAGGATGAAAGGAGACAAATAGGGACTCTTCGAGCAGTGAGTATGCCGATTCGAAGAAGTCAGGAATGAAGTGACTTACAGCAGTATGTACAGAGAACAGAGATATCGAAACCTGATCAAGGAAGACACTTGACTGGTGAGATCGTCTCTGTATGTATGACAGAAATGTAGACACTTCGGAAGCCTACGTCACAATTCTTTGCCTTCAGTCCAGCCTGTACTGATGACGATATAGGTGCCCCGTCTTGCCACCCAATTGCTGTCTCTTGTCTCTCTCTCTGCCTTTGCCCTTTCATGTCGAAAACCTTGAAGCCCTCCTCTCTCCATGTACCATTCTTTGCCGAATGCGCAGTGATTGAGAGTGCACTGTACCAGCATGCAACTTGCCTTGTACCAGGGAACATCTGCCCATGGCCCGAGATCTTGACTCTGAACCGAACAGCATCTCATTGAGTGAGGGGAAATGGAGAGCAAAACGTCAGAGGGGATTTGATACGTAGCGAATGCAGGAGCAAAAGACCAAGAAGAATATAAGACGCTGCACTGTGGATACAGGCAGGGGGCATTTTGAGGAATGCTGTAGTGAGTTGAGACTTCAGAGAAACACGGGTAGTTTGGAGGGGAGACTTGAGGGGGGCGGGCACTGAGAATGGGCGCCACTACAGTATACGACCAGGCATCGTCAACAGTGAAGGAGTGGGCTGAAACGCAGAGACAGCAGCATATGGGTATGAAAGTACACTTCTCACTACTGATGGCTGCCTGGAATATGCCAACTTCCACAGAGAATCTCATTTGACAAACAAAGGAGCTCTTGAAAATGAGACATATTTCGCTGAAACCAGCTCACTACGGAGTACACGATATGAGAAGGGGTTTCTAGGCATATTCTCCCAACAATCTGGTTATTATGCCTAAACAATGCCAATAATCCATGATTCAAGGGGGATGTGCCCATGTTATTGAGTATGAACTACTGGGATCTGTACAGTATGACTTGAACGGCTCTGCAGTTGACAAAGGAGAGTGTACACTGGTGACTGCACTCATCAGACTGCCACTATACATGCATCCCTGTAGCAAACCGGTTATGCATGCAATCCCCTACTGATGGCCGACATGGTACGTATTATGTCTAGACCAGAGACTAACCTTTGAAACAACGCGTACACCGATCGGCTGGTCTCATATTCTGTTGATGGAAGACGACAAGCCTGCGACTGGGTGTTTCACCAACTGACCAAGAGCATGTATGACTTGGGAACTCCTCACCTTGAAGTGCCCGTTTCCAGGGGCATCAGCTCCATAGAGTCGTCGTCATGAGCAGATACGGCGGGAGAGCTATGTCACTATTCGCAATGGGCGGATAGTACTACAGTATGGAGTACGGGACATACGCAGTGGTTAATTGCCGGGCTTTGATTTCCAGAATCAATGCAGAATGAGGGTGAGAAAGGACAAGAAATCATCGGGAATGCTGTCAGCAGCCACATATCGATAGAAGAAGCTTTCTATCATTTGGACCCTATAATGAACGTCTAATTGTTCTGCTATTATGCAATGCGTTCCTCGAAAGAAAGTTACTTGCTGGCCCTTCATTGTTGCCACTACTTGCGCCCCCCCTGACAGCGTCCAAGCTGTCAGGGCCCCCCTTAATACCCGTCCACTATAGCTGAAGGGCTCGCCCTGAACCCAACGCCGGTCCCTTTCTCCAAGATCTACTCCCCAGGCGAGATGTTTCTATGCATAGGAATTCATTCAACTACAAGGATTCCTCCGAGCTTTTTGTAACATGGCGAGTTTTTTTTTTTTCTGATTGGAGCGCTCTGTTTCATCCGGCATTTTGCACCCATGATCAGCGGAAGCTTGGCCTATACAAAACAAATAGCCTTAGAAAAAACCCAACAGCCATGATCATTGAAAATTCTTGTCTATAAGCCACCCGGTTTTGCGCGTCTATACGGGCTGCAGGAAGGGTGCCTGCGGCCCTGTCGGGAGAGACCCTTGATGGACCGCGATGACATTTAAGATGGCCTGGGTCCCGCGCCATCGGGCGTGGTCTCCAGTCATAAAAAAGGGCTTGATGGCTTAGTTATTAGGCCGGAGTTAATCATGATGAAGCACATTATAAGGGTTGTGCTAACTATATTGGCTCTGACGTTGCATGCCTGGTCTGCCGTTATCCATGAGAGACGAGATATTCATCCTAGATACTGGCATGATCAGCAACCTCTTGATGGGAAGACGGTCTTGCCAGTGAGAATTGGACTCACACAGTCTAATCTGGAGAAGGCAGAGGCTCTGCTTAGAGATGTGTATGCTAAAGTTTGAGGCCTAGATCTTTGATTCATGGGTGTTGAAACTAATTCGAAAACATCAGGTCTGACCCGAGTTCGTCGAAATATGGGAAGCACCTCTCCAAAGATGAAGTCGACAACTTATTTGCACCATCACAAGAAACCGTCAATGTCATTCGAAATTGGCTGGAGGAATCAGGCATTGCTGGTCATCGTATCGAGCAATCGGCCAACAAGCAATGGCTGCAGTTCAATGCCACAAGTGATGAGTTAGGATCACTTCTTAATACGCAGTACTACTCGTACCAGCATGCCTTGACTGGCAAGAGTTATATCGCAGCACGAGAGTGAGTACCATACTTGCTGTCCTTATAGACTAGTATGGACCGGGCTGACATGCAAAGATAGGTATTCTGTGCCGTCAAATGTGAGTGCACATATCGACTATATCGTTCCTGGAGTCAAGCATCTGAGTGCAAAAAAACGGCCTCTTGCAGCAGCAAGCATGGAGCGAGACAATCCAATTCCTGACAGCTTGAACTTTCCGTGGCCGAACGTTGAGACGAATACATCAATGTGCTCGACGGTTATGACACCTGCTTGTGTCAGGGGTAAGTTGGCCTTCAAAATCACCAATAAAAAAGCATAGCACACTGACCACTGAACTTTCAAATAGCGTTATACAACATTCCCATAGGTAGCAAAGCAGCGAAGGGGAACGAATTGGGCATTGTTGCACAGCTTGATGCATATAGCCAGGAGGATTTCGATGATTTCAAATCATTGGTGGCCCCTGACTTGCCCGAAGACGCCAAACCCGATGTCAAGTCAATTAATGGAGGTGTTGCCCCTGTACCAGCCGCGGAAGCTGGAATCGAGTCGAACCTAGATCTAATGACGGCTGCTCCAATCATCTGGCCACAGAAGGCAACGATATTCCAGGTCGATGATCCAATTTATCAAGCTGACTATGCATATCCCGGGTTCTTGAACAATTTTCTGGACGCAGTTGACGGGTCGTATTGTGATAAACATGATACCAGTTTTGACCCACCTTATCCCAACCCTAAGGAAAATGGGTATAAAGGCAAGAAGCAGTGCGGTGTCTATGAGCCGACGAAAATCATCACGATCTCATATGCAAACTCAGAGGATAATCTCCCTCCATCATACCAAACCCGCCAATGCTATGAGTGGTTGAAGCTTGGTCTCCAGGGGATAACTGTCATTGCTGCATCTGGGGACACCGGAGTTCAAAGTGGATCAGACCAGAAGGAAGGATGTCTCAACAATGGCAAGGCATTCGCACCACAATTCCGATGCGTCATGTCCATATGTAACAACAGTTGGATCAACTGCGTTACCAAAGGACGCTAAACCCCTTGCAG
>AZGZ01000004.1:557648-567745 GCA_001636715.1 Ascosphaera apis ARSEF 7405 | reverse complement strand
CAGACGGAGCGCGTCCTCGAAACTGAGAAAAGACAGGTGGAGTCCGAACTGGACTCAATCACTCGGAAATATGAGGCTATCAGGAAAGAAAGAGATGACTTGTCTCTCCGGATACACAGTATTGACAATGATATCAACGATCGACATGATGCTGAAAACATTCTCAAGAGCCGCCATGACGCTCTTATGGCTGAATCTGCTAGTTTGCAGCGGGATCTAGAAGAGGCCAAGTCGACCATTGCTAAGCTTCAACAAATGGTGGAAATAGAACGAGAACAGTTTGCGACAGATGCTGAAGATCTCCGAGTTCAGTATAGCGACAAGGTGAACCGTCTCACCGATCAACTCAATGCTCTTCAACATGAGTTGGAGGACAAGGTTGGACAACACGCTGCTGATACTGATAAGTGGGAGAGCATGAAGAGGTCGCTGGAGATCCAAAAGGAGAAGGCCGAACAACAAGCTGCAAGCTACAAACGCACAATTGATAAACTACAGACCGCTGAGACTGCGCTTTCATCCAAGGAGCAGAAGTTACAAAATATCATCGATAGCGAGAGACAGCGTCACAAGGAGGATGATGCCTTGCTGAATCGCCAGATCAAGGAACTTAACGATGACATTGCTGAACGAAGGAAGACAGCCGAGGCTCAAAGAGCGGAGCTACTTAAAATTAAGGAGGAGCTCCGGATTAGTAAGAGGGATGAGAACGCGATGCGTGAGAAGGTACAGGCATTGGAGGATGAAATTGTTGTTTTACAATCAAGCCTAGAGGAGCAGCAAGAATTCGCCAAGTCACATCCAATACCTGAATCATCTAACATACAACAACAACTGCAGGCTGCTACAAAGGAGAAACGCGCGATACAGGTGAAACTCTCTGACGCACAAGCCGAGGCTGTCGACTTGAAGGCTGCCAAGGCTGAGGTTGAAGCAGAAAGGGATGAGCTGAGAGATCGTCTCAAACACCTAAGAGAATTGGATGGTACAAGCAGTCACATGGATGAGGAGAAAGCGCAGCTCCAGCGTGTCAAGACTCGTCTTGAAGGGGAACTCAACAGATTGAGAGAAGATAGAATCTCCTTGATTGAAGCTAGAAATGCTTCCCGCGACGAACTTGAACGGGAATACGAGCGTGCCGCTGCAGAGGAGGCCAAGTTGACTTCTCGCATCGATGATCTTGAGAGTGAACTTCGTCTCGTGAATGAGAAGCGCGACCGTGCTTTGACATCTGCGAAGACGAAGGCGGAACATCTCCAGAAGCGCGTGGAAGAACTTGAGGAACTCTTAGCCCGCCAGGAGTCAACAGCAGAGACACCTCCTTTGACATCTCCCGGCTCTCAGGTCCTACGTCACCACCTTGACGAGGCCCGATTGAAGGAGAAGACGCTCCTTCGAAGAGAATCTGAGCTTAAGACTTCGTTGAAGGAATTGAAGAAGCTAGTGGCAGAACTGGAACGTGAAAACCATGAACTCAAGACCAAGGAATTGAATGCACCATCACCAAAAACACCTTCATCTGCCTTGCAGGAAGAGGTGCGTGCTCTGCGCAAGCAAGTTCTCGATTCCCAGAGACTTCAAAAGGATCTACGCAAGCAAAGAAAGGAATTAGAAGCCTTGAAGGTGAAGGAGGAAGAAAGGGAGGATCTACATGAGTTACTGAAATCCGCCACTCTAGAAGCAGAGTCACTGGCTCTCAAGTTGTCTGAACGCGACACTCGAGTACAGGAACTGCGAAGTCATCTCAGACGGGTTCGTGACGAACGAAGTGCCCTTTCCAGAGCGCTTGAAGAGCTTCAAGAGAGCGCAGGAATGATAGAGCAGCAGTACCAGGACGCATTGGATGAACTTCATGACCAGAGTGAAAGGAAGGGAAAACATGCCAAGGAACTGAAGGGTCTTGGAAAGGAGATCATGTGGTTGAGAACTAAATATCTCCGTGAAAAGAAGTTCCGGGAAGATCTTGCTTGGAGTAAGGGCCTTATGGAATTGGGCGAGCGGGTGAGAGTTGCTTGGTATGTATCACTCTTGACCATAATCATTTCGAAAGCTATCGCTAACTCCATGACAGTAACGCAACCAACCTTCAAATGATCGCAAAGATGGGCGTGCGTATCCCGAAGATAGAGAAGCAGCGCAATGCCCGACGAAAGTTTAAGGCGGCAGCATGGGCCATTGTCGCCATGTCTCGTATGAAGAGGTTGAGTGCAGACTGGCGCGATGCGCGCGCTGTTGGGGATAATTTAAAGAGAGCCAAGCAGGATGTCGTGAAGAAAAGGGAAAGCGCCAGAAGGAAAAAGGGTCTCTATTAACCCCCATGTTTAATGGGGTCTGTCTGTTTGGATAATGGGCGTCCTTCCTTTATCAGTTCATCCCAACATTTATTCCTTTGCAAAAACAACGGGCGTTCCCCGGTAATGGTCATCTACACAATATGCATAGCCTGATAAAATCCTTGCAGGCCCGTTGTATATAGCGTCGGTATCACACACATAGGTTGTTGTTTGCTGGTTATGTTCTTATAGATAAACGTTCATTTGGCGTGGTATTACAGTCAAAATGCAAAATTTTAGCATATTCGCAGAGATCAAATAGTCAAATAAGTATGTGCTTGCCAGAGCACCTGCTCACATTCGGCCATTATGTCGACAGAGAGACGCGAGCGACCGGCGTCAAGCCAATGAGTATTTCTGGTGAACGAAAGACAAAATCATATGCTTGATAGAAAAAAATTCTGAAAGGCTGGCTTGCTAGAAGAAAACAGGTATAGGAAATCGTGAAAAGATGCAATATAGATAAACAATTACGCGCCCTCGCTGCCGAACTCCATGGTCCACTCGGTATTCTTTTGAAGATCTTCCTGGCTGACTGTCGGTCTCGAGCTCTTGACGGCTTTGACGAAGTCCTTGATGACAAGTGGTGGTTCGAGAAGTTGATCTGCCTCGATCTCCATCCATGACATCTCCGTTGCCCCTGTATCGCCAGGCGAACAGGGTGTGAGTTTCTCGACACCATCGACTTGGACCTGGGATGACTGTTAGTTATGCCACTTCGCAGCGATTGTGACGCGGTAAGATGTATTCGTACCTTCTTATAGTGTGTGGCAGTCTGAATCTTTCTGATTGGTTGCATAAGGGCATCCTGCACTGCTATACTAATATCGCTGCCTGAGAAGCCTTCACTCATCTCGGCTAGGGTTCTGTAATCTGATTGTTGCAATGTGCATGGTGTTGAGCCAACGGCAAGCATGAACATCTTCATGCGAGCGTTGATATCTGGGAGACCAATGTGTACTCTTCGTTGGAAACGGCGTCTAATAGCACCATCCAATTGCCATGGAATATTCGTCGCTCCAAGGATCAGGACGCCCTTTGAGTCCTTGCCAACGCCATCCATCTGCACCAAGAGTTCTGTCTTGATTCTTCGTGATGCCTCTGATTCACCTTCACCTCTTTGACCACAAAGAGCATCAATTTCGTCAATGAAAATGATAGCAGGCTTGTTCTCACGGGCCATCTCAAATAATTGCTTCACGAGCCTTGCGTTCAATCAATATTAGTATGGTGTAGTAAGCAGGGCACACAGGGATAGACTCACTTTTCACTCTCACCCATCCATTTTGATACGAGATCTGAACTGCTCACACTGAAGAATGTACTGTTGGCCTCTGTGGCTACTGCCTTTGCTAAGTACGATTTACCCGTACCGGGTGGGCCGTAGAGTAGGATACCCTTCCAGGGCTGTCTTTTGCCTGTGAAAAGGTGTGGGAATTTGATGGGAAGAACGACAGCCTCCTTGAGAGCTTCCTTAGCACCTTCAAGACCAGCAACATCGTCCCATTTCACATTAGGCTTCTCCGTCAATATGGAGCCTGCCAGTGCGCCCCGCAACTTCTTATTATCTGCATCCTCATCATCCTCTTTCTTCCTATACAAGCATAAGATGGTACTGTCAGTATATTCTTATCGCATAAATTGACGGGACTATATCCGAAGAAAATGTCAAATGCTAACCCTTTCCCGCTCCCCAGAGCAACTTTCCCATTCGATCCATTTGAGCTTGATTTCGTTTGACTGTTTTGCTCAGCAAGATGCTTCTTCAGCTTCTCGGCCCGTTCCATGTACTCTCCGGTCTTTGCGCGTATCATCTCCTTCGACTTAGGATTCTTTTCCCATTTCAAGGCGAGCATGAACAGCTCCAAGGCGGAGTAGTATGTCTGATAAGCCTGCTCGTAGTCTGCCGCATTGTCGAATTCGATGGCTTTTCTGACGGTTTCAATCGCCCGCCCTAGAAAATCGGTATTGCTCATGCTGTGTGATAGCCACTTGGCAGCTTATGTCGAATAAAAAATGGGCAGAGTCCGGTTCGATATGTCTAATAGATCGCCTTGATAATGCGCCAGCGTCTGGCAGGCTATGGCCGTTGCGAGAGTGCGGAGAGATGATATCAGGAGCCACACGCACACACAGAGAGAGGGAGCGACAGAAAGCGGCGCAAAGTCTGGCAGCTGTAGACGACTAGATTGCAGCTATCTTCCTGTAGCTTGACGGCACTAATTTTAAATTAGATAGTGATATATTGCTTCAAGTATTGGGATCTGGATGTAATGAGTATGGACGAATGTACGAAGAGATGCTCATTTGGTCCCGCAGGAAAAGATAATAAAAAAACAAATAAAAGATTAACCGTCTGAGACCAAACCTCCGTCCGCCGCATCTTATCACCACATCAACGTCAACATCAACGTCAAATTCAACCACTGCTTGACATTATCATCATTATCATTATCATCATCATCAGATTGTATACCACGATATATCCATCATGGCTGAGCAATTACAGAAGCTGAACACTGAGTTCACCCAGCTACAGACAGGTACCACTCCAGTCGCACACCTTCCCCCCACTTGCGAGCCCTCGAACTGACCAAACGATGCAGAATTGGCCGGCATAGTCACAGCTCGCGAACGGCTCGAGTCGCAGCAGCAGGAGAACCAAGCCGTGAAGAAGGTATGAGGCTGCTTGTCTGTCTCAGAGAGTCTATCTCAAACACCTCCAGGATGCAATATCTAACTGCTTCATGAAACCGATCATTAGGAGTTTGATACACTCGACGATGATGCCAACATTTACAAACTTGTCGGCCCCGTCCTGCTGAAGCAAGAAACGTCTGAGGCAGTCCATGCTGTGGAGGCCCGTCTAGGGTTCATTGAGAAGGAGATGTATGTGGTTAATGTTGTTGGCGTTGCATATTTATCAATTTGGGACTTTTCTTTGGCTTACGCTGTCCGCGACAATTAGTGAACGAGTGGAGAAACAAATCAAGGAACTAGAAGAGAAGTGCGAGAAAAAGAAGGTTGAGGTACGTTTATCAAAGAGAAATTTCATTTCTCCTCGTGAACACGGCGAACGCAGTCGAATCACAGATTGCTAACTCTTATCGCCCGTGCACCAGCTCCTTCAATGTCAAACCCAACTTCAACAGCAGCAACAACAGCAGCAGCAAGCGGCCAGCGCTAGCGCTTAGGTTTTCGGACCTGGCTGATATACAAATTGTACAAACAACCGACGTCATGAACATGTTGCATACTTCAGAAACTTTCCCTCCCCCCTGATGGTTGGATTGTCAACTCCCTTATGCCTTGAGACAAGGACGACGTTCATCTCCATCCACCATTGACTGATTGCGCAGCATTCTGTGGAAGTCCTTTATTCCCCTCATCACATGTTCGTGGAAAAGGACATTTTTCCCTTGGGTGGACTCGGGGGTGCGAAACAGATACGAGACATTCCACTTCAGGACAGAAACAGAAGGCAAACATAGAAGAGGAGAAAGGGGTAGAAGACCACAGATATCAAGAGGGAAAGATACATCAGATATGGCATGATAATCTGCCGAATCATTTGGTGAACAAATTAACCAGGGTATTATGCGGACAGATGTGATAATAGGTATCTTAGAAAGAAAGAAAACAGAACCAAATAAACAAAACAAAAGCAAAGAGAATCGATGCTGAACGTTGCCTCCCAAAGATGCGGAAGTGGACATGAAAATCATGGATCAGGAAGAAAGGAGACGATGAATATAAGAAGTGTTGAAGAGTTTGAAGGAGGAGGTGAGATCACACGCAAGTGAACATGCCGTAAGTGAGTCCCGAATCCCGTTGAAATTGAACGGCATAGCAATCTCCTCTCCTGTGCTCGCCATATGATACGCCTGACATGTAGAAAGATGAAATTGTGCATCTTCAGACTTCGAACAATAGTGTTTATATATAATTTGTCAATGGCGAGGAGGAGGAGGAGGAGGCATTGTCATTCATCCGACAGTCCTCGATTCGGGACTGATGGTGGCTGGCGCTAAGATTTGAACGACCCTGTCACCACCCCTTTTTCCTAGCGAATCTTTTGTTCAATAAGGTAAGGACGCGCGTGACGTTGAATTGAACGTATTCCAGATCCAGATCTTCTTGGTTGTCCTTTTGCATCTCAAGCAGATCGTCAAGTTTAAGATCGAGCTCTAGCAGTCCTCTCGCACGACCTATAGAATGTTAGCAATCATTCCTTAATCCTCTAGGAGCTTATGTAGGGCTGATTTTTGTCTCACCTTTATAATGTAGACTGATAACGAAAGTTCCAGGTGTGGGACTTTTAAACATGAAATATATATTCGCACGCCGGTTTTCGGGGACGTTGCTCTTCAATATAACCCCTTCTTTTTCCAATTGCTGATGCGTGAACTTATACGGTCCAAGCTCCTGATGTTTCTGTTGCTTCCGCTGCTTGCCCTCGGCTTGGCTTCGTACATTGTGAAGGTACGATTTATATGTCTCAAGCTGTCCGTTAAGATAGGCGTTATGGTCGCGAATGGTCCGATAGACCTCCTCCAATTTCCTTGTCTCACTGATAACCTTCTCCTTCAACGATCCTAGATGCTGCAATTCTTGCTCAACTTCGTCGCGCAAGAGAGCAAAACCGTCAGATCTGTCAATGACGCCGAATTCCTGAAGTTGGCTGAGTAGCTCCATAGTGCGTATTCCCTTGCGAACCATCACAGCGTCGTTCTTCAAAGTTGCAGCAGCCTCAGCAATGCGATCCAGTCGGAGCGGCCTGCGCGTAACGGAAGATGTGGTGGGGAACGCTCGAATGATTTGCACAAATGTCGATTTCGCCTCCATGAAGTAGACTTCCTCCTGTGTAATATCTAACGCTTGAGTAAGGTCGTCCAATGCCGTTTCCCATTTGCTGAATAAGGGCAGATGGATCACCCTGTTTTCTTTGCGGGGGACTTGCGGTGGGGCGGGTCCAAGTTCTTGAAGCAGGAGACCGAGGTGGGAGTTTTGCTCGCTGGTGAGGACATCGGCGTGTTTTTCAATCAATGCGTGAGTCGCGTAGACTTCGTTCAATGTGATTTGCAGCTCAAGATCGCGTTTCGATAGGGCGATATAATTGTCCATCTCCAGACTATCATAGAAGTCGTGTACTTCACACAAATCTAGTAGGAACTCATTCATCCTCTCCTTGTTTTGGTGAACGAACGGTTGCAGCTTTGACATGAAAGGCTCCTTTGCGTAGGATGGCTTATTTGCCAGATTTTGCAACATTTTCGCAATGAGCGTGAGTGTTCGGCGAGGCTTCTCTGATGGAGTCGATTCGATAAGCATGTAGGAGCGAGGTGTGACTATGGCAGGATTGATGAATCGTAGGAAGAAGAAACCACCAATGAGTGTACATATGGTTTGGTCTTGAGCATCGGGATATTTGCGACGAGACAGACTCCGAATTTGTTTGCAGATCCACCTGATACCGTAAGGCGTCTCTTCCAGTCCCCCGATGATGGTATCAAGAAAATCGTTGGCTATCTTGGTAAGCATGGATAATCGTGGCTCGATAATCTTTTGTACCTCCTTATTGGCGGCTGCGGCTTCTGCAGTAACGGACCGGGGCATATCAGGTGGAAGTTCGCCTTTCTCTTCTTCAATTTTGTCGCACATGGCTTCGTATACCTTCAATGGGTTGATTTCCAGATCCAGGTCCTCCAATTGGATCAAATTGTTGATCAATTCTACTAAGACCGATTTCAGGTATGCCTGACCAGGCCCTCGCCGTGTGTAGGTTGTCATCATCCGAGAAACCGGTGTATTTTGTCGCAAGAGAGACGAGTATTCCGGAGTATTGTCGAATTGGTATGTTAACACTGATTGGAACATGGTGAGTAAAAGATGTTCTTCTCGGCTTTCGTATTGGTTGCCATAGATTGTGAACATAACGGTTTGCAGCAGGGAGTCGATTTCGGATATGGAGACTAATCGGCAGAGATGTGCGATGTGCCGGGGTTCAGATTGTAGTAGGAATAGTAGGTTGCCATATTTTTGGGTTTTGTCGTCGTTGGGGAATGAACCTTCAAGAAGATCTGAAGCGTCATCTAGATGACTGGCGACTTCATTTTGCTGTAATCAACTCAAGAGATAAGTAAAACATTTTAGCCATTTCAATGCAATATTCGTGACCGTGTGTGTATGTGATGTAGGTGTATGTATATGTGATTTGATATATGTTATGTCACTGAGGACTCAAGTCAAACAGGGGAAGGTCCGTACCTCTTCCAAAGCCATGCGATTTTGAATCAGAAGCGCGATGCGCGAATCTAAGTACCTCACATCTTTTTCGAGAACAAAGTTCTTTTTCGATTGCATAGAAATCTTAGACTTCAGTTCACGGAGCGTGCGCTGGGCTGGTGAATATGTATGATGTGTAAGTAAGAGTTTTGCTTTTGGATCCTGGCCAACAAGCGTACCTCGAGCTAGTTCATCCGATATCTCAAGGTCTTCCTTATCCTTCGAAGACATGGAGAGATACAATGCGGTGACCGACATTCTTTTTGATTGACGGGCAGAGCGGCCGTCATTTTGAGAGGAACGGGTGTTTTGTCGTGATATTGCAGGAGAAGGGTGAAAAGAATGAGTATTATAAGATGTAGAGGAAGCAGTCGAACCACGCGACGTCCTAGACACTCTGGATGCTGGGGATAGCATATTGATGAGGCATCTCCCAGGGAGAAAGGCGCAACTGCTGGGGGTAACGGTACCAGAGTCAAATGAAGCAAGGATGCTGTGACTCGGGGGGAAAATGAACCTTCGTCTCAATTGCTAACAATCCGGCGTGTGATACGGAAACAGAAAAGCGCCTATGAGGGCGCAGGATGGCAGGATGTGGGTGAGTGTGTGAGAGAGTGTGTGAGTGTGGGTTATGCGTGCGAGGGATCGAAAGCCAGTTACTCGTTATTGTTCGCAGGGAAGGCGTAAATGTGAGTACCAGAAACGGGCTGTGAGAATGCGTTTGTGAGAGACACAGACACAGATACAGACACCAGATAGACAGATAGAGAGAGAGTAATAGAAGAAAGATTGACAGAGCGTAGGGTGCGTATGAGCCTCTGCTTTCTGATGAATCTGATTTCTTTTCCTTTCGCCCCCTTCCCTTGTTCTCATTCAATGGGGGGCAGCGATAGCAGTCGTAGCAGCAGAGAAGCAGCGGCGGCGCAATGCAAAGTAGTGCAGCGCAAAGACAGGGAATGCAGAACCGTTCAATTAATCAATTGAAACAGGTAATGATCTCTTGCACTTCAAGAGCGCCGACAAGAGATAGGCGGGAAAGCCGTGGGAAGGCCAGTCAGTGGTAGCAATCAGCGGCAACGCAGCACACACTGAAGCAGTTTCAGAAATGATTGTCCACTGGCAATGCGAACGCCTCAACCGGGGCTTTACAAAGTCCTCCGCACTCTGACGGATAGGTTTTCCCCTATGCTTCTTGCACCTGTGGGCAGGGTGCACGGGCCGCGCTTTGACAGGCAGGGAGTGACTACGATGACGAGGGCCACTCTCGAGTTGCCGCTTGAAGTGCGGTTGGGGCGCAATTGGATAGTGACAAGCTGCGAAGCAGGCACAGAAGCTTTGCGGGTGCGGGCAAAACTCAGTAGTGACAGTCGAAGCAGCAGCAGTAGCAGTAGTCAGGTAGTGAGAAGCACAATTCAGTGACGCTGCCACAGGAATCCGGGCGCAATGCTGATGCGCAACAGGGGCAAGGGCAGGGCAGAG
>AZGZ01000004.1:529713-549939 GCA_001636715.1 Ascosphaera apis ARSEF 7405 | reverse complement strand
CAGAGTCGAGGGAGTCCGATGTATAAATGGCCTTAATCGTGGTGGTGGTTGAAGCAGCGTATACTTTTATCTGCAGTTGACGTTGAAGCTCCGCAAACTCAGTGCTAGCGGTGGTTGATGTGGTCCATGGTGGATGCGCCGTACCTGCTGCGATAATCCATGGAGCCTGAAAATATAGACATAATTCGAGCTCCACAGCCCCTATCCGTCTACTACTAGTACGTACAATATTGTAACAGCCATTGTAGCTTAATGCAGAAGTAATGAGGGATCGATGAAGACAGCTTATGGCCCTGTTGACTCTTTTTGTCTCCAACAAGTGTGGTATCCTATGTACAAAAAAAATATCATTACATTGAGAGGTCTATAGAGCACTGATAGTCTCTGCAAAGACCTTGTTCTCCTGAAGCTTTTGGTCAGATTGTATCAATTTCTTCAGCATCTCTCGCTTCTCCTTAACCGTCAAGGTTTGGTTTTCAGGGGCTTCTAGTTGTGTCTTCCATGTCTTTAGGACCTGCTTCCAGAAGACTGTTCCCTTCTGCCACTTCTTCATCACTGAATTTCTGCTTCTTGCTCTCTGGCATCGCTTCTCCTGGATGTGCAGATGAGAAGTCCTCCAGTTCGTCCGCCTTTTGTCTTGCCATATTGACAACTTTCTGTGGGAATCGAACGAGTTCTGCGACATGAATGCCGAACGACTGATCACACACCCCAGACTCTACCTGATAGAGCAATGTAACCTTTCTCTTCCTCTCAGCACCTTCCTCGTCGTCGCTGATAAAAGCTATGACATGTAAATTGTGAACTGCATTGGGGAACTTCTCCTCCAACGCAGTTAACTCGTGGAAGTGAGTAGCGAACAGAGCAAAGCATTTGATCTCGGTTATGATATGCTGTGATATGGCCCACGCAAGACCGAATCCATCGTAAGTGCTGGTACCTCGACCCAACTCATCTATGATGATGAGGGACTCTGATGTCGCAGACCTCAAGATACTGGCAGTCTCCAGCATCTCCGCCATGAATGTTGATACACCCTTCAGCTGTGAGTCACTTGCGCCGACACGAGCAAGAATACTATCGAATATTGTCAGCTCTGCCTCTGAGCAGGGAACGAAGCATCCAATCTGTGCCATCAATGCGATGACACCGATCTGCCTGATATATGTCGACTTTCCACCCATGTTTGGTCCCGTGATGATCAGGAATGAGGCCTTATCTCTTATCAGAGAAACATCATTCGTGATAAAAGTCATGTCATCTTGCATTTCCATGCATGGATGGCGAGCGGCTTTCAAAATGGTATTGCCGGTCCCACGTGGGTGTATCTTTGGACGAACATATGGTGTAGGGGCGTTGACAGAAACATGAGCTAGGCTGACGATGACATCCAAATGGGCCAAGACCGCTGCTGTTTGTTCAATCAATGGACAGTAGGAGGCGGCAACGTTGACAACTTCACGGACCAAGCCAGATTGAGTTCGGTTGTAATTTGACGAGAGCTGATCGTGCTCTCTGCGGTATGATTGCATGTTTGTTGTTGTGAAATATACACCATTCTTCTGCGTTGAGCACTCCTGGTATTCCCTCTTGTTGCGGATGCATCCCGCTTCCTGTGAATTGTCAGTCATCTGTCATCATGAAATCAACGGAAGCGAATAACATACAGTTCTTGTGAGCCTGAAACACCAGCCGTGCACTCGGTGATTCTCAAGGAACAACTTCTTGTCTGGCTCTTGTCCCAAATCTTTACCAACTTCCCTATGCTCATCGTCCATCGCTTCCCTGAGCCTATCAAGCTTGTTCTTGATGATCTGCAACGTATCGTCGAACTCAGGCTTTATGATAAACTCATGTCGATCAAGTGCGTCAAGATCAACTGTCGTCTCAACCATCTCTGCAAGTTTACCAAAGTTGTTAGAGTATGTTCGAAGATTGCTTGTATATTGCTCCTCCAAGCATGTCTGGTATTGCTCCTCCATGACCCCTTCAAGGGTGTTGATGATTCCGGGTAGCCGTATAACGACTTGATACACTCTGACAACATCTTCGAGAGTCGCCAGACCCTTCTGGAACTTCTTCGCCAGTCGGTAGAGGTCAGGAATTGCGCGAAGATGATCCTCCTGCATAGTCTGACGCAACTCCGTATCATTCACAAAGGCCTCAACAAGCTGCTGTCGTTTTTCGATTTCCTCATTGTTCATCAATGGCTGTTTCAACCATTGTGATAGTAGTCTATTGCCCACTGGCGTTTTGCAGTGGTTCAAAAGACCATATAGACTCATATTCTTTGACCCGTCTCGCGGGCCTGGCAGAAGATTCAGGGCACGTACGGCAGCGGCGTCCAACTTCATATATTCTGATAGATTGTGCTGATAGATGCGATATTGCCCAAAGTTTGAGGCATCATGCATGACGCCCAGGTATTTGACAAGTGCAGCGGCAGCGCCCATAGCAAGTTTCAATTCCGTAACAGGGGACATTCCAGCAGCCGTGACTTCATCTCTGAGTAGTCTGGAAAGATCCTGCTCAATATCTTTAACTCCGAAGTCACTGCCCGGTCTCTGTGTAATCGTGATGTCGCAATTACTCAGGATTTGGCGTAATTTTTGAAGCTCAGGATCTTTCTTCGCTGATTCAGCTGGCAATATACACTCTTTCACACCCAGCTGGATGACCATAGATTCGAAATTGGAGAAGAGGTCATTGTCAGCGAACTCGCTGACACCAAGCTCACGAACGCTCGCATCTGCAAAGCAGACACCAACTAGTCGCCCTTCTGATGCCTTAGCGGTGTATTTAACTGCGAGGATGACTGGCGGTAGTTCGTTTAGTGTTCCTCCAGTACCTAGATCTTCCTCCACATCTTGGAGGTTTCCTGGTGTGGCTTGTTTCACCATTTTCCAATTTGACCTGCCAGTATTCGCCCATATTTCCACTCTCATTCCCAGCTTAAACAGGGCCTCTCGTAACAGGTTGCGGAAAACAGTGACCGTCAGAGTCACAGAGGGCAGGCCGTTGTCACCCCTCCCCAACGTGCGAATCACTGAAGTTGTCTTATACACCATACGTGCAATTCTCTCGGCATCATTGCCATGTGCTGTGTAGTAGTCTCCTCTGTCAAAAACGCGAATGGTATTCTCCTCGTCTTCGCCCTTGCTGGAAAGGGACCTAAAGAATCGTATGAAGCCATATTCATCGTCCACCTGTCAAAAGCGCTTGTCAGAAAGAGGACTCAATGTATGATATAGGCAAATCCATAGAACAAACCTTGAGCTCTGGTCGCGAGGCCATGATCACGACTACCTGAATGTATTCTCTGACTTCTACGAGAATATAAGCTGCAACGAATGGTATCGAGCACTCACGTTCAAACTATTGTATGACAACTTGACGGTACAAACTAAATGATACATATTGGCTATGTCCGCGCACTATACGCGTCGCGTTGCAGTACAATTTACTGACGCGGTAAGTTCTACCTACACGGATAAGACACGGTGAGTGTTGAACATGCCCAACAATTGTATCGAGAAATACTGTACTATGCTAGGATCAGGTATCTAGATTGAAGATTCCACGTCTAATAGATAGCTGAGATATGGATGAAAAGCGAAAGGAAAAGAACAAAGCATAAGAGATGCGATGATGGTTTGGGCTTGCGTGACTCGTGGGGAAGAAAGACTTCTATGCGATTCTCAAAGGTTGAGAAGAACTAGAAAGATATAACAGACAAATAGCACAAATGTTGAAAGGTCATATATGTACCTGGCAGATGAGAGAGCCAAACACAGAAAACCGCCAGTGCTCCAAACACCGAGAATCAGAATTGAGACTGGGGGGAAGGACCAGCTCAATAGGGGAGCAGGGAGTCGTGACCATGCATATCGCTAGAGAAAACATGAACAAGAAAGATGGCACGAAGAACCGCGGGGTTCAAGAAGTTGGAACATCGGCCCAGATGACTGCCAGCCATCCAGAGGGCAGGCCTTGGCTACCGCCGAGCCAGCCGCGCGACATGCCATTGGCGCCCACAGGATGGTGATCTGGGAGTCCCGTCTTCTTCGATGCAAGCTTTGGGGCGAAAAGCTCCCATCCAGCCCCTTCAAAGAAAGCCAGAGCATCATCCCCTCCGAGATCAAGGGATAAAATTGAATCGCTTAGCAACGGGGCAGCCGGCTTCGTTGGCTGAGAGGGACTGCGTGCAGTACTGCAGGAAGTAGGGGGAGGATTTGCCATTAGAGCTCCAGCACTCGAAAGCGATGTGGCAGGAGCATGATGTTTCGGCTGTGCTACGGGCTGTGACTGGCTTGCATGGATAGTATGATTGTAGCCACTTGAGGCTAATGGTGGAAGCACGTTTGGTTGTTGAGAAGATTGATGTTGCACAATTGCCGGAGGTGGGCCCATGCCCGGTGGAACAGCGAGTTGGTGACTAGAAGGGAGCGAAGACTCGGTTGCCCCATATGTCAATGCCGGGGCAGAACCAGGTGCGCTCTTAGAGCCGCCGATGAGGGGTGGTAGGGAGTGAGAGCTGGGCATAGTGGCTGCCGGTGCCCATGATGATAAAGGTTGCAATCTGCCTCCATTCGAAGGCTCAGGAGGCTTACCATGGAGGCTCATGGTTGCACTTGACTGTGGCGTTTTAAGTTCATCATTTGCAATTGCCGATGCTACCGCAGTCAAACCATTTTGACCGTTGGCAGATGCATTGAGGGGCTGCCCTTGGGAGTAGGAAGAGGTTGTAACTGAAGGGGGAGCAGAGGCAGTCGATGTATGCAAGACCGATGTGCCCATTGGTGCTTGCGTGGAAGCATGTAACGATGGTTGTAAAGGAGGTAATGTGTAGACATGGTTACTGGCCGTTGCTGTTGTCTCTGGCTTGGTTGGAGCAGAAATTCCACTCCAAGCCCTTTCAAGCTGAAGGTTATCACCCCTGACATTCTGCGGTGGAGGTACAGGTGGTGCTGAAGAAGGTGGCGCTGGTGGATGGAGTAAGGGGGCGATACTCCGAGCACCGTTGCTAGTCTTGCTATTCATGGTATTAAATGGTTCCCTGGCCACCGCAGCGGTTGCTAAATCGGAAAGATTGCTTCCACCTTCTGGACGCGGTGCCACGATGGGGGGAGTTGACTTGCTGAGTTGCGGTGCTTGCAATGCACTTCCGGTCTCCAAGACAGTGTAGGGGGCCACATAAGGATTGGGCATGGCCTCTAGCTGAGGTGCCACGGACGCTTGCAGCTGATCCTCCACACATCCATATCTCGCAAACACCTTGTTCACGGCACTGACATCTTTATCATCCCCTAAAGGCTTATAACTCAGGGGTAATTCTTGCTGAATACATCCATAGTAGGAATTCAGTCGATGTAGTGTGCGGAACCATGTTCCCGCCATTTTGAGACGTGGGCGCATCTCAGCCAAGATCTCAATTGCTTTGCAGACATCGTTGGCAAGGTTACTGTACTTGGTCGATCCGGAGACTGGATTCCTCTTTGGATTCAAGAGCCCAAATCTAACAGCATAGATTCCCGCAAAGCATGATTGGTAAATGCCCCAACCAACAAGCGGGCTCTCACACATGACGTCGCGATCGTGACATCCTCGAACTAATTCGAGCAACTGCTGTGCTGCTCTTAAATATGTGTCAAGGTTCTCTCGATCAGTAGCAGAGTCGGATAATTTGGGAGGCAGTTCACCGCTAGGCAAAGGGGCGCCGGCAGTCTGCTGTCGGCTATATGGAGAATGGTAGTCACCCTCAATTGAGTTTGCCGTATCCTTCGATTGTAATGGGACGAAATAGAGTGACGAGCGGTGCAATAGCATGACGCTGGTGAAGTACATGATATGCATCAGCGCGTAAGATGGTAAGGACGCTTTCGAGTACATATGAATATCTGTATTTCGTGATGAGTATTGCAGGTTTCGTGAAAGGGAGTTCTTGAATTCAGTTAGATGATTTTGTAACCGCGTTGAGGCCGAAGCTGGATTAGATGGGTCGTCTTTCTTGGACCTAGAAGCAATTAGTCCAATGTCATTCACAATATTCTCAAATTACAACAGTAGCTCAAACTTACCTTTTTCGCGAAACCCATCGTCCTATTTTAGCTGATATTCTCATCATTCTAATCACCCTACCAAGGACACACTCATCTGCTCCCAGCTCGAATCGATCGACGTCTGTCGTGGTTCGCTCCTCAGTATCGTTCAGAATATTGATATTACCCGGCCCCCCAGGACCCATGCTAGTGGACGGGTTTATGCTAGCATTTCTAGGAGGAGTATCAGGAGAACTGGTAGAAGATGTTCCAGAAGACGCGGCCCACGTAGTCTGTCTTCCATCTACTGCACTGTTTGAATAAACCGGGCTGCGTCCCTTTTCATCAGGTAGACCGAGACTGTGTCTTAGACTTGGTAGGCTTTGACCCTGGGAGTTCTGTGCGTTTGCGATAGTGCCATTGCTCGCTGTGAGAGCACGTTCTCTTTGACGAGATGTCATATCGACTTCCGTCGAGGTGCGCATTGGCTCTGGTGTAGGTCCTTTTGGCCAGCAATTCAAGTGATTGGAACGAACCCTTTCACCAAACATGAAGGCGTTATCACTAGGGAGTTGTATATGCATGTCTCGAACTTTCAACATTCGTGGGCGCTGTTTACTGCCACATGCCACTAGACGGTCAAGCATGAAGCAAGCCCAAAGGGTGCGTCGACGGATCTCACGCTCAATAACAGCGTCATTACCTTCAGAGCCTGTACTTGCAGCATCGTTCATCCCATCATCATTTCCTTTTGCCTGTGGCAGCTGTGACACAGTATCTTCCGCATCTTCAAAGCCTAAATCAGAAGCGAGCGCCATTCTGATTGCCATACCGGTATACATCCATGCTTGCTTTCCTCGACACATTCCCCATTCATGAAGACTTAGCATCAGGAGCGCTTGCACTCGGCTCATGACAGGCTTCTCCATATCAAGGCTGTCGGGGGTGGCAAAATATTTCCTCAACTCATTCGCATACACTTCAGAAGCGAATACTGCATGAGAATAGGCAGAGGGACTGACTGCAGCAGCGTGATATTGGACTAGCGGGGCGTTGAAGCGGGCCGTTAAGGTGAGAACTCCCATTAGGACAAGTGAGGAGACAGATGAGTCGTCCCCATTCATCGAATGATCCATCAAATTGCTTGATAGAGCAGCCATTGATTCATCTGGCCGAGGCTGCAATTGATTGCGTTGCTGATTAGATTGGATTGGGTCGCAGATCTGCCGCACCTGAGCGCGATAGCTTGTTGGCTGTAAAAATGGAAGGAGAGTTGCGAAATGCATCTGATACAATTCATATATATTTTCCCACTCCTTGACTGTCAATACAGGAGAATTGAACATGGCAGCCGACCCTGGGCCTGAAGCAAGGGTTGATTTCGTATTCACATTCAATCGATCTCCATTGAGAGCCACTGGCATACCTGTGCCATTCTTTCGTGCTCGTGGTTTCTTGCTCGGATTCATTCCTCCATCTAACTCACCACGTTTGTCACCAAAAGCTGAGGCGCTTAGCATCTCTCGTTCTCGCTTGGTGCCAGCAAGGCTTGTTGAATTAACGAATCCATTATGTTGACTGTTCACCTGGTTGGCGGCGGCGGCTGCTGCTGCTCCTCCTGCTGTTGACGTTGGATAGACGCAAGGTCTACCTGATGATTCGCATGCTCGGCAAGTAGTTTCAACGCCAGAATTGACACATTTTATCTTGCTCTTGCGGCAACGTGTGCACGCAATGCTGGACCTCATTTTCCCTCGCCAAAGTCGTTTTCAATACCTCAATTTGATCGCAATTCAGTTAAGAGGGCAAATTAATTGCGATAAACCCAAGAAACTGAATCAGTGCCGTTTTTTGAGGAGGACAATCTTGTTGCACACTTGGGTTGCTGAATATATCCAAAGTTGGATGTTGAGCGGGGGGATAACGACTGCCGTGTCTCTGCCTTGTAGTAATGAACAAATATCGGGCGCGTGCCACAAGTGCCTCTGATATGTCCCTAGCTTCTGAGGTAAATCAACATCCCCCAAATTACAAAACGCAGAATGTGACAGCTAGTCGGAGAGGAGGTATTACGGCCACGTAAAGATGATGTCGGCGTCAATCTCCTTGTGTGAGACCCGGGGATCTTTTTGCTTACTCCCGGCACTGTAACCGACCCGAACTGCGGCCAGGATTCCGACGGGAGTATGTGAATTTCTTCGGTAAGTTGATCGAGAACAACGGTCACTCAGACCAAAACTAGATTTTTGCCGAACATCGATAGATCAGTCCCTGAAAGTGCCATAGTTCCCACGGTATAGGCACAAAACCCGCCTGACAGTCTTCACGTAGATCCTCCACCATCAAGACAGCACTCACAATTTACGTGTACACAGCTTGCTGAGGTTGAAAATATGTTGGCGGTAACCGATATGTTGGGCTTGTTCAGTACGGGATCCCGATTGAAGACACCTGACACGGCTTATATGGGATTCCGACAAACTCCGACTGATCAAATGTAGCACAGCTCGGAGCTGGCACACATTAACTGAGGTGTCGTTGACAATGCTTTCACGCGATTACAGCTGTCGTGGTCGTTGGCCGTTTCAGAGATTTGCAGTAATCGCTGATAGTGATGTTGCTATCGTGATGTAGCTTTCAGAAGAAGACGCAGAGCCTTGCAATATAGGCGGCACAGCAGCAGTGGTTTCCACGACGAATGCGCAAATTTTCCATCAAACGTTGATCAAAAGGTACCTGCTTCATCCAAGCCCTGGGCTAGTATATAGGGGACATTGCCGAAATCGCAGAGCTTTGAGTGAAATGAGCACGAGCGGACGTAAGTATCAGTGGTGTGAGCCGACTGCAGAGGGCACGACGCTGAGTTGGCCGACGCAAATGATTTCAATGGTACCAGATGAACGCGATATTGTACCGATTCGTCGATTATAACTAGATAAGATTGCTTTCGGTACACATCACCAAGTTCCAGATATGAAGGGATTTGGGTGAAGAGCCGGCTAAACGAGCCCGGTATCCAGAGTCAGAGATGTTTTGCAAGGTACGAGATTTGGGCGCAAGAGGGAATTGATAGACGGACAGATTAATTGACGAAGATGGAAGATGATAATGAAGGGGGTCGAGATGCGGGACGACAACGTAACAATAGACAGTGTGGATGTTACTTTCTCATCGGCGCAAACGATCGGAACTTTTGTGCATATACAGCAAAGCTCCGTGAATATACACATGCACTGAGCCTTGAAAGGGACGAGAAGGAGCCTGGGTTGTGCCTCGATCTTCATTTGCTTGGAACTGGACAGGGCCAGACGGGAGTGAACCAATGTTCGACCAAAGCTCGTTCTACGCGCTTTGACCACCGTTTTCAGAAGAATCTCCTCCACACCTCATAGGGTACGGCGGGGGAGAGAGAGGGCTTGCTAATTTCGGACCATTTGATGCTCATCAGGCGTCTCCTCCTTGCCTTATGATTGCGTATACCCGAAAGGGGTTCCTTGTCAACATGTCATTGTCTGTCTGTCTTCCAATTGCCGCCACGGCATATGTATCGCGCATCTTGTACGCATTGTAGCTCCGCTGTAGCATATCGCGTCTCTTCTCCTGAATCTCAGGCGTGGCTAACTTCCGTTGCCCGGTAGCCCCTGTTCCCCTGTATGGCACTGTTTTGACTAGCTCACCCACAGCGCACATAGAAGATGGTTTGGGCCGAGATCTCACAGGTCCGAGGGTAGAGTTAGGCGTGAGGTCAACGAGGAGGGCCCGGATTTGGAGCCCTCTATGGAACAACTGTCCGACCCAGGACCCCCTGTGGTTCATGGCAGATGGCATGTGTATCCTGTAAATTGAAGTTAAATAATGAAAGACCCTGGCTCACTTCAAATTGAGGCGCGCTTCGCCGTTCTCAGTTTCCAGGATTCTCTATGCACCGTGGCTCCATGGGCTTGCGGCAGTTATAGGCATACCCCCTTAACGCGCAGAGTAGCAAGCAGAACCCAACATGCTGGTCGTACGTGGAATCATAAAGACTCGTATGCACTCTAACAGCATGATGAGGTCAAATCAGACCCGACTGAAATCGTAGGCAATCACAACTCCAGGTGAGATTGAATGAGAACAGGCGTTTGCGCCGATGGAAGATCATCGCGCGCTTGCCAACAGGCGAAGATAGCTGCTGCAGCCCTCAATTTGAAGGCGAAATGAGTAGAGAGAGAGGCAGACCTCATAGTTCACCACTGCGCCAACCAAATCTCACTAGTCTGACGTGATACTAGAGAGAGATTTTCTATGACACTTATACCATGTCTGTGTCAGATTTCTGATATCACGAATTGAGTTTCCGGGATGCAGCACGACCCCGGCAAAAGGGATAATATTGAGAGCTGATGTTTGGCTGCCATACTTGATTGAGACATATAGATACTGTGCATTCAGCCATACTTCTCATGAAGAGCATGGCTCTCTCTGAAGAATTGTTGTAGCATGTATCTGGACTGTCCTCTAAGATTGCAAACATTGAGGAATCATTTATGAGGTCATTGCGGCAGAAGGGGACAAGAAAAGGGGCTTCTGTCTCTCCTAGTGTGGGATCTTGCAAAGCCTTAACAATGATGGAACACTGGTCAATCCAGCTGATATCTGAAGCATCTACAGGTGTCTGGCGCATACTTCCAAGAGACTATTAGATAGTTTGGGCGGCAAGAGTCATGTCTGAAGAGTATGGCATTCAATCTATTGATGTTTTAGACACTAAGAGAAGGCAATTGTTGCCGTTCGATGTTCGACCAAAACAAGTGATTAGGCTGAAGAACTGGCCTTGCGCCATTGAAATATGGAACAAGATCTTCAGGGCAATTGCACCTTATTCTGAAGATTGAGGAAGCTTGGAAAGAGATAGGAGAAATACATTAATATTAGCTTAGTTGATGTATGTCGCCTTTACCAAGCTCGACCACTGTTCTGGGGCTGTGGATAAGTGGTCATGATCATAGCAAAAGTTGCAGTGACGAAAAAAGATGTGAGAATATAACGCAAAAAATGACAGATGAGAGGACAATTTGATACAAAAAACAAAACACAAATGATATATGAACAGCAAAGGGGGAATCATCGTCATATCATCGCATATCAAACTGGTATTGACCCATCGATGGAACGGGTACGAACCGCTTGGTCATCTTCTCCTTTGCGGGATAAAACCTGTCAACAAACTTATGTATTAGCGAGGGTTCTTTCTTCGCTTCGTTCAATTGACACTTCACTTACCAAGCGGAGACTGAAATTATGAGATAGAGCATCATTAGCATGATACCTTCTAGCCAATGAGATTTACCATCTTGTATCAGATAGTTCACCAGTAGCATTGCTACAAAAAGGACGGCAATCTGGAACCCGTCGAAATAAAGGTTCATATCGTCCTTGCCTGGAAAGAAAGTCAGTATGAGGGTTTTCCAAAAGCAGCTCGTATGGGTGTTTGAGAACATACCAGCAATCCACCCGATGACAACAATTAAAGGCAGCACGAGAAGGGCAATCTGCATGCTTGATCCAACAGCGACACCAATAGCAAGATCCATCTTATCCTTCATAGCAACAGTAACAGCAGTCACATGCTCAGCTGCATTGCCAACAATAGGAAGCAAAATGAGACCGACAAATGTCTCACTGATATGTCCGGTAGCCACGAGATCGTTGATAGAGCCAACCATGAACTCAGCACACAAGGCCACAAAGACAGTGGAAATTGCCAGAGTAAGAATGGCTACCCATGTTTGCAATTGAGGCTCCTCCTCCTTATCGTCTTCGTCCTCCGTGTTTTCCGTGATTTGGACACCGTCCCTGATTCCGGTGACTGCAATCGTAGAGCCTGCTTGAGCGATTGTGCGACTCACATCCCCCTGATTCACCTTACTCCATTTGAGCTTCTCTGCTTTGGGGCTAGGGGCGTTGTACATGTCGATATGTGTCTTCAGCTGGAAGAAAAGATAGCATCCGTAAACGATGAGTAAGAGAATGCTAGTACCCCTGGATATCTGGGCGATACCAGCGTTGCCAGCTAATGACGAATGTTAGCATCTACCGTCTGTACGATTTTAGATTGGACTTGCTCACCATCAGACCATTCGTGGAAGGCAGTTGGAATAATCAGACTGCCCACAGCTAATGACAACATACTCGATGCTGTCTGAGCCACAGTCACATTGAAATTCTGCTCGACACGGCTTATGCCGCCGAAGAAGAAACACATGCCCATGACAAGTAATAAATTCGAAAGCATGCTGCCGATGAGCGACGTTTGTACAATGACGTATTCGTCCTTGAACAATGCAATAATTGAAACAATCAATTCAACGGCGTTTCTATTTTTTTCGGCAAATTAGTAAATGTGATTCTTTACTATCACGCCATAGATACGTACCCGAATGTCGCGTTGAGCAAACCCCCTATTGTCTCTCCAGTGCGTAAAGCTATCTCCTCGGTTGCGTTGCTAAGCATTGCTGCGAGGGGTCTGTCATGTACGTCAGCTAAGACTGAAATTGGCAATCAGACCAACACATTCGAATTCCCTTACATGATAGCCAAAAAGTTCACGACGAAGACGGCTATAGAATTGACGTGGGCATAATTGAGCGCAACTAGGTCATCGTATCAGCAACCACCGAAATTTTTAGAAGTTGACGGGAGTAGAGAAGACGCAAGACATACTTCCGACAGGTGCGGCAATCAATAAGACATTGATCCATGAGCTAAACAGAACAAAACGTAATTGACCACCAAAAGTATATCGCTTTGGTTTTCTTGAAGAAGTCTGGGAAGTCGAACGGTCGAGCTCTGGTGGATTATTCTGCGAGTTGTTGCGAAGCATTGCAGACGTAGAATTTGTTGAGATATAAGACCGAGTCTCGCCTCGAGATTCCTGGGTGTTGATATCAGAGCCCGATGCAGTTTCTGCATTATTGTTGGGAACGTTCAATAGATCAGAAGAAGGGGGACCTCCTGGTGATGTCTCTTTTGATTCTTCTGGGTGGTCTTCCATATGTGCTTCGATGACGGGCAGTGCTGGTAAGTGTTGCACAGGGCCAATTGGTTGATTGGCACCAGCCCTCATCTCCATATCAGGTTCATCGCGTTCTGCGTAAGGCTGGTACTGCATTGTGATTTGGTCAGAGGACGATGTACTCTGCCGATTGCGACGGTTTCTTATTCTGAAAGGATTGGTGCCTTTCGCGATATGCCTGGCTTTTCTGAGAGAGCCGTAGATATCAAGATGAGCTCTGTGAGAGCCATCGCTGTTTGCATCTGTTGTTTTATGTTGGCCAAGACATGTACGGCAAATGTGAAGTAGATCTCAACTCCATAACCCAGTAAGAGTGAAAAAAAGGGGGGATGTAACTTACCCATACTGTATGGGGCGTTCCTTGACGAGGCAACAATTTAGAACGAATCCAAATGCAGATTGCTGATGGAGAAACGAAATTAATTCGATTCAAGACGCTGCAACGCCGGAGCTGACGAGTTTTTAAGCACGCTGAAGCATCTCTATTTGCATAGAGCAAAACAACAGGTCTCTCTCAAAAAGAAAAATGCTGTCAGGCAGACGGGTAGACTATCCAATCTCGCTTGGGTTTGGATATAGACTTCGCGAACAAGTCAGCGCCCCCTGGTACAGAGCAGCCGATCGATTATTGGCCAGACCGAAGCCCATGGGAAGAGCAAGGCGTGGGCTTCCCCATCCCCGACTTCTCCTGATGGAAGAGATGAGCTTGTTCCTCAAGCGGAGGGTCTAAGCCACAATACATATGGGTCACCCCTGAGGATCCGGGCTTTTGATGCGTCTTCCATTTCACCGTAGGAAATGAAGAAAAGGAAGTAAAAATCAACAAACGAAACGATTGAAACGGCAGAGAGACAAAAACCAAACCCGCTCCTTACTATGGAGTTTCGTGTGGGAGGTCTCCTCTGGTGCTCCCACCCCTCCTCAGTCCTTCCTAATCTTGACTCATGATCTGGTTTGCATCATGAAATCAAAGCAGGATGGCAGCATAAAGGCGTGTAAATGCGTAGAAAGTTGGTTATTGTTGGCCAACCGTCACAGCTCCATCTCAACTCCATGCTGTGCCCACGGGTGTACATGTCATCACGCCAAAGAAACGTGTACTGCTGTAATTGACGCAGCTGTGACTCTGCTGAACAGATGTCTGGTAGTAAGCTGTACTTTCGTTTGCACGCTGGTATGCTAGTGTGCTTGCTCTTCCATGAGGTCCGGGGCGATCAAGAGTGGCCTGTCTCTCCGTCTGCCTGCCTGTCTAGCTGTCCGTCCAGCAGTTCAGTTCGCCCTGCTTTGGTGCTGCCCTGTGCTGCCTTGCGAGAACAGGCTAGCTTAGGTACCTAGCTAGCAAGCATCTAGCAAGCATCACACTCTAGGCCCGTGTTCTTCACACGAACCCGCCTATGAGCGACATGTTTGATCTGCCTGTCTATCAGTGATAGCTCTGCTCGTCATAGATGGTCGTGCTGATCATAGTGATGGGGCTTCTCCCCTAGCAGAGAATAAGGTAGTGGGGCCAGAGAGTACGTAGTATATACATATAGCGTTGAGAAAAGGAAGACAAAAAGACACACGGCCAAGCAATAACTAAGTACAGTCATATTACTACGTACATCGCATCAACAACTGTGGAGAACTCATCCATCATCGTCAACCTCAATCTCAATCTCAATCTCAATCAACCAACCCACAGCTATATAGCGACGAGAACACCAGCCTCAATGGATTCAGGTTCGCGCAAATCAATCCTCCCCTCCAGCTGTTTGCTGCTCTCCACTCGCAGCTTGCCTTGCGCCTCAAAACCAAATTTATGGCGCTGCATCTCGAACAGAGCTGGGTCGCATGCGCCGCGATGCGCTGACCTTTGCATTTATTATCACAGGTGCTGACTTCACATTCTATCGTTGCAGAAGAGCTGCGCGCATTGGAGCGCATTGCCCGTGATGGCACTGTCGATTAGTATGCTCAAACTACTCGTTGTCCGAGCGCAATCGCACAATCACTTGTGAACTGACAACTGACCTGACGATTATCGCGGCAATCGATTAAAGCGATGCATGGCCTGATTTGTCGAAATTCGTGACGTCTCGATTAAATGATGTTGGTTGCTCCCTAGCCAATTCTGTGATGGACGACCGCTGAAAGTGTGTGTGTGTGCAGATAGCGCGCAATGATTTCCCACCAGTCAAGGCACCTCCGGCTCTTTACCATGCGCATTACATGAATCCAACCATGCTACGGAGTCCAATCTCTTCTTCGCTAGACAGTGACAGCACACGACCATGCACCGGATCCGCGTCATCACAAGAACAGCAAGCCGATCTACCTACTCCTCTATCTGAGCTACTGGCTCATATCAGACGTACCATCCAATCTTCATTCGCACAGAAGCCGCCACACACAGTGCAGCGGCTTGCAGAGTTGATTTTGTATCCCAGAGCGCATTACAAAACATTGCCCGCCTATCTCCGGGCCGTCGAAAAAGTCGTCTCGGTGTCAAGTGGCGCAGATGTATTCCTTTTGCCCGTCACGTCACCGCTGCCTGGCGCCATGCGCGGCACGCTCAATGGATTCGGCGGTAGCATGCTGAGCTGTGAGGCTGTGGCTGAAGATCAAAGTGCTGACGGGCCTGCTCTAACGCCAATTCCGTGGTTGAACAACAATTCGATGTTCCAGAGTATGCCCAAATGTCCCAATACTTTTCTCACATGCAAAATCCCCTTGACGGTGGACGATCTGACACTTTTACAGGTTTTACTACAATGCCGAATCAATCACCCCACTCTCCTCGACCTCCACAAGATCCGACAGAAGCACCTGAACCTGAAGACGAGGTCCCACACGCTCGTGGTCCTGAAGTCCTAGGGGTTGAGGATCTAGGTCCACAGAAGCATCTGGACACTGAGACAATGTCGACAGAAGAGGCACTTCGGCATTCTAGTACAAACACAGCCCGTGCTGAGCATGAAGGTGATGCGCCAAATGCAGAAAGGGATGCTGATGGCGATACTGAAATGCTATCAGAGCCAGCGACAGATGCAGGACACGGCGCAGAAAGCAGGTCTCTAGAGGAAAAGATGGAGGACGAGCATCCGGAGTCGAATGCGATTGAAGAAGGACCCGAGCACAAAGGGCCATGATGAGCGTACACGGTTTTTCTAGGATGTAAATGCCTCGATAGAGTCTAAAACAAACATCTAATGCCATCTATAATTGAAACAATTGAAACAACTTGTTGTAGACGAGCGTTTCGATATAAAAATTGGCATATGTGGACATGTAATGAACTTAATTAGTTAAATTGAAACGCGACACGGACGCGCCCAAGCACATCGATAAGATTGTATTGAATATACTGTAGGTACCTAACCTTCTCATCAATTGTAGATTTACTAGATCTGGTGCATCGCAAAGGGACATCAGGGAGTGTTTGATTCAGAGACAGGCTCAGGATGTAAGTACACATGTATTTTTTTGATGTTGATGGCCCTTACTAATTTCATAGCAGGTGTAAGTGCGACAATGAGAGGATACATTGCGACATAGCCAAACTGACACATGAACAGCGGAAATCGAGAAGCTGTCCATTCTGGGGTTTGTATAGCTTATTGTCCCTCTTCCCGGCTGGCGACAGGTTATATCTGACATTGGCATTTTGAAGCATACGTTCGTTCGACAATACCCGAAGCGAGACAATCCGATTTCAGACACCTCTGACGCTGATCGTTGGTCAAAATGGTTCTGGAAAGACGGTAATCACCGAACAATCGCTATAGATTTTTGGTTTTTCAAGGCTAATTCTATTAATCAGACAATTATTGAGACATTGAAATACGCCACAACCGGTGAATTGCCACCAAACAGCAAAGGTGGTGCATTTATTCATGATCCAAAGGTGCGCATGACATTTCGATCCAGTTGCACGAGCACATCAATTGACCGAGTCGAGTTCAGATATGTCGCGAAAGAGAAGTTCTCGCGCAAGTAAAGCTCCAGTTCAGAGCTTCTACAGGAGCTCGAATGGTTGCGACACGAAACTTGCAGCTTACAGTCAAGAAAACTACAAGGCAGCAAAAGACGCTGGAAGGAAATCTTTTGATGGTCAAAGATGGCCAGCGATCCTCGATATCCACTCGAGTTGCTGAGCTCGACAAGATTCTACCACAGTACTTGGGAGTTTCAAAAGCTATACTTGAGTCCGTCATATTCTGCCATCAAGAGGATAGTTTATGGCCTATGAGTGAGCCTTCTGTTCTCAAGAAAAAGTTCGATGATATCTTTGAGGCATCGAAGTACACGAAGGCTATCGATAATATCAAGGCCTTGAGAAAGAAACAGAATGAACTACTCTCCAATTATAAGATTATGGAACAACATGCCAAAGAAAATAAAGATAGGGCTGACAAGGTATGTCCCCCTCCTTTAAGCAACCATGTAACTTATCAAAGCTGACAAGAACAGGCCAAAAGTCGCGCACTCACTTTATCGAACGAGATCGAAGTTCTACGAAAAGAATGCACCGATCTCACTAAACAAATGGAGCAGGCCGCAGAGGCCGCAGACAAAGCCTGGAGAGAATCAGAAAGTTATGCTGAAGTTCTGGGCAAGTTGTCTGGAAGCCGTGTCGAAGCGCAGAGTATCCAGAACAGCATCGACAGACTAAAAGAGCATTTGGTCGAGGTAGACGAGTCTGATGAATGGCTCGAGGCAACATTGAGGGAGTTCCACAGCCGACAAGAGAAATTACATCAGGGGGAAGAAACGCTGAAGCGACGGTATCTAAATTTACAGCGCGAAATGGAGGGGCTTCGTCAAAAGGGAGGCAGCGCGCAAGCGAAAGTTGGCGCGCATAAGAAGGATCGAGAGCATTATGAACTTCAGATTGTCCGACGACAGGATCTTGTCAAAAGTATAGCTCGCCAAAACAGTCTCAGAGGATTCGAAAATCAATTGGATGACCAGTCATTCACAGAATTCATGTCTGCAATCGAGAGACTTGCACGAGAACGAAAAGATGCGCTCAACAGGGCTAAGGAGGCGGCTCAAGTTGAATTGGGTCAGGTCCAGAGTGTGCTGAATGAGCTTGAGAAGAAGAAGTCTGGTCTTGATGAAGCTAAGAAATTGGCGAAGAGACAAATCATACAAAACAACCGCGAGGCTGAAAAGTGCCAAAATCAACTCAATGACATTGATGTCGATGAGGGACGAAAAGTTACTCTACAGAGCCGGGCACAAGAGACAGAAAGGGCACTATCACAAGCCAAGGAGTCTGCGAAAGCAACATCATGGGAGACGAAGATTGGCGAAAAAGCAGCAGAGTTACAACGACAGGAGGATATAAATGCACGCCTGAACACCGAACTCATAACTGCTACGGAGCGTGCCGGTGACCTCGCTCGCTTGGATCTCCTGAAGCAGGAACTCAAGGATAGGGAGAGAAGTTTGGAGACAATGACACATACCCACAATGATCGATTGAAGGAACTTCTAGGCCGAGAGTGGGAACCATCTACGCTTGAGAAGATATTCCAAGAGCGACAAAGAGAAGCGAATCAAGACCTTTACTCCGCTGAAAGAGACAGGGACGGCATTAGCCGAGACTTGGACCAGATCGAAGACAAGTTGAAGGTTACAAAGCAGTCCCTTCGTGAAGATCAGTCGGAGGCACGTCAACTTGCTGAAAAGATCACCGAGGTCATCAGCGATGAGCCATCTGCGTTTCCCGCTGTGTTGAGTGCAAGGGAGGAACAGCTCAGCAATGCAAAGGAAGAGGCAGACATCTTCTTTGGCAGAAACAAATACTTCGAGATGTGCATTCAGACCGCTGAGGAGAAGAACGCGTGTAGGACTTGCATGCGCAAATTCAAAACAGGTGAAGCTCAGAATCTCATCGCAAAGTTGCAGAAGTGGATTCAGGAGGGTACAGCACAGAATATCCGGGACTTTGAAGAAGATGTGCAGGCTGCGAAGAATCTATCGAGTGATTACGAGCGGTGGTCACGATTGACCAGCCATGAAATTCCAGCCTCGGAAAAGGAGATCAAGGGACTGGAGAGCCAAAGGGGGCCCCTCGTTGCCGAGGCAGAGAAGCACGACAAGAAAGTTTTGGATTGCACCGAATTCAAGCGGGAGTTGGAGTCCCTCAGCAAGACTGTCTCCTCAATCGCAAGATATGAAGGCGAAATCGTCATGTTCAAAAAACAGATTGAAGAGTTGTCCGGAAAACAACAGACTGGATCGGGAAGGACATTGACAGAAATCAGGGAGGAGATCACTACCGTTGCAGATGTTATCCGAGCACTCCAAAGAGATATTGAGCAGCTGAAGCAAAGCCGCCAGGAGTCTCAAAATGAAGTTAATATACTTGAATTGAGACTTCGCGATACGAATAGTGATTTGAACGAAGTACTCCACCAGCTCGAGAAACAGTCTTCTATTGCGTCACAGATTGAAGGCTACAAGCACAAGAATTCCGAACTTCGGGAGAGTATCGCTGCGTCAGACAAGGAGATTGATGAGCTTCTTCCTGAAATCATCAATACACAAGCCAAGTATGATGATATCAGCTCTCGAGCAGATGCCCGTCGCAGTGAGCTCGAAAAGCAAGTGTCCCAAATATCCGAAAACATCTTCCAGATCAACATGGCCAGCCAAGACATCAATTCTTACATTGAAAGAGGCGGTGATCGTCAATTGGAGGAAGCAGAGATGCAACTTGTATCTATCAACAGTGATATTGCAGAGCTCGAGAGGCAGCAGGGCGAGCTCACTAAAGAGATCAACCAATTGACCTCGGAAATCCAAGACTCTAAAAATACGGAGCGGAAGTACTCAGATAATCTACAATACCGCCAGCTCCAGACAAAGTTGCAGGAGGTCAATCAGGTTATCGACAGCCTGAGCAGCCAAAATGCTGAGGTTGATAGAGACAGATTCGTTCGTGAATCAGAGAAATGGTCTAGGAGGCACACTACGTTGTCTGCCCTGTGTGCCAGTAAGAAGGGTGAGATGAAGTCGAAGGACAATCAATTGGTCGAACTATCGAAAGATTGGGAAGTGGATTACAAGGACGCCAAATTCCGATACAAAGAGGCACACGTCAAGGTTGCAGTCACAAAAGCTACAATCGATGATCTCAAAAGA